>JAMAKQ010000023.1:0-348829 GCA_023628475.1 Chaetomiaceae sp. PF1801
TGAGCAATTTCTTTTCTTTTTTTCCTTTTTTTCCTTTTTTTTTCTTTTTTTTTTTTTTTGCATTCCGCTTCCCGCCTTTCGTCTAGCTCATGGCATGAATACTAACATCCTTCTCGTACAACCCGGAGACCTATAGCACTGATTTCGACACGGCGGACAAGCTTTACTTTGAAGAGTTGAGCTACGAGCGTGTCATGGATATCTACGAGCTGGAGAACGCCAGCGGCGTTGTGGTGTCTGTGGGCGGCCAGCTGCCCCAGAACATTGCCCTGCGCCTCCAGGAGACTGGCGGCGCCAAGGTTCTGGGCACGGATCCTCGCAACATCGACAAGGCCGAGGACAGGCAGAAGTTCTCCGAGATTCTGGACAGCATCGGTGTTGACCAGCCGGCGTGGAAGGAGCTCACGTCGGTCGAGGCCGCTGAGGAGTTTGCTGAGCAGGTCGGCTACCCTGTCCTTGTCCGTCCCAGCTACGTCCTGTCTGGCGCTGCCATGACTGTCATTCGCAGCAAGGAGGACCTGAAGGACAAGCTGGAGGCTGCTGCCAACGTCTCGCCCGACCACCCCGTTGTCATCAGCAAATTCATCGAGGGGGCTATGGAGATCGATGTGGATGGTGTCGCGTCCGAGGGCAACCTGATCCTCCACGCCGTCAGCGAGCACATTGAGCAGGCCGGTGTCCACTCGGGTGACGCTACCCTGGTGCTGCCGCCCGTTAGCCTGGACGAGAACACCATGGAGCGCGTCAAGGAGATTGCTCAGAAGATCGCCCAGGCTCTGAAGATTACCGGCCCCTTCAACATGCAGATCATCAAGGCTGACGACCCTGAGGGTGGCTCTCCTGCGCTCAAGGTCATTGAGTGCAACCTGCGTGCCTCGCGCTCGTTCCCCTTCGTCAGCAAGGTCCTCGGCACCAACTTTATCGACGTTGCCACCAAGGCCCTCGTCGGCAAGCAGGTTCCGGACCCGACCGACCTGATGGCCGTCAAGCGCGACTACCTCGCCACCAAGGTCCCGCAGTTCTCGTGGACCCGTCTGGCCGGTGCCGATCCATTCCTCGGCGTCGAGATGGCGTCGACCGGCGAGATGGCCTGCTTCGGCAAGGACCTGGTCGAGGCCTACTGGACCTCGCTGCAGTCGGCCATGAACTTCCGCGTGCCCGAGCCCGGCGAGGGTCTCCTCTTTGGTGGTGAGCTGAGCAAGAAGTGGCTCACGACCGTGGTCGACTACCTCGCGCCGCTCGGCTACAAGCTGTACGCGGCCGACGCCGAGGTCAAGCAGCACCTCGAGTCGACGTGCAAGCACAAGATCAACGTCGAGATCATCGAGTTCCCCAGGGACGACAAGCGCGCCCTGCGCGAGGTGTTCAAGAAGTACGACATCCGCGGCGTCTTCAACCTGGCCCAGGCCCGCGGCAAGACCATCATGGACGTCGACTATGTGATGCGCCGCAACGCTGTCGATTTCGGCGTGCCGCTGTTTATGGAGCCTCAGGTGAGTTTTGAATACTTTCCCTCACATTATGGTTTGCAACAGCCTGCTAACGGATGATTTACCCAAAACAGACGGCCATGCTCTTTGCGCAGTGCATGAGCGAGAAGCTGCCTCGCCCGGAGGGCATCCCCTCTGAGGTGCGCAGGTGGTCCGATTTCATTGGCGGCAAGCCCTTGTAAATATGAGTGATACCTTCTTCTCTAACTTATTGAATCCTTTGCTTGCGGAGTTGTTTTCGTGCTTTCGAACACAAAAAGACAGTTGGCGGCGTTCTTCTGGGGGATTCTGTTGGATCTTTTGAGCGGCGATAGGGGATCTTTGTGTGTGGGTTTTATATAAGTAATGTTCTGCTAGATCTCGGCAAGCGAGCCAGCAACACTTGAAGCTTGACTGTTTTGCGGATGTGGTATGTTATCCGTTGGGAGTTTTGATGCGTGTTGAGCGTGGGTAAGAGAGCGATCGATGTGTGCTTGTCTCTTTATGCTGCTGTTCATCTGGATAGCGGATACCCAGACGTCCATCTCGTTGGGGCTTTCTCTTCCTGTATGGTTATCGGTGTTTGAACATGCTGTGCTCAAGCTTTCTGAGTAACATTCAACATGTCAATGTTGTGGGAATCACCGTTTTGGCCCAAAGTGAAGAAGAAGCCCGTTGTCATTCATGGGTCTACAGATGCATCCATCCTCCCTGTCCGTCACCCAAGCCAGAGAGCCACTCCGCCGTTCTGTGTGTCATGGTCTATTTCCCGACGCACCCAAACTCCATTATCCATAGTATCCATGACAAAAGCAACAGCCCCTCATCCGTCGTCTCATGAATCATCCCCTGCTATCTGGGCTCTCAAATTCGTCCATCTCCCAAGCATCATTCGCATAACCTGATAGTAGGGAGATCCAGGTACCCCACCCCCTTACGCAGGCAGGGCAAGGTGAAGTTTACTCGCGGCGGTCTCCGTTCAGCCTGACAGCAGCAAAACGCTTAGCAAGAGGTTCTCGGGCGTCGTTGCGAGCGGTAGAATCATCATCAAGTGGACTGCCGCCGTCATCGGATTGCCGGGGGCGCTTGGGAAGTCTCTCACCAGTGGATTGCAGGATCATGTGCAGCGTCTGCCACCCCGTCGTCGAGCGCAGCTGGAAGGACTCGGCCAGGTCGTGCTGGGTGGCCACCCGGCAGAGGAGGGCTTCTTCTTCCTGGAGTGAAGCGGTCCCACGTCAGAGGGGAGTGGTAGGCCAGAGTGGGCTGAAGGGACGTACCTTGGACAGGACACTCATCTGGTGGATGTAGCAGAGGAGGTGGAAGTCGGAGACGTTCAGGCTGTCGCTCTTCTGGTTCACCTTCAGGGCCTTGGCCACGGCCGACACCTCCTGTGCCTCCCCAACGTACTCCCTATTCTCGATCGGGAAGCCGCTGTCCGTGAAGACGGGCTTCGGCGTCTCGGGGAAACCGTGGGTAAGGGTGACGAAGAGATATTCAACGGGGAACGCGGGCTTCGCGTTCTCTTGCACGTTGGCGCCGTACTCGTTGATCCTGCGGTAGAAAACCTCGGGAATGTAGCGTGTCCTGCTCACCGAGCCGTCGTCCTCCTCCTCTTCACGGACGAGCATCTGGGTGGGATCGGCAGACGGCTCGATAATGTCCGCCCGGACCATTTCAACGGCGTCGTTGGACATTTGGTATGCCGAGATGGAGATCTCGCCCTTCTCGTTGCCCGAAATGACGCAGGTGACAAAGTTGGAGCCGAACCGCCCCGTGTCGCTCCACTTGCTTGGCTTGGGGTGCTGGGCCTGCATCCGCGCGGCGAACACGACCTCCTGAGCTGCGAGGAAGTACGAGTCCGCGTGGCGCTTGCAGACAGCGCTCCCATCGCCCTTACCGGCGTCGAGAAGATCTGTCCAGATGACGCCGACCTGTTCCAAGCCGCAGTACTTCGCAATTGTATTGATCTCCTGCTCGTTCTCCCACGCATTGAGTGAAACGCCGTCCATCTCGTCGACTTGAGGCGGCTCGTAGATGGCTTCGACCACCGCCTTGATGCCAAGAGGCACCACGTCGTATTCCAGATATCTGCCATAGAGAATGCCCAGGCGCTGCGATCCTGTGCGGCGCCAAGCGTCGAGAAACCTGTCGACAATCTGTGGCGACGCAAACTCGACATGGTCGACCATGCGAAACGTCTGGGGCTGGAGGGTGATGGCGCTCGGCTGGCACTTTGTGCAGATGCCCTCTGGCCATTCGGGGTGGCCGGACGGGCAGTCGCGCTTCACGCGGTAATAGGGCTCGACGAGCGGAGGGATGAAGGTGCTGCCGAGCTCGGGCTTGTTCGTGGCCGAGTTGATCTTGCGCATGTAGGCGTGGACCGACATGTACTTGATCTTCTTCTCCTCGAGATACTCTGGGTTGAAGGGATCCAGAGGCATGCAGTAGTCGCACATGCCCTTAGGCCCATGGCGACACATCTTGTGGTCCCTCTTCCTCGGAATCTTGCCATCCTGCCTGTCCAACCGATCGTCCAGCGGAGACTGCCTCACAACTTCCCAAGGGTTCCTGATGCGCTCGGCGGATGTGTTCGGGGGCGGGTCGATGGGGTGATCTTCGGCCGGCAGGATCGGTTTCCCGTTGAGGCGGTTTGTCGATGATGAAATCGAAGTGGTCTGGCCGTTATCTGCAGCGCCGTTTGTTTCCGCCTCTTGGTGCTTGTAGTTGATGAAGATGAGGTCGCCGTGGCTGTCGCGAGTGTTAGTCTCGGCAGTCCCCGATGGGACCACGAGCGCAGTCAGTGTCGTAGGAGTGATCAATCTTGCCTTAGCCCAACCTGGCTGATTTTGAACCTGGAAATCTCTCCAATCTTCTTTGCACCGCCGCCTCTTGGGTCATTTGAGACGGTGATGGTCTCGGGATCGACTGTCGAAGGGAGCTGCGGGAGAAGCTGCCCGACAGTTAGCCTCCTAGCCTTACTGCGACCGACAGGCACTTCGTCCTGACCTGGGTAATGAGCTCGCCAAACGTGCCGTCCTTTTCCACCGTCAGGCGGAACATGCCATCGGGGGCACGGAATCGAAGAAGCATCGTGGCGGCGGTGGGCGATGGTGGGAGTTGACCAGGAAGGGTTGTAGCAGTTTGCTGCTTGCGTGCTTGGTGGTTGCTTTATGCTTCTCGATTTTGGCACGTGTGAAGGAATGGATAATCGAGATCGCACAGTCCTGCGCAAAAAGCTAAAAGTTCAATGTGGTGGCGTGCAGTTGTCCTTTTGTAGCACTGACCTGCAGTGGATGATCTCAAGTGCAGATGGGGAGCTTGCGGCAGCAGCCCGAAGCCCTTCGTCATCCAGCGTGCCTGGATGGAAGCTGCCCCTCAGCCCCACCCACCTTTGTTGGTAATCGGTAGATGCATATCGTGGGGTGAGCCGTTGAGTGGTGCGGATAAAGGCATATCGACCCCAACTGGTCCCTGTCGGTTGCCAAGACCCAAAAGTTGTGTCAAGCTGTTCTTTCGGGCCCTGTTCGGCGCCAGGGCATCACCTGCAGGGCCGCCTTCCAACTTGTACACAGACAACCTTCGCCCTCGAGACACGCAGCCAACTTTGACGCTCCTTTATTTTGCGCTTCTTTAGGCTGGGTAGTTCTACGCATACAAAAGGAACAACACACAGGAAGCGCCATGTTTGACATCAATTGGCGGGGGCTGCTGCTGCCCCTGGCGTACCTGGCGGTGCTAGTCGGCACCTTTATGACCTTCTCTAGAGTCTACCGCAAGAGGAAAGCCCGTACGTTGATCCAGACTCAAGATATTCGTGCAGATGAGAAAGACACTGACACCCCCCTCCAGTCGAGAGCGCAAACCTGGCGCCATGGTTCGGCCCGCATCTGCAACGCAACATCTACCTGTCGCTGCTGCACATGGAGCCCGAGGAAGGGTCCGAGAAGTCGCCCAAGGTCCCCGACAGCGTCATTAGGGCGGCGCTGCTGAGGCGCGCCGTCGAAGACATCCACCGCATCATCCAGATCCGTACCGCCAAGCAGGCCTGCAGCACACTGCTGCAGCGGGGGAGTGTCGGGGACGACCTCTGGCAGCGGTTTCAGCGCGCCGAGAAGGAGATGGAGGAGGAGCTGCGCGACGTCGTGATGGAGGTATGAAGTGGCTACCACGGGCCGCCGCTCAGTTCTCTGCTAACATGTGTGTAGGCCAACGCGCTCGTCCCGGGATGGGGCCAAATCATCTTCCAGTCCGCCAACGAGATCGCAGCCAACAAGGCGCTGCGCGACCGGCTCGAGGAGATTGAGGCGCAGACGGAGCACGACAAGCAGTGGTGGGAGAAGCGCCGGGCCACCATCAAGACCGAGTTCATGAAGGAGCTGGACCAGGAGTCGGAGAAGGGGCAGGCCAAGACCGGTAGCGACGACGAGGCCGTCCTGGTGGACACCAACACTCCATCAGCGACTCCGTCAGGGGCCTCCAAGAAGAAAAAGGGCAAGAAATAGGATACCTTGCGGGGTAGAGGAGGGCGCAGGTCTCGTCTGTAGTGTTGTTGTACAGTACAGGAAAAGGGGTCGTGGTTGCTTGGGCTGTCGATGGCATAATGCATGGCGTTTGGGTTATACAACGGTATTCTGCCTGTCTTCCATTCACAGCGGTTCACAAGGCTGAGGTCCCATGCTGGCTCTGTGGGACGCTCATCTCTGATCGTTCGAGATAGGGTCCTGGCACGTTTACCAAAGGCACGTTTATACGGAATAGAACAGTGGTTGCAATTCAGTTGCCTCCCATTCAACTGCCAACACTACTCAAGGTATGTTGGTCCCAATGCTTCATTCACACAACAACCCAAATTGACCAGCCGACTCCAACCGACAGCCACAGACACCCAACTCCATCCAAATGCTCAACAGCAACAACAACAAAATATGCAGGCTTGCTTGACAGTCCCAACAACAACAAAATATGACGGCTTGCTTGACAGTCCCCCAAATGCACAACCTTATCCAAATCCCTCAAAACAAATCATTGATTGACCTCATCAATACCACCCCATCTTCCTCCTAACCTCCTCCACCTCATCCCCATTACTCCCCCTCTCCCTCCTCGCCCCCTCCAAAATCTCCTCCTCCCCCCTCCCCAACATCTCCACAACCCTCTCATCCATCACAACCACATCCACCGGCGTCTCACACCCCCTCAGCCCAATAAACTTGCCCAGCTTCCTCCTCTTCTCTTCAATGCTCAACCCCGGCGGCCAGGTCACGGGGCACGGGTACTGCGCCGTCCAGACGGACGGGGTGCGCTGGTGGTAGAAGTGCGCCAAAGAATCCAGCTCGGCGTCGGTGAGCAGCCAGAAGGCGAGGAGGGTGCGTGGGAAGGAGGGGTGGATTGCGCCTGTTGTGAGCTGGACGAGGGGGGCGAGCTGGAGGGACATTTGGTGCAGTTTTGCGTGGAAGGCGGGGTTCTTGGCCGCGAGGCGGGTGCTGAGGCTTGGGGTGGTGGGCTTGTTGTTGGAGGAGGGCTTTGGAAGGGTTGGAGAGAAGGGGTCGGTGGGTGTGTTTGGTGGTTGTGAGGATGGGTGCTCCATTGTGTCTTCCGTTTTCGTCTAGTCGTCCTCTTTTTGGGGAGAATCTGATGGTGTGCGAGGTGTCTGGATTCAGTAACCAGTCGACAGTATATATGAGAGTTGAGCAGATAATTATATGCCTCTTAAAAGCTGAAAAGAGTGAAGACTTGTACGGTAACCAGAGATTGGAAGAGCCGGCCAGAAACCGGGCGAAGCCGTACTTATACTGATCGAAGCTGCCGGAGTGAACTTGCCGCCAGCAGCAGAATGCGATAGTCTCTTCCGGAGTTGGTCTTCTGCTGTCTCGAGACAACAGGGCAGGTAGCGTTCGTTGGTGGAATGCTGAATGACTCTGGGAGACGCGGAAACCGGAGCCAATTCCCGGGGGATGCTCAAGCTCTTGTAAGTGTTCACGGGAACAGCGCTTGTTCTTTGCCTGACAACTCTTTCTCCCAAATCGAAAGCATCTGTTCACCCACATCTTTGTTGCGCCTGCTGCTATGTTTGGGCCAAAGGCACCTTTAACCTGTCCGCCCCCTTTGACCGCTCTGGGAACAACTAAGACATTGTTTCTGGAACAGGCACGAAAAAGACATTCCAAAGACACAACCTCCCGCTCCCGAACGCCAACAATGCAATTATCTACTCTCCCACAAAACGGAATCGTCGGGAACAGCCCGTTCCGAATCCGGTTGGCTTTTGGTCCCGTCAGAGCCACTTCAACTTGGCAACGTGGTCGGCCTTTTTCTTGCTCTGCTTCACAAAGCCCATCATCCGGAGCTCCGCCATACCGCGGTAAAAACACACGAGCGCCGACCGCTCGTCCAGCCCCATCTCACTTTCCTCGCCGACGAGCGCGTAGTAGGCCGACCACAGATCCGCGACGTTGATGAGGGCGCCGGCGTCCAGGTACAGGTGGTACAGAATCGCCGTCGTCGGCAGCGTCGGCGCCAGCCCGCCATTTGCCTTTGCGCAGCACGCGCAGGCGAGATAGTCGTGCGGGCGGGACAGGGCGCGGCCAAAGGTGGCTCCGGGGCGGGGGACAAAGACGTCGCGGTAGGGCGACTTGGAGTCGAAGACCCAAGCCTCGTGGAGAAAGAGACCGTCAATGGGGCCGCAACTAAGGTTTTCAGACAAGAGGGCCAACAAAGCGTCGATGGCTTGGGTGAAGGCTTTGTCCTCGTCCCTCAGCGTCGCCGTGTCCTGGCTGAGCTGCACCTTCTGCGCCACGACCGTGGTGCGCAGGACCCGGCTTTGAGCGCTGTACTTGCTTTTGAGGGCCGTGCCGTTGCTCTTGGAGCGCTCTATTAGGCCGTCGACCTCGTCGTTCAAGTCGGTGAGGGAAGCGACGAACTCCTCGGCGTCCGACGCCCACCCGTTTAGGCCGAGCTCTGAGCTGCCGGTGCGGATGGCATTCAACAGGTGGAATGTCAAGTGCAAGAACTCGTCAGGACTGAGCCGTTTGACCGCATCTTCTAAAGGAACCGCCCCGGAGGATTGGTCGATATCGATGCCGCTGCTCAAGCCCAGTATGTAGAGCTCTGTGAAGGAGACAGGGCTCAGGCCGGTGGACGCGACCAGATGCAGGCTGCGAAGCAGACGTAGCAGATACTCCTGCCGTTTCTGCCCCTGCTCCAAGATTTGCGCAACGAGATAGTCGTCGTCTTCGATCAGCGACTGCGCATGGTTAAGCTGCCTCGCCTCAACAGCCGCTTCGGCCTGGATCTTGAACGAGTCGAGCGTCCGGACAGCCTCGATGTGCTCCGGCTGCAAGAGCTTGCGGTCCAGGCGTCCGTCGGCGGCAAGCAGCACACTCAACGGGTTCGCATAAAAGTGACACATGTAGGCGTACTTGAGCGAGCTGATGAAGGTCTGGATGCCCGCCACCTGGTCCCGCTGGCGCTCGACCCAGCTCTGCAGCAGCGAAGGGCCGATCCTCAGGGTGGCCTGGGTCCCGGCGACGGCCGTCTTGATGACGCTCTCGAGGACCGAGTCGGCCTGGACGACGTCGAACTGGGCGCCGTAGAGCTGGCGGGCGGTGGACTTGAGGAGGCGTGCCTGGAACAGCTCGACCGAGGTGGCGATGCCAAACAAGAGGTCGAATTGGATGCGGTCGCGCCATGAGCTGAAAGTGTCAGCGTGGTCTAACTGTTGCAAGAGTAGGGGTGTTCGTACTGAAATAGAGCAATCAGATCGGTCAACAAGCCGCTCTCGAATGCCTCGCTGTCCTGGAACGCAACCACAACCCGGCGTGACTGCTGCTGCTGCTGCTGGAGAAATACGTGCAGCGCCTCGAGATCGTAGTCGAGGTATTTTCTCCCCTGCGCAATCGTCAGCCTGGTCCTTTTGCCTGCAATGCAAGTAGCATGGAGAGAAAGACTTACACCCTGGCTGACCTCAACATCGGCATCCTCCTCCCCGTCATCGCTCCGGGCCGTGGCATCCCGAATAATCTTCTTCAGCGCCGCCTTGGGATTCGGCGCATCCGACGCCCTTAGCCGGACAAACCTCGCCCGGGTCGCGGCACAGAGGCGCTCGGCGAGCTGCTCAAAGAGGAGATGCTGTGATGCAATGTTGGGGCCGGTGATGATAAAACCCGCTGTGAGCTTCCCTCTGTAAACATCCAGTTAGTTGACACCCCTAGTGCGTTTTTTCTTCGGGGTATAAACACGCAACAAACATACGTGTCTGCCTCAGCTGCCTGTTGCAAGAACGAGCTGACCTCGTCAAGTGTGTTGCGGTTCGCGTCTCGGAGGACTTGCTATCCCATGGTTTGCCCGGTCAGCCAACCACCCTGAATACATCTTCATAACTAAGATGTAAAACAAACAAACCTGGATGCGGTCCTCCAACACCGGCCATGCCGTCTCAAACAGTTGCTTCCGCACCCGCACCGCGTCGGGGCTTTCGGCGCCGTTGAAGAGGGGCGGAAAGTCTGACTCAATCGCAGGTCCTTGGACTACTCCAAGAGCATCAGCCTTTGCGATCTTGCGCCTCTTTGCCGGGCGGGCAGCCTGTTTAGTGCTGGGTTGAGTTCCAGCGCTGAAGATGTATGCGGCCTGGAGTGAGTTAGCACCGGAACATAAATGCTTGGGTAAAAAGAGAACATACCCTGTGGTCATCCTCTTCAAATGAGACGGCATCATTTTCATTTTCGGCCATACTGGTGTGGTGACTGGGTATTGTCGCGGCGACGCGTCGAGTGCCCATGAAGGTTCACGCGATGCTTGGTTGAGGACCTCCAGCCACTGTTTCTCTGCTGCGCCACATGAATCGGGATGTGGCTTTGCTGGTCTTGACTCTTGACTTCTTTGAAACATTAAAGTAGGAAAGAAACAGGGAGGCAGCAAAGGGCCGGCACTTGACGTTTTCAGCAGGGTTCTACTCAATCATGCTACTTCGTAGACAAACAACCATGACCAATTAAGTTTGCTGGCAATCTACAACTAGGGTCTGTCCATGCTGCTCCTGTTTTATCCTCCCCCCCATCATCATGGCTGACCACCCAGGTCAAGAAGAGTCTTCCGCTGGCCTTCCCCAAAGTAAGCAAAATAGATTGTTAGCCTCCAGCAGCACGCAGCCCAGAATCCTCACTCATTTATTCTCTCGCCTGGTTCCTCCCAAGAGACAAATCCCAATAAGGAAAATGTCCTTGAAGTGGGAGAAGAGTGAGGATAAAGCCAAAAAGAGTAAAAGAGAGTAAAGCGATGAAAAGCAAAAGCACGCCTGTATTTGACAACCAGAACACCCACCGCGCCCATCCCAAAGCAAGAACTGCCCGTGTGCAAAAAAAGAAAGTCAATGAGTTCCCCCCCTAGTTTTACAAGAGTTGATACCACTCATACTCATCAGGCGGGTAGAACCCTCCGCTGACGAAAGCCGCTGCCAACACAACGCTGTTTTGGGTAATAGCCTTCTGGTTGAAACGAGACAGGGCCGTTTATGCGGATGTCTCAACGGCCTCAGGAGCCTTGCTCTGGAAGTGTGTCAGTCAGTGTGCCTTGGAGAGTCAACAAAGGTCAAATCCTCACCTCCTCAGCAGCAGGCTTCTCCGCAGCCTCGGACGCCTCCTCCGGCTTCTCAGCCTCTTTGAGCTCGCCCTTGGATTCCTCCTTTGCCTCCTCCCCAGCCTCCACCTTGTTCTCCTCCTTGGCCAGCTCCTTAGCCTCCTCCTTAGCCTTCGCGGACTCCTCCGCCTCTCCCTTCTCCTTAACGCCATTAGCCTTCTCCGCCCCCTTAGCGGACGCGCCATTAACCTCGCCCGCCGGCGCATCCACCGCAAGGAGCTTGTTCCACTTGTCCAGCAGCGCCTGCGAGCGCGGCTTGAACTTGAATTCCTCCTCCTTCGGGATGTGCTCCAGCTTGAGCAGGGCCTTGAGCACCTTGTTGATCTTGGTCGCCCGGATGATGCTCACTTCGAGGTCCGGGAACCCCTCGAGCTTGGTGACATAGTCCGACATGAGCTTCATCTCCTCGTCCTTGGGCTCCACGTTTCTAGTGAGGAGACCCTTCTGGAGCTTGTGCCGGAGGAAGAGGACTTCCTTCTCCTTCCGGATGTGCCTCTCCTCGGGGGTGAGCTCTGGCTCCTTCGGAGCGGGTGCTTCCTTCTTCTCGTCCGCGTCCTTCTTCTTGGACTTGGCCTTTGAGCTCTTGGCCTCGGCGGCCTTGGTGGACTTTGGAGTCGACGCGGCACCGTTAGTGGCCTTGGGCGTGGCGCTGGTCGTCAGCTTGATCTTGGGCTTTTTGACCGAATCCGAACGCTGCGGTGTCTGTAAACGTTAGCAGCTGAACGTGTGCCATCACTCGAGCAAGCATACTTCAGCACTGTCCTCGGCCTTCCTCTTCTTGGCCTTCTTGTCCTTGGCTGGGGTCTCGGCAGCCTCGGCCGCATCCTCCATCTCGACGTCCTCGTCCTCGTCGCTGACGGCCTTGGTCTTCTTGGTCTTTGGCGTCGCTGCCTTGGCCGCCTTGGCCTTCTCCTTCTCAATGAGCTCCTCCTGGTAGTTCCGCAGCACCTCCTTGTAAAAGGACAGGGGATGTTGCTCGGCCGCGAGCTGGTGAGCAGCTTGCAGAGTCTTCCTCATCTTGTCCAGCTTGACGTCCAGGACCGTCGCCGGATCAAGGTCGATGAGCTCGGTATTTGGCACCCAGCCACTAAGAGCAGGGGGTTAGCTCTCATATCCTAGGAGTTGCCCAGATCACAGTAGACACCCTGGCCAGGCATGAAAGGCCATTGGCAAGCCGGGAAAAGGACTCACAATTCGTTGGTGTGCAGATACATGACCGGGAATGTCCGGTCAGCCACGTTCTTGCCGCCGTCGGCGTAGTCCTCGCGGTACGTGCCATCGGCGCGCTTGGCCGTGACCGGCCGCGACTTGAGCAGGGACGCCGGGAGCATGTCCTCGTCGCAGATGATGACGGGCCATTGCGGGAAGCCCTTGAGCTTGACAAAGTAGTGGTCGCCCGGCTTGGCGTCGAGGTGCAGCACGCGCGCCTTGGATGCCTTCTTGTTGAGCTTCTTGCCCTTGGCGGCGGCACCGCCAATTGACTTGCGCTTCCCCTTGGACTTGTCGGCGTCGGCATCGCCGGCGGGCTGCTCAGCTTGCTCTGCCTCTCCTGTCTCGGGCTTGTCGTCGGCCTGCGGCGCAGGTTCAGCTGGGGCGGCGGCGTCCGTCATCTCGACGTCGGGCTTCTCCTCGGCTTGTTCGGCGGCTTTCTGTGCGGACGCTAGAGCGGAAGAAAAATGGAATGTTAGCAAAGGTATTGTGTCGGGACGCGCGGCGGTGGAGCGGGCTTGTGGAACTGTGTGTTTCTCACCTTCGGCAGCCTTGCTGGAAGATTCTTCAGCCGCCTCGCCAGCGGCAGGCGCGGGTGCAGGCTCAACCTCCGACTCAGCGGCGGGCTTTGTTTCGGCGGCAGGGGCTTCCTTTGCGGCCTCTGCGGCAGCGTCCTTGGTCGCGTCGTCCTTGTTCTCAACAGCAGCGGGCGGCGCGTCCTCGGCCGGAGGTGTGGCACGACCGTTCTCGCCAGCCATGTTGTGTCGCGAGGTGGCGATGTGATGTCAGCACGCGACTGAGGGGGTGATGATGCGGCAGCCGACGGGAATGTTTGGCCGGGAAAACGCAAGACGTCGACGCGTTGTTTCGCGTGGAAGAGGGCCCACAGGCGACGTGCTTCTCAACTGGGTACGCGTGGTGATGGAAAAGATGATGGGTTGCGCGAATGAGGGATGGGTCACAATGCGCAATCGCGGAACAATGGATGCGAGGTTGCGCCGAAGTTGAGAGAAGCGTCCAGTTCGCGAAGAGAAATTATTTGAGGGCAGGCACAAGAACGTGGTTGGTCCGAGCGCCTTGGCGAGGGAGCTTCTTCCTTGGTCGATGAAAGAAAGCGGAGGGACGGGGGCGGAGCGGGTGCGCGCAAGTGTTGTGGAGGGAGGAGCTGTGCTGCGTCAGATCCACGACGCCAACACGCCCGCGCCCCAGTCTTCTCACCTCACCAACAACGCCCACCAACCTCAAGGGGGCTGCTATCTACTCAAAGAGCACACAGTTCCCATCCTGTCGATCCCACCACATCAGTTTCCCCCTTTCCATTTCCCATCGATATCCATCATGGCCCATCTCCATCACAACAGTGCCCCCTTCAGCCTTTTGCCACCTCGCCGAAGGTACCACCAGCCCCCAGGAGCTCGGGGCTGACAACACCCGACAAGGCCCGGCACGGATGCCTGCTCCCCATGGCGGATGACAACACCGAAACCCCACACCACACCGCTTCCGAGTTCAGCCTGATCCTGCCCTTTCACCCCCTTCTCCCAGACCACCCAACTGCCGAGAAAGTGAAAGCAAGAGAAACAAAAACACATCATTCTGTATTTCCCCCTCCAACTCCTTTGTATACCATACAGCGGCCCAAAACACCACCTTGCCAAACTCAGTCGGTACTCATCCCATTCACTCCTCCTCTTCCTCCTCACTCTCATCAACATCCATCCCCTCCTCCACCATAACCGAGAAAGTCGGCTCCTGATCCACCCCAACATAGCTGTCACTCATCAAAAACAGCTTCAAATCATGTCGACCGGGCGTCGGCACGGTGTACTCCAGCCTGAGATTGAGCTCCCTCCCGACCGTGACCCGCTTGAGCGCGTAGATGGACCGCGAGCTCTCCTCGCCGACGACAAGCCACCAGTTCTCCGTCTTCTTGCCCGGGTAGAACGGCGCGTGCACCGTCGGGTCGAACTCGGCGTCCTCGTCAAGCTCGCGCTCAATGTGGATCTTGAGGTACGCCGGCTCGCCCGCGCGGACGCCCTCCTTGTCCTCGACCTCAAACTCGAGCGAGATGTCGGGGTACTTTGTGTTGGTGAAGTGGGCCGCCTGCGCGAGCTGCGCCTGCGAGAGGCCGAGGTCGCGCACGAGCGCCTCGTAGTCTGGGTTCTCGTCCGGGTTCATCTTCTCCATAAAGTCGAAAATGTCGCGGATGTCGTGCTTGTTGGCCGCCTTGACCACCTCGGGCGTGAAGTTGGGGATCTGCTTCAGCGGGCTGTCGCGGTCCCACATGGCCTGCACCACCATCTGCGACATTTCCATGGCGTTCATCGCGTTCAGGTGGCCCTCGGATGAGAGGATATCGACCACGGCGCTCAGGAGGCTGAGGATCTTGAGCAGGATGACCTCCTGGTCTTTGGCGAGATCAATGGGCAGGTTCATCCGCGAGAAGTGAGCCTGAACCAGGACAAACGCCTTGAAATGAGGCGAATCGTAGACGGGCTCCTTCATCTTGACGGGGACGTTGTCGTAGATGCGGCGGAGAATGGCCTCCTCATGCCGCCGGATTTGGATCGACTCAAACTCGGTGGCCGACGTCACAATCTCCAGGATGCCCTTCAGCTTGGTCGTCTGGCGCAGAGACAGGAGGAACGTCTCCATCGTCGTGTACGAAATGTTGTAGTAGGCCGCAATCATGGCCGCGTTCTGCGGCGCAACCGTGCCATCGTCCTCGTCCATCTCGATGATCTTGGAGTCCGCCAGCTCCTTGAGCGTCACCTCGACCATGTCAGACAGATACTGGCTCAGACCCTCGTGCGTCGGGTCTGTCAGGCTGTAGTAGCTGGGGTTGGCAAGCAGCCGCCGGTAGAAATACGTGAAGGTGGCCCAGTTGATGGCATCCTCGCCGGACTCGATCATCTTGGTGCTGATCTCGGTGACGAAAGCGTCATGTAGGAAGTTGTGGAGATGCGACTCGACCGGCAGAGCCTCGTTGAGGAACTTCTTGTAGTATTCCCGCTTGACCGCCGGAAGCATTAGGACACCACGGCTCCGCCCGTCCTTGGCCGGCTGCACAGCCTTGCCGAACATCTGGAGGACCTCGCTGAGAGGGTAGTCGACGTAGCGGTGCTCCCTGCCCTCGAAGTACTGCGTCCCCATGACGACGACGAGGTGTGCCGTGCAGTCAAGTTCCCAGCAGACGTCCCGGGAAGCAATGAGCACCTGGATGGCGCCGTTGTTGTAGAGATGCTTGACGATACGTTTGTCGCTCTGGCTCAAGGCTTCGTGGTAGTAGCCCACACCATGAGAAAGCGCCTCGGCGAGCGCCTCCTCCTGGACCCGGTCGAGGAGCTTGCGGATCTGGTCAACTTCGACGTTCAGGAACCGGTCTTCGTCGTCATCCGCGAGGCAAGCCGTGAGCAGGTCGCGAGCCGTTGCTCGAGTCTGCTTGCGACTGGGCACAAAGATGATGGCTGGCTGGCTCGCCGAGAGCTGGGTAACCGCGAGGTACGTCGGCTTCGCCATGGCGAGCATGAGGGACGGGAAGTGAGGGATGGTGTAGGACTGAATATGGAGCTCCAGCGGGACAGGGCGCACGTGGGGGCTGAAGTTGTAGATGTCGTGCTTCTTCGCATCGATCCACTCGCCAACATCGCGAGCATTGGCGAGAGAGACGCTGAGGCCAACAATCCTCGTGGGCAGCTCCGTTTGCGTGCGGATGTAGTGCATCCGAGAGACGATGATCTCGTAAATGTACCCCATCTGGCCGCCAAGCATGTGCAATTCGTCGGCGATGAACAGCTGTACCGTTTGCACGTTCTTTCTCCTTTTCCATTGCCGGGACAGAACATCCCATTGGAGAGGCGTGGCCAGGATGAGATCTCCCTGCTCAAGCAACTTCAGGTCGGCCGTCGTTTCGCCTGTGAGCTTCACGATATCCTTCCCGCCGCGAAGATGTGAGAAGCGCTTCTGCCAGTCCTGGAACCGCTGGTCTACCAGCTCCTGGAAAGGCGCGATGTAAACCGCACGTCCGGCGTCTTCGTCCTGCCGGGCCCAGTGACGTAGCAGAGCGAACTCCGCACAAACCGTCTTGCCGCTGCCAGTAGGCGAGGCGACCAGGACATTGTTATCCGTGTTGTACAGGGAATTGAACGTCTGCGTCTGCACCTTGTTGAACTGCTGCCAGTCGGGATAGAGAGCCGTGTAGTCCTTTGCCTTCAGAGCCGCCACGGGGAGGGGCTGCAAGTCGAGCAGCTCGGTGTGTGGAGGGAACCGCTCCGGCAGGATGAGCTTCTGGAAGGATACAGCCAAGCGGCTCTCGGAGTGCATCCACCGGTCAGAAACGACCGAGATGAAGTAGTTGGGCGGCATGGGCTCCGAGATGGGGACTGTGAATTCGACGATGTGCTCGGTGGCCTCTCCCTCAGCATACTCCTTGCGGAGAATGAACTGATCGTGGTAGAGGATATCTTCGCCATCGGAGTCTTCGACGATGATCCAGAAGTTCTCAGACAGCCCATGGACATCAACGTCCCACTCAAAGTTGGGCGTGATGGTCAGCTCGACACGCAGCATCGACCTCGTCATTGGCTGGACGTTGGCCTGAAGTTCGACGCGAGGGAACTTGGCGACCAGATTGCAGACAGTCTTTCCAGCCTTTGGCAAGCCAAGAAGCTCGCCCATGCGGGGAGGATCCAGGTCGAAATAGCTGCTGAAGGGCACTTCGATTCGCTCTGCCTTCCTCACGATCTCGCCAGGGCAGCCAGGGAACTGCCGGAGTGGCGACATGGTCGGCCACATTCTCTTCTCAGCCATCTTGCAGAGATTCAGAGCCAGCTTGGCAACAGACGCCCAGCCCTTCTTCAGTGTGATCTCGAAGATGGCTCGGAGAATACGGCCGGCGGATTGCGTGACGTAAACCATGTCAGCCATGAGGGCCAGCCCCTCAAGCTTGAGGCGGGAGATGTAGGCTTGGAGGAGAACGTTGATCTTGGCAGTCGGCTCCTCGATGCTCTCCTTGACGGGGATGGGGACGCGAGCAAGAATCTTTGCAAGCTCGAGCTTCTCCTCCTGACGGACAGGAATGTACTTGAACTCGCCGCTCTGCGCAAAGACGCGGAAAAGCTCGACGTCGTTCATGGACGGCTGGATGAGCTTGTTGTATGTGTCCATCGAGGTGTGCGTGATGTAGTAATGGGACGCGATGCGTCCAAGCTCGGTGGACTGCATCTTGCCCGTCTTCTCATCGTACTTGATGAGGTTGGACTTCTTCAACACGGTTGCCGCGGAATGGATCAGATCCACGCGCTTCTGCTCAAGGGCCTCGTCGTCTTCGTACTCGGCGCCGACGCTGTAAAGCCCGGGTGACCGAAGCATTCGGACGAAGAGATAGGTGTATCCGAGCCACTCGACGCCCTCATCGCGGGTCCGGACATTGCCGAGGACAATTTCGGCATTGAGGCTGTCAACAAGCTTGCTCGCAAGTTGGCTTTCGATGGGTAGCTGCTGGTTGAGCAGCGACAGGTAGTACGGAATCTCGCCTTGGGTGGTGATGATGATGCCCTCGCCATACTCGTCATACTGGGGACGACCCGCACGGCCGAGCATTTGCAGGGTGTCCTGAGGACTCAGCTCGACCCAGCTACCCTTCTCCGGGGAGTAGACCTGGGTTCCCTTGATGATGACTGTGTGGGCGGGAAGGTTGACACCCCAGGCAAGGGTGGCCGTGCAAACAAGGACCTGGATGTGCCCGCCTGCAAAGAGCTCTTCGACGTCGGTCCTGTCTTCACGGCTCATACCGGCGTGGTGGATACCGAAGCCGTAAGGCAAGATGTCTTTCAGATCCGTGTTGTTGACCGAGTTGGCTGCCTCGCTCAGGACCTCACGAGTGCCGGCGTCATGCTTGAGGATCTGGTTGATGGTGTCCATTTCCAAGGCCTTGTCTCGGATGTACTTTGCTGTCTTGGCCGTCTCTTTTCTCGAGTGCACAAAGATCAGCATCTGATTGCGGTTCTGGCCAACGTGCTCGAGGACCTTTTGGTAGGTGATATCATTCATCGTCTTGAGTTGCTTGATGGCCTTCTTGTCCGTGACGCCAATGAACTCCTGACGCAGGGGGCATGGGCGGAAAGAACTGTCGAAGTGGAACATGCCCTTGTTAAAGTCGACGCGGAGGAAGCTAGCGACATCCCGGTAGTTGGGCAGCGTCGCAGACAGGCCAACAATGCGAACCGGTTCCCCCGTCTGCTCGGTGCGGCGAATGGTCCTGCTGACGATGCTCTCAAGGACTGGTCCGCGGTCATCGTGCAGAAGATGGATCTCGTCAATGATGATCAGACGGACGAGGTTGGTGTAGGAGATGTCGGTTGCCTTTCTGGTGATGACATCCCATTTTTCAGGGGTCGTCACAATGACCTGGGTCTCAGATATTTGCTGCTTGGTGAGTTGGCGATCACCCGTCAGCTCCGAAACCCGGATGCCATACGGCTCCAACCTCTTCCCGAAGTTCCCAACTTGTTCCTGAACCAGGGCCTTCAGGGGGGCAATGTAGACGATCTTGAACACATCCAGATCAATCTCTCCCCTGCTGTTCCTGTTTTTGCCAATCTCCCGAAGCATTGTGAGCATGGCAACGTTGGTTTTGCCACTGCCAGTCGGGGCGCAGACGAGCATGTTTCCGTCGTCCTGGAAGGCGGTGGGATAACACACGGACTGGATCTTGTTCAACGACTTGACCGTGCCAAAGGGTGGTTGAGCCCACTCGGGCAGATCCGTGATGGGTACATTTCCCCTGTTGTCGGCTCGCTTCTTTGGCAGGGGAATGTGAACCTCCTCATACCCCTTGAAGGTTCGTTTTGTCGTGCCCTCCGGCAGCGTGACCCTAGGGTTGGTCATAAGATGGTTTCCTTGGTCGAAGACAAGATTGTCCAAGTTGATGAGCTTCTTGGGCTGCAACCCCCCAACGAGCTGGCCTTCCGGCCGCTCTTGTTTCTGAGGCTGCGGCTCTGCAAAAGCGGCCTTGTCGATGTCCATCTTAATTTCCAACTTGGGCTTCTTCTGATCATCTTTGGGCTTGCCGTGCAGCTCATCGAGGATCCACCGCAGTCCTTCCGAAGCCATCTCCCGCTCGATAGTCTCGCGCTCCTCCCGGTCCTCGGCACGTGCCAGGCGTGTGAGCCAAACAACCTTCTCGCGGTTCTCCATGAGCTTCTGGACAATCTCGTGGTGCTCGTAGTCAAAAAGCTCCATCAGATCGTTCTCGATGTCCCGAAGCTGCTTCTCCTCGCCGCCAGGTTCGTCCGGCTCTCCTGACAGGATTTTCAACGCTTGGAGAGTCTTGTCGTGCTGAATGTGGGCGTCCGGATAGAGGCGACCGATCTGTCGTTGCAACCAGTAGGCATCAATATCCCGGGCTGGTACGTAGTTCTTCTCCTGCGACTTGGCTTTCCCGTCGGGCACCACGTCGATCACCATGGCCTCGTCTGCCAAATCCGCCCCTTCCTCGTCTTTGTCTGCTTCCCCGTCCTCAGCGACTTCTCGTACACCCGGCTCCTCGTCTTCCTCCTCGATGTCCTCGTCCTCCGAGGATTCGTCGCGGACCACGTCGACTAGCCCGTCGTCTTCCTCCTCGTTCTCGAAATTGACAGCAACGCCTTGCCGGCCATCAATTTCGTCCTCGCCGGCTCGCTTCACATCCTCCATGTCCTCGTCCTCGTCTGGCGCGTCGTAATCCGTGATCTTCTTCCCCAGGTTTACCAGCTCGTTGAACTGCTTGGGGCTCATGGACACGCCCAGAATATCGTCAATCTCCTTCTTCTTGTCGAAGTCCTTCAGATCGTCGTCCTTGAGGTACTCGAGCGCCGCGTCGGCAGCACTCCGCACGACTTCGTGTGGTACGTCACCGAGGTGCTCCGCGACGATGCTCAGGATGAGGTTGAACGCGTCGCGGGTGGGCTGGGTCCTTGGTCGGTACCGGATGCCTTCGATCAAGGCGTCCGCGCCAGACAGGATACCTCCGCCACGCGCATCTGCCTTGGCCTTCTGCTTCACATGTTGCAGGATGTCGGCTCCTTCCCGCATGCTCCCTCGCTCCACGTCGGGCATGGCGCCCGTCTTTTTCGGCTTCGGCGCCGTGTCCCGGGCGACGCGCGAGCCCATGTCCTTGATGGACAAGCGCCCGGCCAGCGACTCTGGATCTCCAGTGGCCTCGTCGGTGCGTCTGGTGACAAACCGACGGTCCGCCTGGAGGACCAGGTTGGACATGGCCGAGTACTTGTATTGCGAGACATCGCGGTGGTAGTCCGACATGTTGGGCGTCGTCTAGTGTTAGAATATGGGGGGCGGAGGGAAGGGCGACGAGCTCGAGACGATGTTTTTCGCGGATCTGGATTTATCGCCGCGCCCAGTTCTGCCTGCAGCTTGGTGGCAACACCCAGTTCAACCCTGCCAAAACCAAGGCGCGGTCTATGTGGCGGACGAGCGACAATCAGGGCGTCGCATCGAGAAACCGGAGCTCGAGGTCGGAAAAGGGACAGCGATTCGGTGGTGCAGAGTGTGCTGTTGATGCCAGTTCGCGGTCGCGAGTAGGTAGGTGGAACGGTGATGCATGAAGTTGCGGCAGCTTCTCTCACCTGGCGGCCGGAAATTTTTGGGCCGGCAGCAACTGGGCGTTCAGCGACGGTTTCTGATTGGCTGTGTTTGCCCCACCACCAGCCTCATGCGCCCAAGCTTTGGTGAGCTGCCCGCTGTGAAGGCCCTGAAACATCGCGTCGAACAGGTGGTGGGCCAGGAATTCCATTCTCTGTTCTGCTGGAAACAGCAACGCCGCCCAACAGAGAAGCCTGCTAGGGATAAACCGATCTCATGATCGGTTGTTCATCCCAACCTTCCCGTCAAGACACTACACTGACATAGGCATCAGCACCTGATTTGTTTACAGTGAACCAAACCCGTAAACAACGGCAAGCTGAGATCGGGGCAAGATCGGTGCACAATGGGCTCATCGAGTGACGACACCTTCAAGAGCATCCAAAAGACACTCGAGCCTTATATTCGACCACGAGAAGAGGTTACCCGAATAAGACAAATCCTGGCTGTCCATCTCGATTCATGTCTTGAAGATGGCACTGCAACTGGGCCGCTCGCTCTCGTCGACGCCAACAGTCCCTGCACTTCCACGACAGCACGGGGGCTGCAGAAACAGTATCTCGAGGCGCTGAATGCAAACATCAAGGCCCGCAGTGAGTTTTCTGCGTGTTGCCGTGAGCAGGAACGGCGTACCCGAGAAAACCCAGGTCCCGCAGATCAACGAGCAGACCGGCTGCAAGAACATGTGGCGGCCATCCGCTCTCGACAGAGACTCGACAAGCTGCAGGTCATAGAAAGGGGCCTCAACTCACTCGGGCAGAAACCGGCAGCGTCGCCTGGTTTTCTGGACCCCAAGGAGATCTTCAGGGATTCAAGGCCCCTTCCCAGCGTGCCCACACACTTAGTCACTGCCCTCACCCTCGACAAGACGACTTCCAGTCCAGACCTGAAGGACCTCATCGACAAGCTGGAAAAGCATGTTCTCCAGACGAAGCTCTTGTTGAGGCGCGAGGAGCAGCTGTTGGAGAAGGTCAAGTCGCGATCCGCCGCCAGGCCCGGGAACATCAGTGCAAGCGCCAAACTGAGTGCGCTCGAAAAGACCAGAGCCGAGCTCATCAACTGGATAGAGACGGAGCTCGGGAAGGCTGCAGCAGATGAGGGCAATGCGGACGGACAAGATTCGCAGAAGCACCGTTCTCACGCAGAGTCGGTGGATATGGAGGAACAGC
This sequence comes from Chaetomiaceae sp. PF1801, assembly GCA_023628475.1. Classification (NCBI taxonomy): domain Eukaryota; kingdom Fungi; phylum Ascomycota; class Sordariomycetes; order Sordariales; family Chaetomiaceae; species Chaetomiaceae sp. PF1801. The sequence goes on from JAMAKQ010000023.1 coordinate 22,121, forward strand.
TGGGCAGCATCAAGGAGAAGTACGCCCGATATCTCGAGGCGCGCAAGACTCTCCTCCAGCTGGCCAGCCAGCAGCCTCTGCCGGCCATGAAGGCTCCAGTGAAGGAACCGAAACCACAGGCTGCGTCGGCACCCAAACCGCCTCCCACCGCACACCTCCTGTCACCGTACCTGGAGCAGCTTCTGTCTCTCTCCCACGAGCAGAAGGGGCTCATCGCACAGAAATCCCACATCAACACGGCCATTACCAGGCAGCTGAAAGAAAACGGCCAGATCTTGGACCACCTGGCGGAAGAGAGTCATCTCATACCGGCCCACCCAATCGCAGGAGCACAGCGAGCTAGCACTGGCCTCGGTGATGCGACTTCGAACACCGAGACTTCGGGACCAGCCAACCGTGTCAGGCCGTGGGTCTTTGCTGCGGACTCTGCCAAGATATCCACGCTGGAGGCCGTGGCCGAGAAGATTGAGGAGGGACAGATCGCCCTCGAGGGCTCAATGCGCACTCTCGGAGAGATTAGTCAATTGCTTGGGGAAACACAGGACGGTCAAAAGAAGGATGAGGCAGTCAACACCGGCGAGGAGGATCTTTGGCTGGCCGAGGGTCAGCCTTCCGGAACAGCGGCTGCGGCGAGGAAGCATACCACTCGAAAGCCGGACGGACCAACGCGGCCGAAGACGGTATGGGATACGTTGGATGGAAATCTTGGGCTCCTTCGCCCCGAGAGAGATACCCCTTGAATTTGCCAGCAATGTACAGCACGCCCGTATTGTCCCTTTACCTGCTCCCAAACGCCTGTGATACTATGACCCTGCCTTCCTGAACCACCTATGCCTTCTCGGCAGAAACAGCCATCTGTCCTTTCCCTTTCCCCAGCCAGCCCAACTACCTCCCAGCCATGATCCCCGAGACGCGCAGCGCAAGGTCAAGTATCGAGAGGTGCTCGTCCGCGCCGTCGACCAGCCTCTTGTCAATCTCGGAAAAGACCATGACAATCCTGTTCTTTTGAGCGTCGGGGATCGTCTCGTCGTAGACAACAGCCTGGTGAAGCTGCGCCATGGTCTGCCCCGCGCTCCATCCGTCCGCCACCATCTCCTCCACCACCTTGGCGATCGCCTGGTACGTCTCGCCCGCAGCCCGCGGCCGCATCGTTTGGACCAGCTTGTGGATCGTGTTGTCCGGAATCACGCCCGCAATATCCTCGACAATCTTGGTCGTCACGAGCTTCTTGTCCACGTCCATCTTGTCGCCGTCCTCTCCCTCACCCGCGGCGCTGGCACCCACCAGCCTGGCCGCGCTCTGCAGGAAGGTGATCGCCTTTCTCAAATCGCCGTCACTGCACTTGATGAGCGCGTCCACAGCACCATCCTCCATCCCAACCCCCTCCAGCTTCGCGATATCCTCCAGCCTGCGCCGCGCATTGCCCTGGTCGAGGCTCTTGAACCGGAACTTGCTGCAGCGGCTGGCGAGCGGGTCGATGATGCGCGTGACGTAGTTGCAGATCAAACAGAACCGCGTAATCTTGCTGTACGTCTCCATGGTGCGGCGCAGGGCGCTCTGCGCGTCCTGCGTCATGCTGTCGGCCTCGTCGAGGATGATGAGCTTGAAGGGCGGGCACGGGTACCGCGACTTGTAGCCCGCGGGCGGGTTGGTGAGCTGCGTGCGCGCAAAGTCCTTCACCTTCTCGCGCACGATCGAGATGCCGCGCTCGTCCGAGGCGTTGAGCTCCAGCACGCGCGACTTCATCAGCTCTGGGCCGTAGAGCTCCTTGGCGAGGGCGAGGATCGTCGAGGTCTTGCCGGTGCCTGGGGGGCCGTAGAAGAGCATGTGTGGGAGCTGGAAGTTTGAGAGATATTAGCTGGAGGGCTGCAGTTCTGGGGAATGGATGGCATCCACATTTGAGGCTTGCAGCGTCCGTTGGAGGACGGTGATGGTGTGGTCTTGGGCCGTCACATCGCTGAGTGTCTTGGGTCGACTGGGAAGAAGGAGTTAGCGTCGTATTCTTTGAGGAATGCTCTCATGTCATGATAGGTACTATTTCTCGACCCAGGGCTGGATCCTGATGTGGTCGCTGGTCTGCTTCTCGGCGCTGCTCGATGCTGCACCATTCGCGGCGGCCGCCTTTCGGGCCTTGAGGTCGAAGAAGTTTGACATGACAGAAGGGAAAAAGACGAGTGGGAGTCGTATGGAGGTGCACCGTAATGAACTCAATTTGTTGTTGACTCGGTCCTCGGTGGTCGGCGACTCTGATGATTTCCTGGTTGTCCAAGTGCAGGCACTTTACGCGTCAAGCTCGAAAACGCGTTTGAACTTGGGGTCCGCGTCGAGTGGAGCCCCACCTCAATCCAAACCTGGTTAGCTTGTTGACTAGCGTTTGCCGTCTTTTGGATATTTTCTTCTCTTTATCTCGAGACTTTATCTCTCCTACATATCTCTTCTCCTTTTCTTTCCTTGCTTTAACATTGACCAAGACGGGTGTCAAGAGACAAGCCAGAGCTATGGATAGGGTTGTGATTTATTGGGGGTTTTCCCCCCAAAAAAGGCGGCAGCATGAATCATGATATTTTGCGAGCCTCTTCGTTCGCTTTGAAAGAGACCAGACAAAAGACAAATCAAAGATCTGTCTCTTCGATGCAAGTGACAATACATGCCCAACAAACGCAGGTTAGGCAGCTGGACCAACAGGTCGATCAGCATCGGCCGGAGGGTTGCATGCAGGGACGCGCATCATCTGAACAAGGCCCAAGCCGGCATGGGCAAGCGCATCACTGCCGCTATGACAGGCTGATCAGTTATCAGGCACCCACGGGCGCAGGCATTTCGCTTGGTGGCATTGTCTGCTGGTGAGTTGCCTTTCTTCAGAATTTGAGAACATCTCATTGCCCCACACCAGGCGGTCGGCAGCCTGAACCCCCGGCCCGAGATCAAAACCCCGGTCGGGTCCCCACCTTTCAAGGCTACGGCCGGCCTTCTTCAGCCTTTCAACACTCCCCTCTTCATCAACATCCTCCACGCCATTTCACCTCGCCTCGCTCTCTGCCCCGAACTGCCGACCATTCCTTACTGCTCATGAACTATCCTTCTCGTTCTCCATAGAATCAACGGCAAGCTCAGCGATGGCGGACCAGTCCGTCTTTCGGATCACCAAGGTGGGTCGCTCGTGCCTTGTCCCTCTCTTGCAGCGCGGGGTTGTAGGGCCGACCACGATGCTGATGCTGTTGGCGACAACAGGAGTTGAGCGATCTCCAGAAGAACTCGGATCTTTGTAAGACGCGGACCGCCGCGCAATCGACTGCCGAGCCCAGTATCTGACGCGTCTATAGCCCTCGCCGTTGCCTGCCGCGATGTCGACGTGCGGAACGTCAAGGCCCTGATCATCGGGCCCCACGAGACCCCGTACGAGTTCGGCTTCTTCGAGGTAATTAAGGACACGAATGGCCTGCTGTTTGCTTGCACTGACATGACAGTAGTTTGCATTCAAATTTAACAAAGGTACCAACCGGCGCAAGGAGGGCCCAGCACTGTGCTGAGGTGCTGACCGTCTCCTCAGAATACCCTCGCAAGTCGCCGCAAGTCACAGCCATCACGACCAACGGCGGTCGCTGCAGATTCAACCCCAACATCTACGCCAATGGCAGAGTGTGCCTGTAAGCCAAAACATGCCATCTACCTTGACGTAACACACACACTGACACAGTCCCAGGTCAATCCTAGGGTAATCGCCGTCCTTCCAAACACGATAGAACATGGGACTCGGGACAAGCGCAAGGCTAATCGAGATTAGGACATGGCGCGGGGAGCGAGGAGAGGAGTGGTCCGCTGCGCAGGGCCTGGAGTCGATTTTGCTCTCGATCCAGAGCCTGATGTCAGCGAACCCGTACGAGAACGAGCCCGGCTTCGAGGATGCCAATGAGGCTTCCGATCAGAAGAACCAGAAGGATTATGTCCAGAAGGTGGTGCCACTTGCATCTGTGCAAAGGCTGCGAGGCTAACCGGGGGGCAGATCCGTCACGAGACAATCAGGATCTCGGTAATTCAGCGCCTGGAGGAGTACCTTAAGATAGGACCGGACGGGGCTGTCGCGGCTCCAGCAGCTCCCAAGGATGAGTACGACCTGGACATGGATACCATCGAGGACGAATCGAGCGTCCCATTCGAGCCGTTCAAGGACCTTTGCAAGCGCAGGTTTTTGTGGTACTACGAATCCTACCTTGCCGCCGTCCAGAAGGGAAAGGAAGAGGTCAAGGACGGCACGCCATTTGCGCGGATGCCCTTCGAAGGGTCCAGCAACACCATGGAGGGCAAGTTCAACTACAGTGAACTTGAGCGCCGGCTCCAAAACATCAAGAAGGCCCTTGATCAGGAAACCGAGGGGTGGGCGTCGGAGGGCCTCGTGGCGAAGGCCAAGGAGACCACTGTCGCAGTCAACCTGCAGCGCCAGTTCGAACAGATTGTCGAATCCTTCAAGCGCTCTGACGTCCCCCACAACCTTGAGTTGGTGGACGGCAATCCTTTCGTCTGGATTCTGACCTACTTTGGGAAGCCTATGACGAATCTCGATGGCGGTCTCTTCAGGGCAAAGCTGTGCTTCAGCCCCCGGTTCCCGGAGGAGCAGCCCCGGATCAAGTTCGAGACGCGCCTGTTCCACCACCGGATTGCAGCGGACGGCAGCCCATGCTATGTGGTGCCTTCCAACCGCCGCGAGGACGTCAAGACACACATCGAGGCCATCATTGCAGCGTTGGAGGAGGAACACCCGCCCTACGACCCCCGCACGCTGGTGTACCCCGAGGCGTTCAAGCTCTACTGGGGCTCGCCCGAGGACCGGCGCATGTACAACAGGCGGCTGCGTCGGTCGGTTCAGCAGTCAATGGAGTGAGTCGAGTCAGACGCGGGAGATCTATGATGTCCGCGGGGACTAACAGATGGCAGGGACTTCTGAGTTGATTCGGCCGGCTCGATTCCTTTCCTCGTTTCTTAATTCGACTTCTCAGACATGGCATCAGTTTGTTTTGGGCCCCATGGGGATCCAAACCAAGCCGTTCGGCGTTAGGACACGGACTGGACAAAGGCAGGGTGCGTTAGGGATGGAGTTGAGTCTGGGTTCGGTTTGCCTTTTCTTTAGGGGTGTCACGATAATCTATGACCTGGTCTCCTGATAAGGGTGTGGGCATAGGGCCTTTCTCTTGCGCTTCGCTACGAAGCGAATTTGTGTAGATACCTAAAGCTGCTGCTGTCGCGAACCTCAGCAGATCTCACCGGGGTGTTACGCGTTGCTTTTATTCATACCAGGTGCATGCACCGTTTGCATGCCATCTTCCCATAATAATAAGTACCATGACCCTGATACTGCGACAGAGGACCGAGACACCCATCTGTAACCCTCTTGGAAGGACCGCATAAGCATGAAACCCATCCGAAAACCCATCCCCTCCCAAAACGCCAGGCTAGAATGCATCCCGTGTCCTCATTCTCATACTCGTCATCATACATCTCATGAAACCCTCTCTTCTTCAAACTCAGGTACCTCCATCGGTAGACAAGGCAGCGCTCAGCGCCGTCCCCCCTTCCCCTTCTTCTCCACCACCTTGTCCCTGAGCGGGTTATACGGCGCCACGACGCCCACCAGCCGTTGGGGTTGCTGTTGCTCGCCGGCTGCTGCTGCTGCTGCGGGGTCGTAGGTCCCGCCCGGTCCCAGCACCGCGGGCGCCCCAGGCGTGGGCGCGGCAACCTGTTCGGCGTGCAGTTTGTCGAGCGACTCGCCTACGACGCCGTACTGTGCCCAGTTGATGGGTGGGCAGCGGACGATGTTTTGCGGTTTGGGGAGGGTCTGCCAGGGCGGTGGTTGTGGAATGGAGTTTTGTTTGTGTTTTTGTTTGCCTTTCCGCTTGGTCTTCTGTGCGCGTTTGTGTGCGCCGGGTGATGGCGGTGATGGCACTTGTCCCTCGCCGTTGGGCTTGGTCTCGGACGCTAGGTTTACTGCTGCAGGTTCCTCGATTTCTCCGTCGTCGTCGTCGTCGTCGGATGAGGAGGAATCGTCTGTCGCCGAATGGTCCCCGTTCGCCCGCGCTCCGGAGGAGAGCGGGTCCCCTTCCATCCGTACCCTCCCGGCCGCCAGGTCGGCGGCGAATGCCTCTGGGTCGGCGAGCGCGGCCTCCTTGGCGCGGCTCAGCGATTGGATGTCGGCCGTCGCGCGCGCGCGCTGCAGTTGGAGGATTGATATCGCGCTCTTCAGCGCCAGCACGTCCGGGTTGGTGTCGAAATCGATGGGCTGCGCGGGCGGCGGCATGATGCCGGCTTGATCGGTCTGGGTGGTGTGTGTGAAGATCGGACGGCCGAGGGCAAAATCGTCTGGCGCATTGCTGCTGGCTGGGCCGGCGCCTGCCAGCTGTGATGGGGCTAATGTCGGGGTGATCGGACTGATGGGCGGGCGCGGTGGCGAGGAGTGGCGCGATGAGGTCGAAGCGCGTCGCGGGTTTGCTGTCATGCCCCGCGCTGACGCAGACGTCGCGCGGGTGTCCGTTTTGATGGTCAGGCCCGGCATTTTCGCGGTGGTTACGGGGTGTTGAGTCTGGAGAAAGCTGTTGGCAAGATCATAGCTGCGCAGACTAAAACTTCCGCCTGCGGACGAGAGAGAAGTGGTTGTGATAATCGGAATCATGTAAGACGAAAGGGACGAAAGGTGAGCTTCGGATGGCGGCCGTGCGGCAGCCTGGACCTCGCTGCCCCGCAGTCGCAGTCCGCGTACTCCACTAACTATTTTAGGAAGAGCGCTACCTAATGACTAAGCAGAGCCGCGGGCTCAAAACGTCGAACTGGAACAGGATTTTGCCCGGGATGAGCCACCCACTGCTGGCTAGAACCAACTTTGACCAACTTTTCAGCCTTCCACAATTGAGGAAAGGGTGAACGAGAGAAAAATTGGCACGGTAAAAAGAGAGGAAAGAAACAAGGAAAAACATACCGGTAGGATTTCTGACAGAGCGGGGCCACCGCTCACACAGTTGAGAGATGAACCCTCCTTCTTCTTCCCTAGCGGACTCGGACTCGGGTCCCTCCCTTGCCATCCAAACTACCAGCGAGGACCGCGCCCCAAAATCAGGCCATGAACAGTACTGGATCAGCTATGCTCTCCCGTCGGGAAAAGAGTCTACAACACAGCAATCAGATGAAGAACCATGAATCTACGCAGTCTCAGTCGGGTGCGTTGACTCGAGTAGATTACAGCAGTTTCACTCTTGGACACTCCCGACTAGCCTACGAACAACTCGAGCTCACATTGCCATTGATGAGAGCGTCAGGTATTCTCGAGGGTAGGTAGTCAGATGAGATGAATGTGCTTGGTCGCTTGGGGATCCCAGCAGCGGGCCATGTGCCCCGTCTAGCGGGCGATCTGCCGCTGTGGCCCCGGCTAGCCGGCCAATAAGGGGGCCCATCCCCGGTTCGGGACTTGGGAGCAAGCGAACCATGACGTCGTGGATGCGGATGAGGTGGCGTTGTGAGGTTATGCTGAAGGCGAAGCCTTTTCAAGTTGCTCGAATGCTTTAGAATCCAGTGTAAAACTTCCAAAGAAAACCAGGGGAGATGATGTTAAGAGTGCACCAGCAGTTACAACTTACATCTCCAGCTCGCTTTCATCAACCTACCTTCCTCTCGCCTTACCTAGGTAATTTGGCATCATCCTAATCCAAAGACCCCGGAAATATGAAACGTTTCTGGACCCGGCGCGACCCCGACACGGACCGGGCCGTGCAAAGCCCGCCTCCGGGCCGGCCCTCGGAGGACGTCCCAGTGGACGAGCACACGCGGCTCCTGCCGAACCGCGTCGACAGCACGCCCTACCTCTCCCCTGACGACCCGGCCGTGTCGCCCTACAACCTTTGGACCGTCCGCGCCGTGCGCTGGGTGACGGTCGCGCTCGCCTGCGTCACCTTCGCCTGGTGGGTGCTGATGGTCGTCTCGGTCTTCGTGACGCCGCCCGGCCTGCACGTGCGCGGCTCGCCCTTCTTCGCCTTCAGCTACGCCTCGATCGCGCTGCTCACGCTCGTCGTCTCGCTGCTCTTCTTCTCGGTGCCGAGCCGGCTGGCCAGGATCCTGAGCATCGTCAACGCGGCGGTGCTGCTCGTCGACGCCGTCATCATCCTTGTGGTCCCCGGGCTGCGCCACGCCGAGATATGGGTCGGCATCGCGAGCGTCGTGTGGGCGGCGCTCATGGCCGTCTGGTTTGTGACGGTGGATCGGACGGTGCAGTGGGGCAAGGCCGAGGAGGAGCAGCGGCTGACGGGCCGGCCCGAGAGCAGGCGGACGGTGGTGGAATGGGTCGAGGTCATGCTGTCGACTATCGCCCTGAGCGTGATGGCGTTGGTCGTTGTGTTGATGACGTTCACCTTGACGCTAAGGGCGATCGACTCTGGCCTGGCGCCTCCCGGAGAGAAGTACTGGGTGGATGGCGACAGGTACCAGATCCATCTGTACTGCTTCGGCAACAAGACCGATGCGGCAGGAAACAAGGCGACGACAGTGCTCTTTGAAGGGGGCGAGGACTCGGTAGAGCGCGGCTTGTGGCAGTTTGCTGGAAACGCCGTCAAGAACGGGTCGATTAGCAGGTTCTGCTTTGCCGACCGTCCGGGTATGGCCTGGGTAAGATGATGCACCCTCTCACCTCCGAAATACCGCGGGATACTGATACCGAGAAAAAGAGCGATACGGCTCCTTCGCCGTTCTCGGCAAGTATCGCCTCTGACGTCCTGAGCGAGGCATTGGCTCGAGCGGGCGAAGAGGGGCCGTAAGTAACCATCCTCGAACCTAGGTCCGAGGCAGAACTAAGTGCTAACCAGTCGCAAATCATAGTTGGGTACTCGCCAGCGCAGGCGTTGGTTCCCTGTATTCACGCGTCTTCGGTCCGCGCCACGGCGATGAGGTCCGCGGCATACTCATGATCGATCCCCTCCACGAGGATCTTCTCTCGCGCATTGGCGCGCCAGGACGCGGGTTCCTCCTCTGGATCCAGGGCGTCATCTCGCCTTGCGGAGTCGACCGCATCCTGGGGGCCATCCTCAGGGGAAGGCGGGCCGTGGACCGTGTCTGGGGTCGTTCCTCGTATCAGTCAGGCACCACGATTTTCGCCAAGCTCCAGGAGAGTCTTGTGGCAGACTCGCTGACGAAGCGAGATGTGGTGTCGAGTCGTGCGATCCAAGATCAGGATACCCCGCTGGTGGTGATCAGCTCGGGGCAGAAGATCCGCAAGGACAGAGCATGGGAAGAAAAGGTTGGTGATTCGGATCCTCATCTAGGCACTGACACCGGTCATGGCTGACGCGAAAATGTACAGCAACGGGACCTGAGCCACCTCACCTTGAACCTACAGAGTTGGGACATTGTGGATGACGCGCCCCATCGCGTTTGGGATACCGTGGCCGGGAGAGAAATCATTGAGAGGAGATTGAGGAAGCTGGTCAGCTAGTGTCTTTCTGATATCAAGGCACTGAGGGCACAGAATCGGATGAAGAGTTGAAGGAAGTGAAGCCAATCGATGGCCTGCTTTTGAGCAGTCTGACTTGGTTGCGAGTTGCTGCTGGTTGCTGCGTTGGATAGGAACCCACGGTTGGGTAAATCTGAATGTAATGGACAGGCTGAACAGCTGGAGGGCCGAATTCCATTTCACAATGGGACAGGCTTGAGAAACGACTCGGAGCGGAAAGTGATCCGTATCCTGTACCTACCTTAGATTCTGTATCTGCGTACCGTAATACTTCGTTTTATTTGGCCTTACAACCACTAACCATGGAATTGGCACCTGACAAGAGAGCAGTCAATCACTTTCAACATCTTGCTCCCTAGAAAGTGCTTCGCACATGTCTCAAGTTCCACCTAGCGGAGGAAGTGCGCTATTCCTGTTGAATCCTCTCCTGTCACGAGTTGACAGAGAATCGCCAAAGGTCAAAGTACGATACCTGAGGTGCTTGTGTTTCGGTTATATTATACGTATGGTAAGGTATCTTACCGTAGGTGGTGCCTGAGCAACGAGAACCGGAAAGCGCTTGTCGCTGTTTCTATTTTCAGCGCCAAGAACCCCAATCCAGCGACCTCTGCGCTGGGGAAGGCAGGACCCTGAGTTCCGAGTTGGCTCAGTTGCCGATTCCTAAAGCTGTCTTATCGAAAAACGTCCCTTCCCAAAAAGGTAGTAAGGGAAAATAGACATCGTGTTGATGCAGGAAATTTTGAGAAGCATACGGATACAATACAACTGTACCTTATGCAACTTTATTCTCTTACCCGAGCACACCTTCAGGGCACCTCAGTTGTCGGGCAGTCATTCGAGTTGGGCCCGCTGCCCAGTGAGACCGCCAGGGCAGAAACCTGGAAGCCTGGAAATTAGCACTCCGCCGTGGCGGGGGCTTGTCGATCGCTGCTGTCTGTCTGACCCGTCGTCCTGCAACGCGAGTGGATCGCACAGCCCGACCTCCTGAACAACCTCAGGTCCGACTCTTGTCATCTTGCACCGACTCGACCGCAGTGCAAGCAGCCGTGTCTGAGCATCACCCGAAGCACGCGTGCAGCGGTTTTTCAAACCGGATTGAATTTCCGACTTTTCGGGACCCAGGAGAGGTCGGGTCAGAATTGTCACGGAGGAGCTGCACGGTGCCGAGAGACACTCGACCACAGTCCACACCGACCACCCTGCTTCCTCTCGACCCATCGTCCCCGCCTCAGCTGTATCGACGTCCACCGTGCCCAGCCTCCCACCACCCAGCGCACTACTCGCACCGCCCCAGTGCAGGCCAACAAACAATTGCTGCACCGGTTCTTTTGGCTCACTTAGCACCCGGGCTGTATTGCGATCCTCTCTCTTCCGATTCGGGCATCGAGCTGCTGGATGCTGGCTGAGAGAGCTCTCCCCGCCTCTGCTCCCACCCTCGACCTCCGCCGTACAACAACGCACGAAACCTCGCCGCCCCGATCGCGATCGGATTCCGAAAAGAAGGACCCCATGGTGGGCGTGATTGAAGAGGAGCGGGTGGATTGACAACCAGTCTACCATGGCAGGATATGATTACGGCGGCCCAGGCGGCGACTGGGGCTACGGCCACGGCCATCCGCCCGGCGGTGATGCTCCTTACCGAATGGATCAGGAGCAGCCCAACCTTCCCCCGGCTCTCCCCCGACACAACGGAGGCCACGGCAACCAGGGTGGAAGGCACCCGGCCTCCCCCGCATTAAGCGCCGACAACACAGACACAGAGTCAAGACGCAGCGGGGAGCGCAACAGATCAAGGCCGCGGGGCTCTAGGTCGGCCAGCGGCCAGGTGCGCACCTGCAAGAAATGCGGAGAGGCCCTGACAGGACAGTTCGTGCGAGCTCTGGATGGGACATTCCACTTGGACTGCTTCAAGTGCCGCGTGAGTCGGATTCACAATGCTGTCGCTGGGCGCTTCTATTGACACCTTTGCAGGATTGCGGCCAGATTGTAGCTTCCAAGTTCTTCCCGGCAGACGACGAGGACGGCAGCGGCCCGTACCCGCTTTGCGAGACAGACTACTTCCGCCGACTCGGCTTGCTGTGCCACCAGTGCGGCGGAGCACTTAGGGGATCGTACATCACCGCCCTTGACCGCAAGTACCACGTCGACCACTTCACCTGCTCCTTGTGCCCGACGGTATTCGGTGCGCAAGACAGCTACTACGAACACGATGGCCAGGTGTACTGCCACTATCACTACTCTACCCAGTTCGCCCAGCGCTGCAACGGATGCCAAGCCGCCATTCTCAAGCAGTTCGTCGAGATCTTCCGCAACGGCCAGAACCAACACTGGCATCCCGAATGTTACATGATTCACAAGTTCTGGAACGTCCGCCTCAACCCACCTCAGGAGGCCGCTACCCCGATCAAGGACGACCCTGCCGGCCGCGAGCGCGTGCGTGAGGAGGAGGAGCGCATGGAGGAGAAGGTCTACCGCATCTGGAGTGTGCTATCGACCTTTGAGGAATCCTCGGCTGCCTGCATCTCCGACATGCTGCTGCATGTGAGCAACGGCGCTTACATTGACGGCGTCATGGTCGCCAAAAAGTTCATTTTTCACGTCGACATACTCTTCCGGTCTGCAGACAGGCTGGACGCAACCATGGCCAAGCTGGAGATGAGCGGTGGGAATAACCCGTGCACCCCGTGTTGGAACCTTGACTAACAGAATCGATGTAGCTCTCGCTTACGGACGTGAAGCCAAGCTTCTTTGCAAGAAGATCGTGGCCTTTTTCTCGCTACTCTCCAAGACGCACGATAAGGCCAATCGCAAACCCGGCGTCACTCAGGACCTGCTGACCCTGGTTACCGGTCTTGCGCACTACCTCAAGCTTCTGATCCGGATCTGCCTACAAGGAGCGCTGCGAATAGAGAAAGAGCGCCAGACCGCTGATGGCCTCTTCCACTTCTTGGATGACCTCAGCGACCTCGAGACACTCAAGGTGGACGACAATTCCACCACCACCCTCCAGCTGACGTCTGGAATGTCAAGGCTCTCGGCCCATGATTCGGACCAGTGCACCCTGTGCAGGAAACCGATCGAGGACGAATGCGCAAAGAGCGACGACAAGAGATGGCATTTGGCGTGTGCCAATTGCTCGCGCTGTGGCAAGGAACTCGGCCGGAATCTTCAGGATGCGCGCTTGAGTCCCTATGACGCCAAGATCTTTTGCAACACCTGCGAGCCCAATGCGCCTCCCAATGTCGCGCCATTTGAGCACATTACCAAGCTCCAGCAGTATGTATTTCTGCTGCAGGTAGCACTCGCCAGGCTTCTGGAAATCCTTCGAGTCAACGGGGCACTCCCTGGCTCTTCAGATGATCCGACGGAAGACGGTTCCGGCTCTGCTGAGGGCCGGGCATATGGGGGCCAGTATCCGAAGCATCACCGCGAGTCGTCCTATGAGAGCGCTCTCAACGATGTCCGGAGGTTAAAGAGCACCCGACTGGATAAGCACCTGTCGTCGAGCTTTAGAAAAGCGCGGACATCGCGAATCCTAGATGGACCTGAGAGCAGTAGCGCACGGCCTGGATCGGCCGGTGGTGGTGCCGGAGAGGGAGGGCCGAACAAGGGGTTTCAGATCGTGGAGGAACGAGGACCGATGGACGAACAGGACATGATGTTGCCTAACCAGGATGCGCTGACGCTGGACGACATCCCGCGTATTGTCGCTGCCGAGCAGGCGGCGAGGGAGCAGCGACCCTACCCTCCCCAACGGCCAGACCTCTTCCAGTCCCCCACAGCCGAGACCAAGCCTGGGATGGGCCCCCTAGGTGGTGGAGGCCACCAGCGCAGCCTGTCGGACGGTAAGGCCGCAGGATTGCGCCCCTTCGGTGAGCCATCCGCTCAACGCTCCAGGCGCTACTTCTCAGAGCTCTCGGGGTTGGAATATTTCATTGTCAGGCATCTCGCTGTCCTCACCATGCACCCCATGGTCGAGTCCGACTTCACGCTGGAGGAGCTTCTCGGTCTCATCGAGAACAGGAAAGCGCCGACTTTCTGGAAAAACATCGGCAAGGCCTTCAAGAACGATGGTCGCAAGAATGTCAAGAAGAAGGGCGTGTTCGGGGTCCCCTTGGAGGTTATCATCGAGCGAGATGGGGCCGAGTCCACCGATGGCGTTGGGCCGGGCACTCTGCGGATTCCGGCCGTCGTGGATGATATCATCTCATCCATGAGGCAGATGGACCTCTCGGTCGAAGGCGTCTTCCGAAAGAATGGCAACATCAAGAAGCTTGGCGAGCTAGTAGAGAAGCTCGACAAGGAAGAGGAGGTCGATTTCAGCACGACACACGTCGTCCAAGTGGCCGCCCTCCTGAAGCGCTATCTCCGAGAACTGCCGGATCCGTTGATGACCCACAAGCTCTATCGGCTTTGGCTGGCGGCAGCAAAGATACCAGACGAGCAGAAGATGCGGCATTGTCTCCATCTGACCTGTTGCTTGCTTCCAAAGCCGAACCGCGACTGCCTGGAAATCCTCTTTGGCTTTCTGAAGTGGGTTGGGTCATTCCACCAGGTCGATGACGAGTCCGGGTCAAAGATGGACATCAAGAACCTGGCCACCGTCATCGCTCCCAACGTGCTGTTCGACAAGAACAAGACCTCCAGCCTCGACAGCGATCCGATGTATGCGATCCAGGCCGTGGAGGCTCTGATATCTAACATTGAGGAGATGTGCTTGGTAAGCCTTTCCTGTCATCCTGTCCTCTGGTTCACGACTAACACCGCTCCAGGTCCCGGACAACCTCGTCGACATGTTGAACGACCAGACCCTCTTCAGCAGCAGCGGCGATCTCACCACCAAGGATATCCTCAAGAAGTTTGCCGACCGCGCTGCGAACGGCTTTGGCCCGCGCCAGTACGCCGAAGTCACCGAAATTGTAGGCCGGCACGAGATCCCCAGCCGCCCGCCACCCAGACGCGTAGAAACCGACCCGTCACAATGGCAGCAAGAGAGCAGCGTCCGGCCCGTCCAGGAGCCGACGATACCCTTCACCGGCCCGCCTCACATGGGAACACCGCCCCCGAAACGCGGCGGGCCGTATGACGCCCCTCCGCCGTCTCAGCAGTCTCCATATGGGCAGTTCGACCAGGCGGGGCCAGCGCCGGACGGGAGTGGTCGGGGTGGCCCGCAGCAGAGGGAGTGGCGCAACTCGGGATGGGGCAGGCAAAATAGCGGGTTGACGACGGGCACCGTTTAGGAGGCGGGGAGTAGCCAGTCTGGTGGTCCATCGGATTCGTCACAGTCATGATGGGCTTTCCTTTTCTTTGTTTTTCTGCTACTTTGCACCTTTGGCGTAGCTGGTAAGGGAGGGGAGAGGGTAAGGGGGTGTTTATGTTTGCTTTTCCTTTTTTTGCATTGCCCACTGATTGCCAGTCAAGCAAAGCAAGCATGGTTGCTCGGCGTTTTTACCTTTGGGATTCAGGCAGCTCAGCTCAGCTCGTCTTGTTTGTTTGTTACGCCTTTTTTTCCAGCCATGACAAAAAAGCTTCTTATCTTTACTTCACGATGTTGGAGTGAGTGCGTTTGGGGCGAGCGTGCTTGGCCGGTTGTCGTTTGACAAAGGTTTGGTTTTTATCTGTTTCTGGGATGAAAGGGGGTTTGTTGGTGTTGCCAGGTGTGGATGGCAATGGGAAGAGAGAGGAGAGGAAGGGTTGGGTACGAGAGGCAATGGGTTGGCCAGTGTGGTGGAATGGTTTGTCTTTCTCTGAGTGAGGAAGTCTGGGATCTGGGACGGATAAGAGCCAGGGACAGACAGTAGGGTGACGGGATGATATGGGTGAGGGTCAAGGGCCGTAAAACTCGCATTCCTTTTCCGTTTTTGCGAGGAGGATAGCATAGGTGTAGGGAATTGACTACCCTAGTTGGAGTACCTGGTTGCCCGTTAAAGCCGGTCGGACGTTGATGACACTTTGTTGAGATGTGACCTAAGCCAACAGAATCAGAGGTACCAGGGCTGTAGCCAAACATGAGTCAAGAAAAACAATGAAAACATGCCCTCTATTGATGTGTTCCTATCCTTCAGGCCGATGACTGACGCCTTGATTTCCATTAATACATTAAACACGAGAGGTTACGCCGATTGTGCATCCCTCATAGGTATCAAACATGATAGTCCTTCTCACAACACAAACGCTCCAAAAAGTGGACCAAACCTAGTCCACATATAAAACTTGCTCATCATACCGCTTAAATCACTCGGCCTTCTTCTCCTGCTGCTCCAGAGTCCACTTGACCGATCTCCTGACACCCTCGTCCAGGCTCACCAGCGGCCGATACCCCAACCTCTTCTTGGCCTTGGAGATGTCATAATACCGCGTCATGCAGCTGTAGATGATGCGCTGGCGGTTGAAGGTTGGCGGCTTGTTAATGATCCAGAAGAACCACTCGCTCAGGTACCCCAGCACCATGCCGACGCTGCGCGGGAGCACCTTGACGTGGTCCGTCCCGCGGGGAGAGCCGGCCGCGGCCCAGACGGCGCGGGCAAAGTCCCAGAAGTACACGGGGCTGTCGTTGGTGATGAGGAAGGCCTCGCCGTCGACGCGCTCGTGGTCGAGGGGTATCGTCTTGGACGCGGCCGTGAGGAGCAGGGCGCGCGCCGCGAGCAGGTGGCCGTGCGCCACGTTCTCGACGTAGGTGAAGTCGAAGAGGTTGTCGTTGTCTCCGACCTGAACGTTGTCTCGCCCTTGGTGGAGGATGTTGATGAGGTGGTACAGGACCATGGTGTCACCCTCGCCCATGATGCCAGAGGGGCGGATGGCGCATGTGAGGAGGTTGGGCGCTTCGGGGGCGCGGTTCGCGGCGAGGACGAGTTCTTCGGCGGCGGCCTGGAGGAGGATTAGATGTCAGTGGAAGCTTTGGCTTGACTGAGGGGCGGCGCCATACCTTGGTCTCGGAGTAGTACTCGCTCTGATCCTTCCCCCGAACCACGGGCCACCTCTCGTCGGCGTTGATCAGGTCGCTTCGGTTGTCGCTCATCACACTGGCCGAGCTCGTGTACACCAGCGCCTTGACGCCCGTTTTCTGGCAAGCCTTGATCACGGCCGCTGTCCCGTCCACGTTGACCTTCTTGAACAGGGCGTGCGAGACGCTGTCGTTGGATTGCGCGGCAGGGGATGCGGTGTGGATGACGACGTCTGGCTTGGCTTTGGAGAAGATGCTCTCGAGCTTGTCGGCATCCGTGATGTCGGCCTCGAAGTAGGCGACGCCGTCCGAGTCGGGCCTCCGGTTGCGCGTGCAGCGCAGGTCGATGACGGACACGGAGCAGGTGTAGTCCCGCAGCAGGAGGCGGACGACATGATGGCCCAGGAACCCGCAGCCGCCAATCACCATGACGGAGCCGAGCTGCGGCTTCTTTTCTGACACCATTGTGGCTATCTGTTTATGGCACTTCGGTTATGGTGTCGAGCGGGACCGGTTGAGCTGCAACTCAGAGTCAATCGGTAACGGCGGATGTCGGACAGATCGAGTTGTTGGAGATGGTTCCCTTTTTGGCGCCTCCTTTCTGGAGCTGCCAAGCTGCTGCTGGATCCTCTCCACAACATTTAGGCGGAATTGCGGGGCAGAAAGGCACAGGACTTTCATTGGCCATGCTTTGCGATTTGGACCCACACCGATCTGTCTCCTGGTCTTGGCAGCAACCCTCGCAGATCAACTCGATGGCTCAGGGTTCGGGTCAGGGCGAAAGCTGCCTGGTTCCACAACATCGACATTCATCTCGAGTTGTGTTGCGGTTTACTCCAACAGGAGCGTGGGCTAGGCAGCCTTTTGTGATTGCTGCTGGAATTCATGGCTTCGTCTCTTTGGGTGTCTCACTGTATATACCTCCGCTCTTTGCGATTGCATCCTCATTTTCTTCCTTTCCGCACTCGTTGACTCCGAACTGGCGGCTCCTTTCTATATCCTTGCTTGCTCTTTGCTCTTTGTCTTGCATAGATACTCGCCAGTACCTATTCTGCTTTTCTTAACTTTCCTCATTCAACCACTTATTCTCGGCATTCCGACACCATGAACCCCCCGGAGACTGAAATCCTGGTTCACATCGCAGCACCGGCCAGGGCTGCAGACGACACCAAATACCGGACTCTAGCGGCCGCTTACCTCAACTTTGAGCCGGTAAACCGTACATCCGTATTTCACAGCCTACTGACAGCCGCTCAGCAAGAATCAGGTGGGAGGAGGGAACTGCCGCAGACACAGGACCTCCCTCAGTCCACTCCCGGTGTCATCCAGTCGCCGATGCTGTCGTTTCAGAGCGCGGCGAATAACTTTGGATCCCCTCGGTTACAACAACCTGTTGGGCCGGACATGCTGGAGTCGCAGTTGTCATGGCGGCCGCCACCAAGTGTCATCGAGGATTCAATGCCGGACAACGAGTATGCGCTGCTGCAATACTGCACACCGACACGAATCCTGGAACACTACACCTCCGCCACCCACAGCACTCAACTCAACACCTCACCGATCTCCCAAAGGCGGCAAGGTCATATGCTTCCGGCTTCCAGCCCACCGCGGGAAAGTCCAAGTCAAAGGGTCGCAACCGCGATCAGTGACCACAGCTCTCCGCTCCATGAGAAACAGGGCACAGTAATCCCTGGGTCACCCAGGGAAGCTGTCAAGCGCCCACGACAAGCAACGCCAACATCATCAGCAGTGGTGGAGGAGACTCGGATTGCCTCGTCCTATCCGAGCCAGCAGGATGCGCCGGGCGCTTTGTCGCGGTCTGAATCGGAACCCCCGCTTGCCAAACGGCCACGGACCTCTCAGGATCCTGCTCCCAGCAAGCCGATGGCTAGGAGTGCAAGCGACGTGGGGCCCCAACGGAAATCCAAACTGCCCGACACGCTCGAGATCATCTCCCCTCCCCCGCCCACCAGTCAAAGGGAGCTGAGGCCAGAAGACATGATAACCGACCTTCTCGACAGTCTGGCCCACAAGCTCGACCTCAACAGACGCTTCAACCCCCAGTCACAAACCCGCGACCTCCGCCCCTTCGAGCGCGGCTACTGGCTGGTCGACTGCAGCTCGTGGAAACCCGAGCTGAAGTGCGACGCCTGGGACTTTCTGACCAGATACTTGGGGAACGGCGCCGCGGGGTGGGGCACGGTGTGCCGGCGGGATCCGGAATTCACGTACCTCCGCTTGTACTGCTGGGGTTGTGTTGTCGGGCATATGTACCTGCTGCTGTACCTCGCTTCCAAGCGGGAGGTGCGGTATACCGGGGCGAGGTGGATCGCGGGGGATGGGGGTGCGGTGGTTGTTGTGGGGGCGAGGTCGGAGTCTGGATGAGTTGGGGTAGGCGGGAGGAAGGTTCTTTTTTTGGGTGCTCTCTCTTTGGATATTTCTTGGAGTCTGGGTTGGAGGGTTGGTTGGCGGTCCTTTGTCCTTTATGCGCATCATTGATACCCGTCGGGAGCATTGCGAGGAGTTGGGGGCTTTGGGATACCGAGTTGGCAAATTGGACAGGATGACACAGTAAACAGGATGCTCATGGTGAATAACTGAGGCACTGTGAATCCCTTCGGCTACATTTCCATGACTGCCAGCCATACTTAAGCTATCCATGGGCTGACGAGCAAGCTCTCGACTGAGTCCCTGTGAAGCTATCCATGGGCTGACGAGCAAGCTCTCGACTGAGTCCCTGTGACAGAGGAACATTAAGAATTCCATACACGGTAAGCCAATCACACCCTAGGTATATGTACTTGTACACAACCCAATCCAGGCCCATACGCCTCGGTCAAACAGTTTGAAGAACGTGCACCTCTCCTAGACGCGGTGTTCATAACATATTGTACAGGTTCAGATCGCCACAGCGGGACGTCTCTCGCCCAACATGGCCCTGTAGAAGAATCCTACTCTTCGCCTCCGTCACTTGCGAAGTTGCTCAAGCTCCTTCTCGTACCGGGCGCGATCGGCTGCCGCAATCTCCTGGAAGGCCTGGAAGAATCGGGTTGGTCAGCGACTGCGGCTCTTTCTCCAGGCGTTCGGGGAGTATGTTCCCGGGCATATCGTGTCAGGACGTACCTTGCGCTCCTCTGCGCTGAGCTGCTTCCACTCCTGGCTGATCCTGATGAGCGTCTCGTTATTGTTGGCGTCTTGCACCCCGACCGCGTGGTAACGCGACTTGACGAAGGCCGCATAGGGATTTATGGGTCTGGTGGGCATGCGCGGGTCGTCAAAGTTGCTCTTGATTTTCATATTGAACTTGCGCCGGAGCGCGTGGCGCGCGAGGTTCGCCTGGTGGATCTCCTCCACCGGGCGGCTCTCGATCCAGTTCCTGAGGGCGATCTCGTTGGCGATCTTGTTCTGCTCGCACGTGGCGCGGAGTTTCTGCGTCGATGTCTCGTCAGTCATTGAGCTCGACATGGTGGGCGGGTTTGCGTTGCGCGCGCGGGGAATTGCACGTCCTGGCGTACCTCCATCTCTGCAGCCGACAGCGCTTTGTACTCCCTCGACACCTCGGCCGCGACGTCGGGGAGTTTACTGGAGCTGTTCTCCCTGTAGAACTCTGGCACCCGCTGCGAAGTGTACAGTATCCATGGCTGGGCGGGGAGCCTTTCAGGCTCTTCCCTCAACAGCGACTTCTTAAGCAATTCGCGGCGCTCGCGGTTGGCCTTTTGCTGCTCCGTCAACTCCTTCTTTGCCGCGCCCTGTTTCGCCCCCTCTGCAGCCGGCGCCTCGGCCTTTCCTGCAGTCGTTTTCTTGGTCGCGGCCTTATTTGCTGGGTCCTTAGCAGCGGCGGGCTTCTTCGCGGCTGTCTTTGAGGTCGAAGCGCTGCTCGACTTCTTGGGGCGACCGGCCGAGGCGAAATCTCTGGCGAAAACTGCGGTCACGCGGATGCCGCTCGGGATGACGGGCGCGGGTCGGAGGGCAAGCTTCGCGGCAAGTCGATTTGTGCTGCGGGTCGGGAGCCGGGCGCCGACGCGGACCTGCTGCGCGGTCGCACGACCAATTGTTGACCACATGACGAACGTCGACTAGGAAACGCAATTCGGGGATTGATGCAGTCGCAGTGAACTCGTCGATTGAGCGTGTTTTTGAAGGAGGGCGGCGAGGGCGCGCTGGCAAAACGGCGCGGCCTGAGGTGTGTGGGAGAGAGATGCCGCAATTTTATGCGGCGTTTGGTCGTGTGGTTGCAGCAAGAGCTCTTCCCTGCTCAACAGCTCACTGCCCAAACAACGAGAACGAGCTCTGCTGTGAGTCTGCTCCAGCCTCCCCTGTTTACGGCGCTGGAGCTTGGCTCAGCATTGTTCAGGGTTATGGCCTGACAACCACAGCGCACGGCCCCCGCTGTTCTCTGTTTGGGAGCTCCATTCCTGCAACCCCCGCTGTTCTCTGTTTGGGAGCTGCATTCCTGCAACCCGACCTTGCTCGGATTGCACCCCGGAAGCTGTCACAGTGACATTCATCCAGGTTGAGGAAGGTTGCATTCAATCACTCTTTACTTGCTGCAGTACTGTGTCGACCTTGACCCAGTTAAAGCCATCTCAATCAACTCCCTTATATATTTGCTGAAGAGCCTCATGTGCCTTATTCCAGAACTTGAACATCTTTTCGTGCTCCAGCCTCACAGCAAGCGACGTGATATCGAATGTGTTAACGTGAAACCTAGACCAACGATGCTATAATAGAGCTATTATCCAATGTACTTGGCAAGGCCGCTGGTCGGATAGAGGGTTTAAAGCTCTGACAAGTAATTGCAGAGACTACTCCTATAAAGGTAATAGGACCTCCCTTCGGTACTAAAAGAAAGAGGAAGAGGAAGAGGATAAAGAAGAGAATAAAGAAGAGATTAGAGAAAAGAATAAAAAAAGAAAGAGGAGGAAAAAAGAAGAAGAGGAAGAAAAAGAGGATAAAGAAAAGGAAAAGAAAGAAAAAAAGGAAAAAGAAAAGGAAGAAAAAGAAGAAGAAGAAAAGGAAGAGAAAAAAGAAAAAGAAGAGGAAGAGAAAGAAGAAAAGGAAAAGGAAAAGAAAGAAGAAGAGAAAAAAAAAGGAAGAGAAAAAAGAAGAGAAAAAAAAATAGGAAAAGAAAGAAAAAGAAAAAGAAAAAAAGGAAAAGAAAAAGGAAAAGGAAGAGGAAAAGAAAGAGGATAAAGAAAAGAAAAAAAGATAGAAGAAAGAATTAGTTAGATAAATAAAGTAATTAAAAGATAAAAAGATAAGATAAAGGAAGAAAAATAAAAAGATAAAATAAAAGTTAAAAGGGGATAGAAAGTAGGAAAGAAGGAGGAAGGAGTATTAGGAATATAAAAGGAGAAAGTAAATGTAAAAGTAAGAAAGTGAATATTAAAAGAAGAAGAATAAGGTGCTAACGTTATTATCTTTTTCTCTTTTCTCTTGATACCTACCTGTTGGCTGGGCGGTCTGGCAATGCCTAGAGCTAAGTGGCCAACTCTTGGAAGCCAACGGGTACCTATACAAGTCTGGTTGGAGTGTACACAGTACAATCGAAGTAACACTGTTATCTGACACTGTGCTTAAGTAGCCTCCAGTTTTGCCGCGCCTGCTCCACAAATCTTCTTCCACAGCCCTGTCCTCTTGGAACCGCAATCGCCATCCACCGTCTGTTCGTCGCTTCCACGCATCGCATCGCGCGGATTCCCCATCTCGTGCACTAACCAGTGTCGACTCAAGAGTACTTCTCACCACCACCAGCATCCTGCTGAGCCACCGTCACTGACTCGAACATGGCTCGGCCCACCAGAGACTCGCGCAGACGCTCTCGCAGCCCGGACGTAAGTGTCGCCCGCCCCCGCCCCCGCCCCGGCCCCTACCCCCCGACCCCCGCCCGTCCTCGACTTGTCTTGCCCGGGCCGCTCCCTGACACCCAGTTTGCACAGCGCCGGTACCGCGACCGCGATCATGGCCGCGATGGCCGGGATCGGGACTCATATCGCTGGAGAGATCGTTCCGTAGACCGCCGCGACGACGACTACTATCGAGGCTCTCGGCGCGATGGAGCATCAAATCGAGATCGCCGGAGGTCACGCGACCGAGCCGTCGACAGAGCCCGGTCGCCCGAGCGCCATGGACATCGGAGTGGAGATGGCAGCCGAGACTACCGTGGAAGGAGGGACGATTCTCGCGACCGGAGGAATCGCCGTGACGGCTCGGCGGATTCCGCTTCTCGCCGCGATGACGGCGCCCGCTCCCGTCCTCAACCGAAGGCTGATGGGCACGCGAAGGATGGCGAGGTGCGTACTCATTGGTTCCCGCGAGATTCTCGTTCACCAGCTGACACAGCCCAGGCTCCACAGTCAGCTAAGTCTACATCAACCCAAGCGCAGACAGAGGCGGAGAAAAAGGCTGAGCGGCTACGCAAACTCCAAGCCATGAAGGAAAAACATGCGCAGGCGAAGGAAGCCAGCATGACCGCCGGGGGCACCCGGATGCTTATGGCCGAGATGGACCAGAAGGCCAGCGGTGCAACAGCGCCAGCCAGTCCTGCGGTTAGCGCTGCAAGTCCCGCCCCGGCATCGCCTGCGACACCCACTGCGCCCTACGCCGGCAAGTTCGATCCCAAAGCCATCGCGAAGAACTCCAAAACAGCGCGGCCGTCGTCACCAACCAGGCTCGGCGACGTGAAGCTGGCCGCTCCCGGGTCAGTGGCCCGAAGCACCAAGAACGAGACGACCTCCAAGGGTACCGGTCTTCTACCAACCAACAGGGCGGTCAGTGCATTCGGATTCAACAAGTCTGCTGACGCTCAGAAATCGTCCCTGAAGCGTAAACTCGACATGGATGATGAGGAAGTCACGTTGCGCAAGCTTGTCAAACTCCCCGATTTTGTCCCCGAGAGCGCCGACGACGCGGGCCATGCGGACGGCGATGCCGAGGAAGACGGAGAAGAAGGATTGGACCTGCTCCTGGCTAGAGACGGGGAAGACCAGGCGGAAGCGCGTCGGATCCTTCAAGAGAGGCGCGACGAGAGGATCCAAAAGGAGGGCATGGCTATGGATGTGGACACGGAGGCGCCAAAGGAGGAGACTAAGGATGAACCGGCGGCCCCAGCCCCCACCATGGACGTTGATGAAGACGTCGATTCGCTGGACGCATTCATGGCTGACCTTGAGCAAACGGGTTCCGCAGATAGGGTTGGCTCCAAGCCTGCTCCGCAGACGCAGAACGCAAAGAAACGCTTCGAGCCCGAGGCATACTTCAGCGAGGATGATTACGGCTACGAAGCGGACAATGCCGATCCGTCGGCCATCCTTGCCATGGCGACCAAGAAGAAGAAGAAGGATATTCCGACCATCGACTACAGCAAGATCGAACTCAATCCGATTCGGAAGAACTTTTGGGTGGAGCCCCAGGAGTTGAGCCAAATGACCGAGGAAGAAGCCGCCGAGTTGCGCCTGGAGCTGGACGGCATCAAGGTGTCTGGCAAAAACGTGCCTAGGCCCGTCCAAAAGTGGTCGCAGTGTGGCCTTACCCGGCCCATCCTCGATGTCATTGAGGGGCTCGGCTACGAGAAGCCAACGTCCATTCAGATGCAGGCCTTGCCCGTCATCATGTCGGGTCGCGATGTCATTGGCGTTGCAAAGACGGGATCCGGCAAGACGATGGCCTTCGTCCTTCCTATGCTCCGCCACATCAAAGACCAGGACCCGGTGAGCGGTGATGACGGCCCGCTCGGACTGATCCTGACTCCGACCAGAGAGTTGTGCACGCAAATCTACTCGGACTTGCTGCCGTTTACCAAGGCGCTCAAACTTCGCGCCGTCGCCGCCTACGGCGGAAACGCCATCAAGGATCAGATTGCCGAGCTGAAGCGAGGCGCCGAGATTATTGTCGCCACGCCTGGACGCATGATCGATCTCCTTGCAGCCAATTCTGGCCGGGTGACCAACCTCAAGCGTGCCACCTACCTCGTCCTCGATGAGGCGGACCGCATGTTCGACATGGGCTTTGAGCCGCAGGTCATGAAGATTTTCAACAACGTCCGACCGGACCGGCAGACAATCCTCTTTTCCGCGACAATGCCCAGGATCATCGATGCTCTCACCAAGAAGGTACTGCGAGACCCCGTCGAGATCACGGTCGGCGGTCGCAGCGTCGTGGCGCCCGAGATCACGCAAGTCGTGGAGATTATCGACGAGAACAAGAAGTTTGTCCGCCTCCTCGAGCTTTTGGGCGAGCTGTATGCGGATGACGATGACGTTCGCGCCCTGATCTTTGTCGAGCGGCAAGAGAAGGCGGACGACCTGCTGCGCGAGCTCTTACGTCGCGGCTACGGGTGCATGTCGATCCATGGCGGGAAGGATCAAGAAGACCGCAACTCGACCATCTCGGATTTCAAGAAGGGCGTCTGTCCCATCCTCATTGCGACTTCGATAGCCGCGCGCGGCCTTGACGTGAAGCAGTTAAAGCTCGTCATCAACTACGATGCGCCGAACCATCTCGAGGACTACGTCCACCGCGCGGGCCGCACTGGCCGCGCCGGCAACACAGGCACCGCCGTCACCTTCATCACGGAAGAGCAGGAGAACTGCGCGCCGGGCATCGCAAAGGCACTCGAGCAGAGCGGGCAGCCAGTCCCGGAGCGGCTCAACGAGATGCGCAAGTCGTGGAAGGAGAAGGTCAAGGCCGGGAAGGCCAAGGATGCCAGTGGGTTTGGCGGCAAGGGCTTGGAGAAACTCGACAAGGAACGCGAGGCGGCGCGGATGCGGGAGCGCAAGACTCACAAGGCCGAAGGCGAGGAAGAAGACTTCAAGGAGGAGGAGACGGCCGAGGACGCGGCCAAGAAGGACAAGACCAAGTCGGCCATTGAGGCGGCTGCTTCGGCCATCGTTTCCCGCGATGCCTCCAAGACGGACGAGGTCAAGGCGGCTCCCGTCGAGGGCGCGGTCAAGGGCGGTGTCACGATCAGCGCTGGGAAGGGCGGCGGCGGCGGCGGCGGCGGGGGTGCCCTCGACAAGGCTGCGTCGGCGATCAGCGAGATCAACGCTCGATTGGCTCGCGCAGGGCAGTTGCGACCCGGCCAGCCTATCGACAACAAGGGCCCTGACGCTGGTGCCTTCCACGCGACCCTCGAGATCAACGACTTCCCACAGAAGGCGCGATGGGCGGTCACGAATCGTACGAACGTGGCCAAGATTCTCGAGGCGACGGGCACGTCGATCACGACCAAGGGTACCTTCTACCCTCCAGGGAAGGAGCCAGCGCCGGGTGGGGAACCCAAACTTTATATTCTTATTGAGGGCGATACCGAATTGGTTGTGAGTAAGGCGCTAGCGGAGCTTACTCGTCTGCTTAGGGAAGGCACGATTGCTGCAGCTGACGCCGAGAGTCGCGCCCCAGCGAGCGGGCGGTATACGATTACATAAGGAGGTTGGGTGGAGTTCATAGGTAGTTCAAGTGTAACTTATCATAACTTAGTGGTTCTACATTAGTAGTAATTTACTACTATCCTTTCACTAAATTTCCTCCTTAGAGAAGGAAGAAAGATTTTATAAAGGACAGAAAAAAGCAAGAGAGAGAGAAAAAGAGAATAGAGAAAAGATAATATAAAAGAAAAAGAAAGGGAAAAAGTAAAATAAATAGTAACTAACTATAGTTAGTTAGTTAAAGTACTTTAAATAAGCTGCTGCCTTGCTATAAATCTAAGGGTGAGATAACCTAACCTTGCCTGCTCGAATAAATAACGAAGAACCTTGACAACTCCTCGACTTGTTATTATCATCGTTATCAATCATTATCATCAACTATGCTGCAACGCGCTGGCGCTCGCGTCCACGTCCCGCTGCCTCCTCTCCATCTCGCTCGCCTGCTGCAGCGCCTGGGCGTCGGTCATGCCGCGCCGCTCGTTGAGCTGGGCTGTGAGCTTGCCGCCCTTTTTGCTCTGTTCCGCGCGCGCCTGAGATATGTGTGTCAGTAAAGCACACCCTGAAGTGGAAGGGGGGCAAAGGTGAGTTGGGAGTGTGAGTCAAGTACCTCGGCGGCGGCGGCTGCTTTTGCCCTGGCGTCGTCTGCCGCTGATGGGGATGATGATGATGATGTTGCTCCGCCCAGCGTTCGCGGTGGCCCGCCTACTTTTCGGGGGGCGTTTGTCGTGGTGGTCTTCTTGTTGGCGGCGGAGGCGGCGGACGCGGGGACTGAGGCGGTGGTGGGCGCGGTGGGTGTTGTGCCGAGGGGTCGGCCTGGTTGCGAGAAGGGGTCGCGTTCGCTGCTGCAGAGGTTTCCCATCTTATAATTTTGTGTCTGGATGTGGCGACTTAGGGTTGGGTGGCGTTCGTTTCTAAGGTGGTATGGTAAATAGATTTGCCTTCTGGGGAGGGGAGAGGTGGTGGTTTGGATGAGGGACGAGGTGTCTCTCGTGGCTGAAGTCGAAGGAGCGCCCCACCTGTCCTCTTGGCTCTTGTGATGCTTCTTCGCTTGAGCTTGAAGCTCACAACACGGTTTCATGAGACACATCTTTGCGCGGAAAAAACTCGGTTTGTACGTACGAGATATTCAATCTGTAATCCTGGCCTCACGTACAGGAGCAGCGCGCCTCACAGAGTACTGAGGAAAGGAACATGTCGGCACCAACCCGTCTCGCACCGCTGAGGCAGATGTCTGGAAAGGAGCGGATATCAAGCCCTCGCTGGCCAACCGCGAGATTCCCACCAAGTGTTGATGCACCCAAGACGCTTGTCGAATATGCAATCTAAGCCTTATTGGATCTTCACGCGACATCTCTGAGCTCTTGTCTGGTCTGAGATGGAACAGGAGTGAGTGAACCTGGCGAGCCTGGCACATGGGCAGCTGTGGAATCGACAGAGATCAGCCAATCAAGCAGGCGAGCACCGAGCTCCACCGGCGCGGCACCCCCACATTCGGGGTTCAGATTGTTGGTTCGCAGCCCCACTTCGCTGATGAGAGGAACTCGGCCGCACAATCGGCTTGTTGGAGCCGGAGACACGAGATATCTCGAGCTCTACTCGAGGTATGTTTGGAGCTGTCCTCGATGGAAGCCACTTCGCATAATTTTACTGGCAACCTACTTCACAAAGTGGAAAGGGGCTGACTTGGAAGAGGACGGCAGACGACGGGAAGCTGCGAGGGGTCCCGCGCAACTTGCTCTCCGCGAGGCCGTCAAGGTTCTCACCCACTTGCAAAATAATATCGACGGCCGGCCTCGCGCCCCACAACCCACCTCGCACATCGCAATCCTCGAGACACGCCGAGCTGCCGATTGAACATACCTCGCCGCTGCCGGTTCCTGTCGCTCGCTCCCCAACTCCCGATCGACACCGGCGACCGTGACTATTCGACGGAGACATCACACCGCTCACCCGATCAATTGCGCGCACCCAAGCTCGTGTCGTCACCCCGTTCCGTCCCGCCCCGTCCCTCGGCGCCTGTCGTCGCGCAGCGCCATGAACGCCCCTTTCGAGTCCAGCGATCGCTTTTGCGGAAACGGAGACAGCTTTCACCGACACTCGCACGGCAGCAGCAACCACTTTGACCTGGATTTCTCCGGCATGATGCACGCCCAGCTCGCGGCAGCCCACCAGACGCACCCGGATGCCGCCTCGGTATCCGCGGCCGGTGGCGCTGCTTATGAATCGCACGATGACCTCTGTGTCGACCGCTGCATGGGGGTAGGCCTCTACAACGGCTTCCAGCAGTTCAACCACCGCGGCGGTGCGCCATCCCTCCAGAACCGCTGGGCCCGCAACGATCCCGTGGCTCGCTACGACTTCCCCATGGGCCTCAACGACCTGTCGATGCAGTTCCGAAGCCCAGATGTTGCTCACCAGGCCTCAAATATGTTTCCACAGCAGTGGTACGGCCACCAGCTGAACCAGTGTGTTCCGTGCACCGACGAGGACTGCCACTCGATGCCCGACAGCTGCTGCGACAGCGAGTGCACCATGACGGACAAGTGCACCAACGTCGCCTGTGCCGACACCGAGGACGCCTGCACCGATCAGAACTGCCCCGAGCGCCCCGCTGCCGCTGCGCCCTCGTCCGAGGTGGTCAGCGGCGCTGCTGCTCTCATCTCTATCAACCACTCCCCGGATGCTGGCCCTCACAGCAGCTTTGGTCTGCAACACCAAGGTGAGGCTTCTTCTTCTTGACATCTCAAGTCAGCTTCACTCATAGCCGCACCCTAGACATGGGCAGCCTGGGCTTCGGTCTGCCGAGTGCCTCCCAGCAGAATTACTTGCTGCCGTCAAGTTTCTTGCCCGGCCAGTTGGGCGACATTACCAGTCACTTGCTCGTTGCCCACGGCGACGCCGGCTCATCCAGCTGCAGCAGACCATGTCCCCTAGACGATCTGCAGAACTTCACATCCTGCCACATGCCGCTCTTTGCCAATCCAGCCGCCTTTGGCCAGTTCGGCTCCGTCAGTTCTGATTTCCAGATGAATCCGGGCTTTGTCGAGTGTGGTGCCGAGATCCACGACCCCGAGTCCTTCCTCGCCCACTTCAACGCGCACCACAGACCATACTTTACCACCGGCATGCCCAACACGATGCGCGCCCCGGCCGGAGCCCAGCATAGTCAGCACGTCCTGGCTTCAACTGAAGCCATGTCCCCTCCTGCAACCCCGTTGGACACGTCCGACTCCGGGAGATCGTCAGGGACCCCATCGCCCCTCACGCCGCTCTCCAACAGCGTCGACATGACGGATGCTAAACAAGATTTGTCACACGAGCTCCGCAGTGCTTCAATCGCCTCTTCAACCGACCAGTCTTTCGACTTGGGCGTGGACGAGGAGCACCGGTGTCTTTGGCGCGACGAGGGAAGCTCAACCATCTGCGGTCGGGTATTTGCCGATGCCGAAGACCTGTTCAAGCACGCCTCGGAAACCCACATCAAGCACGCCCAAAAAGGGGCACAAGGCTTCCGCTGCGGCTGGGACGACTGTCCGCGCAGCGAGGCTGGCGCGGCAGGGTTTCCGCAGAGGAGCAAGATCGAAAGGCACATGCAGACTCATATTGGCCGTAAGTTCTGATGCTGTGCTCCTTGGTATTGTTGATAGTTCGCTGACGTGCCTTCAGACAAGCCTCATATCTGCCCAACATGCAACAAGGGCTTCTCAGCGAAGCAAGCACTCACTCAGCACATGTTTATCCACAGCAACGAGAAGCCCCTCGTCTGCAACATCTGTAACAAGGCGTTTAGATACCCGAGTGCTCTCAGTAGGTTTCGCTTGGTCACATTTTCATAACGAGCTCAACTCTGACATCATCTCCAGCCATGCACCAGCGTGTGCACTCCGGTCTGAAGCCCCTGAAATGCCCCGTCTGCGGGAAGGGCTTCAGCGAGTCGTCCAACCTGTCCAAACACAAGCGCACCCACGAGGTCAAGGGCCGCTTCACGTGTACCGTCCCCGGGTGTGACCGGAACTTCCACCGCCAGGACCAGCTACGGCGGCACATGAAGACGCATCAGAAGGAGGGCGATGGCAGGCCGGTGACGAGCTCGGCGTCGAGTGTTGACGGCATGTTTGAGCAGCTGCCGCAGAGTTGAGATGGTTTGAGTGCTCGCTTCACCATCCGATTGCTCGGCACGCAATATGCCACAGAGAATCGGGAGAACCCGCGGGGCTGAACAGCGCCGGCGAGGTTCAGAGCCCTCGGGGCCGCCGTTGGTCTGCTGAGAGTTACCATCATTCATTACGGCTGGAACGTTGGGACTGCCGGCACAGACTCTCGGCAGAGTTGTCTTACCAGCGGCGAGATTTGTCGCGCCAAGGCGACTCGGCCATTCAAGCCTCGGAAGCGATGTTGGAACTCGAGCCGAGTACAAAGGGACCTGGAGTGTTGGTGGCAGAGACCGCAGACCACTACGGGTCTCGCTTGGTTGGGAATTCGGTAATGTGTGGCGGCCACCAGGATGGCGTCAGTGCTGGATGAAGTGAATGGAGAGGGGGCAAGGCATGGGATATGAGCTGTTGACACAGATCCCTTGTGGCGGTTTAGGTACAGCTCCACGGTTGTATTCTCAGTACGATCAAAAGGATTAGGCGGATATACCCAGCTGGAACATATTACCTGGAGTTCTCTGTATGCTGCTGCCCCGTTGACCCGAACCATGGAATTTCCGTTGACCTAGCTTGATCTACACGGTTGGCTAACGCCTACAACAACCCAAGCAACCTTGACTGCCCCCAACCTCAAGTCAATCGTGCCAGACTTGCAATTATAATTGAACGGCATCGCGCATAACCCAAAGCACGATCAATCGAATCTTAGTCCCCAGCTGCTCGTCCACACCATGGCATCTCACAGCCGCACCCATCAGCTTGTCAAAGCCCGTGCAGGATCTTTCCAAGATGTAGGCTCTGCTCCTCTGGCTATAATAAAATCGTAGGGTACTCGAGAAGACAGCGCGACTCATTCAGCAACAACAAGTGTTTATTTCGAAATGACCAAGTCCCATCGCATGCTCACTCCCTTCGACCCTGGCGACCGAGGGAGCTGCAGAAGACCCTCCTCGCTAAAAGTGTCTACACACATTCATTTAACCTTTTTGTCTGCTTTCGTAAGGTATTTCAGACGGGAGAAAAACACAAGACCTGACTGGCGCCGCTCAAAGTAGCAGTTGGCCAAGGGGCCCGAAAACCCGGTCCAGGTTCGCAAGGTGTCAAATACCTGAATATCACGTTATGAGATGGCGGACCGACGGGCTTAACGTTGATGACGGGAACTGGATGTTGGGACGCCCCCTTGACGGCGACATGGCGGCCTTCCCCTGGAAGCATGCCAGCGGAGCGAGGATGGGTTGTTAACAGATTGGGGAGGCGGCAGGAAGCAAGCCTGCCTTTAGGTCTGCTGTATCGAAAGGATAACAAGAACAGCGAGACTGACAACGACGAGACCACCACCGAGAACCACGAGGCCAGCGAGGATAAAACATCTTTTCAACTGCCCCCTTTTTTTCAATTTCCTCCTCCTTTCTCGTTTGCTTTTCTGCAGAGTTGCGATGACCGAACCTCATCCGAGTCACGAGCATGAGGATTTGGAAACTGCCCGGATCGCGGACTGAGCAGGTCTCATTCAAAAGGGGCAACCACATGGACGGGAACGAACCGTCTGTTAAGAGGGGTAGTCGAGCGTCCGATTTTCACATACAAAATTTTGGCCGCACTAACAGACGGTACAAGGCCCGCAACAGAGGCGCTCTTTCCGTCCACACCTCACTGGCACCCTCCAAAGTGATCTCGACCCGAACCAGGTGTGCCTGCGTGGACAGCTTTTCTCATTTGTATCGTACTTGTAGGTGACCAAGCTATCTGCTCAACTCAGATCCCGCAAACATCCCATCTCACTGCGCCCCATGTGTTGCTTAGAGCATACATCGCCAAACAGCCCCTCCATGAGGCGCAGAAGACCACCCTCCAGCCAGTCAGACCTCCCGCTCAGCCCAGCTCTGAATCATGCCCTCGAGCGAAGGCTCATACTGCTTGAGCGTGACCTGGCCCGAGGCCTCGTCCAGGAACGTGTTGGCCTGCACAAACACCTTCCTCGGCTGCTTGTTCTTGAGCACCACGTCGCGCACTTTGGTGCCCCAGTACTCGAGCCCGACGCTCGACATGTCGCTGAAGAACTTGATGCCGGCCTCGACATCGGCCGTCGACTTGTAGATGTGGATCTTCTGAAGCATGTCCGCGACGGCTGTAAGTTTGATGTGTCAGCTCGGGCTTCCCAGTCACACTCCACTATCGTCACCAAACTCACCTTTCCTGCCGCTGGTCAGGATCTTGGACCGGTCAAGACGGATCTCCAGGTCCGAGAGGTCCTCATTCTTGTACTCGAGCTTGCAGAAATCGTCCCCAGCTTCGAGGAATGCCTGGTTCCTATCAGCAAGCCGCTCCGCGTCATCACTCTCGTCCATCATCTTACCTTGAGGATGGCAAAGCGAGCCTGGCAATGAGGCTGACCCCACTTCTGGCTCTTCGGGTCCCAGAACTCGACTGAGGTCAGGCCAGCCCTGGCCATGCTGAGGTACGAGGTGTAGAGGACGTCACCGGCCTCGCCATCCATGTCGACGGTGCCGTCGCCGAAACCGAAAATCTTCAGAGCGGAGAATTCGCAGCTTCACACATGTCAGTCGCAGCCGCAGGCAATACGACCCCTTGGCAAACTCACCTCAGGTGCATGGCAACCAGCTCGGCGCGGCATTCCTGGCGAACCGTCAGCTTCATTGTGAAGAGAAGTGGATAGGCGGGAACAGTACCTCGTATGCGCCGGCGATACCACCAAAGACGGAGCCCCAGGTTTGGCCAGGTTTGTACCAGGTCGTGATGGGCTTCCCAGTCAGGGGGCTAACTGGGGGGTTCTTGACGTCAAAGTTGAAGACACCAGGAGATGTCTCCTGGAGAAGTTTGCCGCAACCATGGCCTGGTCGCACCGTGTCAGTGAACCCAGAGCTGTTAGGGATAATCGATAAATCATACCCGTCAGCTCATGAAGCCCAACCTGGACTTCAAAAGCGGCATCGCGGTATTTCTGGTACAGAGGCAGGTCGGCCTCGGAGATGAACGGGATCTTCTCATCCGGAGCCTTGGCACTCAGCACATTGCCTATGTCTCTGTAAGCTTGGGCTCAAGATATCAGGAGCAAAATTGGCTGGACGCACCCAAGCTCACGTTCTTGAAACCCTCCTGCTGCCGGATATCGTCGTAGTTCGGGCTGTACCAATGTAAGTAATTAACCCAGTAACACGATCCTTCGCTGGACTTACATGTTGATGCCGGCAGGAATTCCGGATCCTGTGCCATGGTGTTAGGCCCGCTGTCCGCAGCAATTAGGGATGCATCTGAGCAGCCATCCAAACATACCGGCAAACGACAGAACCTCCAAAGAGGTGAAGTCCGGAGACAGGAACTTGTCCTTCTCGAAGTCCTTTGACCAGGGGAGCAGCGGGATGAGGCTCGGCGCAGAGCGCACGAGCTCACCAAAGGCCCGCGTTCGTTCGACTAGACAGCTGTGTCAGGATACACGGCATCCTCCTCTTGAGACTCTGCGGATGAAAGCTTACGATTGACAACTATGACAGTGGTTAGCAGCGAGTTTCTCCGTCACGGTGTAGGATTCCGACTTACCTGCAGCGAAACCCTCCCATTCTCCACGGACGCCAGCGGGATCGCGGTACGTCTCGATGAAGCCAATGTTGCATTCCACCATCGGCCCCTGGTCGCGGATCCAGTGCCTCTGGCTATCCTTGAAGGCCAGAAGAGAGCCGTTGTCAAAAGACTCGGCGTACGCGAGGTGCATCTTCTGCTGCGTCTCATTCTCGGCGTTCTCGGCGGCCTTCTTGATGTAGCCGGCAATCTCCCCCATCTCCTTTGCGTAGTCCCCATAAACCAGCTTCACCGTCTTGCCCTGGAGCGGACCCTCGCTGATCACATACTCGGTGTCCTTTCCAATGTCGCCGCCCTTGCTGGGAATGTCGGTGATCGCCGAGGCGATCAACAGCTCAAAGACGCCGTCCTTGGTCTTCCGCAGCCTCGTATTCTCTGGGAGAAGACCCTTGTCCTCCATCCATTTGGATACGGCACGAACCTCATCCTTGGTGATCTCGGGCGAGTCGGGGTAGTAGGTCGTCAGGTGGCCGTCGTCCGTGAAGCCGAGGTGCAGGAGGCCCTGCTTATCGGCCGAGAAGATGGCGCCATTGGTGGCCTTGTAGTGCTTCTCGGCCTCGGGCGAGGTCGAGGCGAGAGCGGCGAAGACGGATTCGTCGCACCGAGGGAGAAACTTTGAGTCGCCGAAGCTCTTGTAGTTGCCGCCATTTCCGAGGAACTGCGCGGCGTACTGCAGGAAGGCAGTAAGCCCCTCCTCGTCGACGCCAGCCTTCTCGGCGAGCGCCTTCCAGTCGCCGCCAGCAGCCTTGTGCAGGGCGAGGATGAAGTCATAGATGTGCTCGGACTCGGGCGAGACTTGGCGCAGGACGATGCGGGTGCCAGCAAACGAGGCTCTGTGTCCGGGAATCAGCGGGGGTGAACAAAGAGACATGCAGCGTGCGGACGTCGGGTATGCGAGAGCGGATGCATGGTGTAGCAAACAACATCCTGATGCATCTCTACATATGGACGTGTTTGATCGTCTTGGCCCTCTTGAGGAGGGAGCGAGAAAACTTCTTACTTGCTGATAAAGTGAGCGTAGCGCTTCTGCTTGTCTGAAAGTGCATTGAAGTGCTTCTCGATCTCGAGACGAACGACCGAGGGCGGGGCATCCGCCAGGTACTGGGCAAGCTCCTGGGCATTCATGGCGAACAGACGACGGGTTTGAGACTGCAGGATTCGGACGGTAGGGAACGGAGTTGCTCGAAGTGCGGAACGTGTCAAACCTGGAGTTGAAATGCGAGAAAGCCCCAGACCGTGAGATCGGAAGGGGACTTGAAATGAGAGACGCATTGAAAACAAGCAGCAACGCCCCGAACGCCCCGGCTTACAATTGTCACCTCGTCAACCCGACTGCATGCGTCAAGGCTCACGACTGCCTGAATGGGCACTGGCAGCTTCCCTTGATGGGTCCAGGCCCCGCCGGCCGCACGTGCTGCTTCCGCATTTAGTCTAGTTCCGACCAGATAAGCGGGGTAGCTACAAGCCACATCACCAGCCACACGATGTAACAAGTCACAACCGTTCGAGGTTCAGTTGATTGCCATAGACGTTCGTGAAGAATGAAGCCGAGGCAGGTTCATTAGAGTCTACAGTTATTTGGACAGAGTCTGGCAGATTCAAAAATGGAGTACAAGCCTTCAAACTTGGCCTTACAAGCTGAGGTTATGAACCTGGTTTTTAGCCCAAAAGGGAAGGTGGGGGATGAGGGGTAGGAGGCAGCTCTGGTCCTGTCCTCAACTCCTTGTCCTCTCCTCATGTCGTGGGAATCGCGACAACCTGGAACCTCTTTCCTTATTCTTGAAGAATCAGTTACTTGCAGATGACAAATGATCGATTTGTACCGTGTCAGGTAGGTATCGGTGATGGGCAAGGCAGGTTTTGACCTTTCTAGCAAAGGCAGATAGATGGATAAGTAGCCTACTAGCGTTGTCCCGAATGTCGCGACCTGTCAAGTGAGAGAGCAAGCGGCTCTTCTATAAGAGTCTTGTCTTTCAAAACAATAGGATACCCAGAACAGTTTCCGTGTCCCACAAGAATCTCAATAGTTATTTACTTTCTTTATGTCGGGTATTTGGTTTTGCTGGAAGGGGGGTTTGAGAACCAAAATGCAGTTAGGGCGTCCTGCCCTCGAATTCACAGTTTGTAATCTAGGCAACCTAGAACTTGAAGTCCAAATCGAGTCTCTGGGCGCCTTGGCTTGTCGGCTTGATTCATCAACAAGTCAACAATGGGACAACTCAGCTGCTGTCAGGGCTCAGGAAGGAAGCCCGCTGGCTGAGCAGCTCCGTTTCGGCTCGGCTGCCGTCCGGTTGGGTCCGTTTCGTTTCGGCTCGGCTCGGCTGGGCATCATCATGGCCCATTTCGTTTCACAGGGTCGGAGGTGATGATACTTTTGACAACGACAACTGTCATTTCTCAGGGCGTTCGGAACGTTTGTCCCTTGCTTCTGTCATTTCTGCGAGCCTCAACAAATGCGGAATGGGGAGATGGTGATGGGCGCGCCTCCTGCGGCTGAAATGTGCCACCCCTGTGTCCGATTTGCTTTTTGGCGGCGCAACAATTCGAGCTGCCTTGGGTCGGTCTCATGCAGACCGTCTCACCGAGAAATGGGTGCCTTGCAAGATGAGCAAAAGGTCCCACGTCAGAAGGTGGATGTGCCTCAGCCTTGCGGGGTGTTTGTTTCGATTCTGCATCAGCCCATCTCATGCGGTCTGGGAGATCGGCCCAGAATGGCTTCACCTGCAGCAAGCCATCAAACGCAGCTGGATGAATTCGAAGAGGTGCAGCACTGCAGAATGTGCAGATCGGTCCAATCCCTCCCTTGCCTGGCTCCTGTTTCATTGCTTCTGCAGCTGAGAAGCATTGATGAGCGGTGAGGACACCCCGGGTTCGTTTGACAGCTGTGCGGACCATCGTCCGGGGTGCAGCTGCGCTTTGACGGAGGGTTCCCTTGGGCTGGGTTCCCCGCAGTAGCGCCTTGCGGGAAATGCGAAGCTATTCCCACATGCCGCCGCCAAGCTCGTCAGACGGCACCCCCCTTCTTTACGCTTTTGGGAATAGGCGGTCGGGTTTGGTGCGACCCTCGCGATGAGGTTCGGGTGACCATCTCGAGTGTGCCGCGATGGTACACAGCGTCTGGTGGATGATGGCCTCGTGGAAGATTCGAAATGGTGCGCCTCCAGTTCTTCGAATGCCCGAAGAATGTTGGTTCGACAGCCGCATGGTGCCCCGACGCCCCGCTGCCCGGTGCGCCCGGAAGTTGGGCCGAGCGGAGGTGGTTCCACAACGACCAATTTCCCGGGGACTGGGGCCGGGTGGGCAGCAGCGGGGCAGCTCAAAACAGGGCATGTCACGAGGCCTCGAGCTTCTTGCGGATGGTTGAGCAAGGACCCGCCAAGATGGTTTCACCCCAGAATGACGATGGCCGAGCGAGCCGCCCATGGGCAAGGTAACGTTTTGTGACTTTGCGAGCTGGTGTCTCAGGGGAAGCCATCAAGGAATCATGTCTTTGCTTTTTTTTTTCAAGACGTCCAGGCAACAAGTCAGGTTGGTCAATTTCGGGCTCTGTTGGGCGACCGTCACAGCCCCGTCAGCGCCCCCAACTCTTCGGCATTCTGGGGCGGATGACCCCCACGCTCTTCCGAAAATTTGGCAGCCTTGACCAGGACACTCCCGGTTGGGTTAGCCCACCAGTCCATCGGGGATTGTGATGATCACCTCCAGACCTTTCTTTTTCTTCGAGACTGTCTTTGTCCTCAGTACACTGTACTCGAGGCGAAAAAAGGACATCGCCGCAGAGTTGTTTTTTGCGTTCTGCAGTTGACCGTGGTATCGGCGCAGATCGAGTGTAAAAAGCCCGCTCATTACGAATATTTTTGGGCCTTTCTTGTCTGTCAGCATTCCAGTTCCCATTGCGCCTCAATCCATCCCACGCTGCTCCCCAGGAAAAGATTCCCCGAGTTTCCACACACACGAGGTCCTCCGTACTTCGTGCAGACCCTGTACCTCAACCTCCCGGGCGGGTACCTCGTGCATACCTCGCGCTACCCCCCGCGCTGCACACGCCCTCCCTTGCCAAGCCGTCAATTCCACCAGTCATGGCGCCGAGTCAGGCTCGAGTCTTTCCAAGTCGGTCCAAAGTGCCAATCGGATTCCTGTTTTTGGTGACTTCCATGAGCTTCACCCCACGAACAGCCCGCTTGAGCAAGCCTGACCTGCGGGTCGCCCATGCAGGGCACGCATTCGGTGAACATGTACAGTACAAAATTCGGCAAGTCTGTTACATCAAAGGGCGGCAAACCGATCTGCTGAGTTTGGCCCAGGAACCCCCGACACACCAGACGGCGGGCTGGGCCAACTGGGCGAACGCGTTAGGTCATCGCTGCCAGACCCGCGGGTTTGGCTGCCCACTTGAAGTGTCAGCTATTTAATATCCCCACGGTCCGCCATCGGCCTGTGGCTCAGACTTCTTCTGGCTTTGGTTTCATTGTTTTGCTCGTTTTCGTTGTCCTCTGACAGTTTGTCCTCCCTGAACAATCACACTCACAAGTCACACTCTTGAAGACAACTTCCACTTGCCGCTTTCGGTAGTGCCTTGTCCGTCCCCTGCTCGGCGCTCACTTACACCACCGCCTGACCACTCCCTGCCCCCATAACGACAACCGTCTCTTTTCCCTGGTCAGAACCAACAAAGTGCAGCACGATTCGTTGCGGGATGCAATAGCACTGCCCGTGGTTCATCACTTGCCAGTGACCTTCCGTCCCATATCGCTACACCGCGCCAGATCAACCTTCAGTCGTCGTCATCATGCTCTCCTCAATGGCAGTCAACGGGCAACGGCCCTCCTCTTCCGGGCGCCAGAGCATTCCACCTTCACCAAAGGTTGCCCGACTCCCCACATCAGCACTTTCCAACGGCATCATGACCGACGGCGCCACACCCCCACATGGCTCGCCCGTGAGGGACCAGCACATCTGGCTCGTAACTGGCCCAGCCGGGTGCGGGAAGAGCACAGTAGCAAAGCACCTTGCCAATTCCCTCCAGATGCCCTTCATCGAAGGCGACGAGGTACGTTCGGCCACTTGCCAAAACCAATCCCTAATCAAACAACCCACGCTGACTGTTCCTCTCTACACAGTACCACCCCCAAGCCAACATCGACAAAATGTCCGCCGGCATCCCCCTCACCGACGCC
The DNA here is from genome assembly GCA_023628475.1 of Chaetomiaceae sp. PF1801. Lineage (NCBI taxonomy): Eukaryota > Fungi > Ascomycota > Sordariomycetes > Sordariales > Chaetomiaceae > Chaetomiaceae sp. PF1801. Next base: position 60,901 of record JAMAKQ010000023.1, read on the forward strand.
GACCGGTGGGACTGGCTGACGGCCCTCCGTGAGGCCTCGATCCAGGCGCTCAGCAACCGCAACAACACCACCGGCGTGGTCCTCACCTGCTCGGCGCTCAAGCGCAAGTACCGCGACGTGATCCGCGTGGCTCCCTACTTCGCGCCCAACGTGCACCTGCACTTCATCTACCTCGACGCCCCCGAGGAGCTGCTCCTGCAGCGCGTGTCGGCCCGCCAGAACCACTACATGGGCGCCAACATGGTGCATAGCCAGTTTGAGGTGCTCGAGAGGCCGCAGGCTGATGAGGTGGATGTTATCACCATTGATGTGACGAGGTCGGCGGAGGAGGTCATGGCGGATGCGTTGGATAGGGTGCTGCAGACTATGCAGGGGGATGGGGCACAGCCATAGGACGTGATGGATTGCATGAGGGAGAGGGAGACCGCGGGCGGGAGCTGTATTACGTCGGTCCAGTGGGAACTGGGCGGCATCGCCATACTATTGCATCGGGATAGGGGAGTTGGTCTTTCAGCCTTGATTTTGGCCGTGTTATTCGACGTCTTGATTTGTCTCCGGGCGCACATTCGGGCGGGGAGTGGGACAGACTTGAGCGCTTGGAGAAGGATGCTTCTCGAATCGCTGGGATATAGGCGTTTTTAAGAGGACTTGCGCTGGGTTGGACATCTTTTCGCTTTGGAGGAAGCGAGCATGAATTGCAATACTTTCCCCCAATTCTTGATCCAAGCGAGTGTTGACTTGCGCTTGATTCTAGATCTTGCCGATCTTTCACCAACTGGGTTTGCGCTCCTACCTTCGCACAGCGCTGAGTTCGTTACGACCGTGTTCTTCATGTCTCGCCCCAAGAGGATGGAGAATGTACAGCCCTCTCCCAGCAGTCTGGTACGATGCGGGACGAGCCGCAACCAACCCAGCTCGTTCCAAAAGGAGCCAAGATGATACACATCTTTTTCAACGGGTGACAATGGAAGAATTCTACTGTAGCCGTCATGGTTAACACAACACTCACCAATGCGACAGCTTTCTAGAAGCGTCTGGTTGCCTGGTGAGCAAGATAGGATGAGGTTTTGACACTGCCCTCACTTTTCATCTCTTTACCGTGACGCTGATTGACTCTTTTACAGGGCGGCAGCCAACACGGCACCACTATTGCCGAGTTTGAGAGAAACTTGGCCAGAGTGTGAGAGTGAGGACACCATCCCGCAAAGCCAACAAACAATCTGCAGCAGGATTTAGCCTACCGAGCAAAACTGTTGCACTTTCACACACCCCTCCTCCCAACTTGCCTGACCACCGGCAGGCCCCCGGGGTTACCTTCTCCTCGGCACATGACGGCATGTCTTTACAATCATGAGAACTTGTTGTTTCTGGGGTACGTGTGGGTTCCCATGTACTTTGGAGACTACATCTGCTCTGGCCTGAGAAGATAGTTACAGCAAACAGAGGACATGTCATGCTCCCAAGAGGCTGGAGACACCCCGATGACTTGCGTCAAAATCGGGGGTGGGGGAATGGGATTTGACTTTGACTTTGACCCCCAAGGCTGAGAGAAGCTCGGTAGGCCTGACACCGCTCCTTCTCACACTCCAGTCTGGTACTTCTGGGTACCTCTCAGTACCATCGAGAAACAAGAGGGCCCGAAACGGCTGTGGCCTTGTTGGCCAGCTGTGGGCAATCACAAGGGGACGCGGCCGACAGCAAGCTGCAGGGTGCTGTGTGGGCCGCGTGGAAAAAGCAACAAGAAAAGCGTCGAAGCTGGTTTCGGGAAAAGGAAAATTCGGGAACATGCATAGAGAGCAATGAAACATGACGACGGGAGGTACAAGTACTTGTACATGCACAGAAAGAATCAGGTACAGTACTTGCGGGATTTTGGACGTGAAGACACCAGAGCTAAGAAAGATGGCTCTCTATGCATCAACAAGAAACTCGCCCGCCTGCTGGCTCTATGCAGTTGCCTCAAAAGACAGAAGACAAAAACACCGCATCGCCGCCGTCACCGCCAGCTTGCGCATAACCGGGTTAAGCGAGCGAATACGGACAGCCGGATGAATCCTGCTGGCTGTCTCCCCCTCACCCAACTCGGAGCAGACCTCGACGCTCCCTCCATTTCCTCACCCCCCTCTCAACTTGTTCTACCGCAAATGCATAACCATGACATCCGGCTCCTCCACAATCGCCCTCACCACCTCCGCCGCCCTGGCCATCGTCGCCCCATCCACAACCCGATGATCCGCGCTCCAGCTGAAATTGCACACCTGCCTCCTCACCACTTTATCCTCCTCCCCGGGCACCGTCGAGAAAGCCGGCACGGTGCGCATGCGGCCCACCCCGAGGATGGCCACCTCGCGCTCGACGACGACGGGCGACAGGTAGGTGCCGCCGATGCTGCCGATATTGCTGACCGTGATGGTGCCGCCCGACATGTCTTGCGGCAACAGCCGGCCCGCCACGGCGAGGGACTGCAGGCGGGCCAGCTCGGCGGCGATGCCCAGGATGTTGAGGCTGCCGACGTTCTTGATGACGGGGACGAGGAGGCCTTGGGGCGTGTCCATGGCCACGCCGATGTTGTGCTGGCTGCGGAGGACGAGGGTGGGTTTGTTGTTGCTTCCATTGTTCCCGTTGGCGTTGGCGTTGTCGACGTCGACGCGCGCGTTGAGGATGGGGTACTTGTAGAGGGCCATGGACACGGCCTTGATGATGAAGGGCAGGTATGACAGTTTGCCCACTTGGCTGTCGCTCAGCCCGGACTTTGCCAGGACCTTGTTGAGGCGCCCGCGCAGCTCGACCAGCGAGGTGAAGTCGACCTCGTCGGCGTAGAGGAAGTGGGGGATGCTGAGGGAGCGTGTCATGGTCTTGAACATCATCTCTTGCGTCCGGTTGAGGGCAACCCGTGTTTCTTGCTGTGGCCCGGCCGCCGATACGTCTGGTGATGTGAAGGCGCCGACCGCGGGCGGTTGTGTCGAGGGTGTTGGAGCCGATGGCGCATCTCTCCTCTCTACGAATTTGTAGATGTCCTCCTTGAGTACTCGCCCGTCCTTGCCTGTCCCATCAATTTCTGAGATATCGACGTTCAGCTCCTTTGACAGGTGCCTGACTGCTGGTGTTGCGAGCGTGGCATGCTTCCCCCTGGTCTTCACAGCACCTTGCGTCTCATGCTCTGTCAAGACGGCCACCTGTGCTGGTGCCGTCTCTTCGGCCGCTGGACGTACCGGCGCCTGGGTTGGCGTCGGTTCTGTCTCTTTCTGAGGTGGTGCAGCCGGTGCCAGAGTGGCCGCGTCCTCCTCCTTGACGTCCCCTTGAATGTCGATATCGACAAACGGCTTGCCAACCTTGGCCATCTCGCCGGCCTCGTAGTGTAGCTTCTTGACAACACCCGGGAAGCGGCTGGTGATTTCGACTGAAGCCTTGTCGCTCTGGACTTCGCACAGCGGCGAGAACTCCTCGACGCGCGCCCCCGGCTCGACGAACCATTGGATGATTTCGCACTCGACAATTCCTGGGAGGAGACGGTCAGTTGGAACCAGCTATGGAAGGGGAAACCCGGGGCGCACTGGGACGCAACATACCTTCTCCAATATCAGCGAGCAGCACTGGCTTCACCGCCAGGAGCGGTCTCGCGGCATGGAATGCCCGGGCGCGTACTATGGAGGCCGGCGACAGCGCAGAGAGGAATGGGTTTGTAGAGTGCCGGCTTAAACCTCTGCAGAGGCGCCATTGCTGGCGCACCGCACGGGAACTGTGGCTCCAGAACATATCGGACACTGACAAGTAACGGAGATATCACCAGCGTCGAGTTTCCAAACTGTCACATCTCAAAAGATCAATTCATCCTGGGACGAACGATCCCGAGGGACAACAAGAGTGGTGCCGGGCCATGGCTTGCCGCGGCTTATGGCCATGCTGAATGACGTTGGAAGCCGAGCAATCCAGGGGCGCAAGAAACCCCGCGGATAGCCGAGCAACGACCCCAGACCCGAAGGCGGGGAACCTGCCCTGGCGCGTGCTAGCGCGAGCTGGGAGCGGATGAAAGTGGGGCCCCGGGCAGGTCGCATGGAAATTTCTTGGGATTTGCGCTCGTCCCAATTCGACCCGAGTCCCGACTCCCGACAGACGTCTTTGCAGCCGCCATACCCTGCTTGCACCATGATCACGCGGACGGGCACCCGGACAGCCTTCCGGCCGGCGACCTGCCTCCTCTGCCAATGGCGTCCCTTTAGCGTATCATATCGGCGGTTGGCCGACAAGCCGCCGACACCGACCCCCGGGCTCGGCTCCGATCCAAAACCACCATCCGGCCCATCTCCGGCCGCCCCCGGGAGCAGCAATGCCGGCGTTGCGGAGGGCCCGCTCGCCCATGCGCCCCGATCATATGGCAAGAAGCTCACTGAGTTCACCCCAACGCCGCTGGCGAGGCCAATTGGCATGAACTACCCCCCAAGCGCGGGCGAGAACACGGGCATCGACAGGCGTACGCTCAAAGAGCGCCACGCAGACTTCACCAACTACGAAAAGCACCTCCACCGTCGAGAATACCTGTAAGCCCCGTAATTACCCACCTACTGCCCCCAACTCCATGCTCACTACGTCCCCCAGCAAACACAAAATCTCGCGCCCCTACTTCCGCGACTGGCGCAACCTCCAATTCCACGAAGGCAAGACCTTCCTCTCCCCGCCGCGGCCCTTCCGCGCCGACCTCTCCCTCTACTTCCCCAACCTGCACGGCCGCACCCTGGCCAAGGGCGCCTCCGCCAAGGCCGCCGACACGACGCCGCTCCTCGAGGGCCGCGCCTCGGTCGTCTCCGTCTTCAGCAGCCTGTGGGCCGAGAACCAGGCCAAGACGTTCACGTCCCAGGAGGAAAACCCGGCGCTGCATGAGGTGATTCAAGCCAGCGGGGGGCGGGCGCAGCTGGTGCAGGTTAATGTTGAGGAGGATATGCTGAAGGCGTGGCTGATTCGGCTGTTTATGGGGTCGCTGCGGAGGCGGGTCGGCAAGGAGAACTGGGATAAGTATTTCCTTGTACGGAAGGGGATCTCGGATGAAATTCGCGAGTCGATTGGCTTGTTGAATAGCAAGGTCGGGTATACCTATCTGGTGGACCACCAGTGCAGGATACGCTGGGCGGGCAGCGGGCGGGCCGAGCCGGAGGAGAAGGAGGGGCTGGTGAAGGGGGTGCAGAGGATTTTGAGCGAGATGGAGAAGGAGGGGGTTGGGGAGCACTTTACTTTGAAGAAGACGGCGGTGAAGAAGCCGACTGGGAACTAAGCTGGTAGGAATGGTGAGCTGGTCGAGTTGTGTGATACCCCTGGATGTTTGTTGTATAAACACCGCCACTCATGTCATGTATAGAGGAATTCCGGAAAGGTGTACATTATGAAGAATCGAAATGCATCTTAATTTTGCAGCTGTGCCTGATGACACCCGGAGGACAATTTCCCAAACTCCCTGAACGCCGCCGCATCGATGCTCTCCTGGGAACAGCAAAAGCCCAGCATTATACAAGTATTTGGAAACCGCAAGTGGTCCTCCCCGTTTTTACTCTGGCAAAACGGACCGCACCCTCCCCCCTCACATAAAGAACCAAAACACCAAAAAGCACACAGCAATAAACGACCCCATGATAATCCCATCCCGCCTCTTCTTAGCCGAGATCCGCCCAATCAGCGTATTAATCCCCGGCACCTGGCTCGCGGCCAGCGTGATGCGGCGGTTGATGCTGGCGAGCGTCTCGCGCTGCAGCGCGAAGCTGTCCTGCACCGCGTACGCCTGGCTCAGCACGCTGTCGGCCGCCTCGTGGCTGCGGTCCAGCCGCGCCCGCTCGCCCAGCATGTACTCGGCCTCGGCCGCCGCCGGGTTGGCCGCCCGGTACGCCGAGATGTCGTCGCGCACGCTGCCCAGCAGGTTGGCGCGGTCGCGCGCCTCTTTGAGGGTGGTTCGCAGCCGCGCGAGGTCGCGCCGGTGGTCCGAGAGCTTGTCGCGCAGGAGGGCGAGGTTGTTTTGTTTAAGCGCGGAGGAGGTGAGGGTTGCTTCTGAGTCGAGGAGGCGGCCTAGCTGGGCGATGACGGTTTCGCGCTGGGGAGGTGGGTTAGCGCATCTGTCACATGTGATTTGTGTCGTGGGAGGTGTCCTGCGGTCTACCTTGTCCAACAGCTCCTGCACTTTGGCTTCCGCATTCTTCTCCTCGTCTGTCGGTTTCGGCGGGATGCTAGTCTGCGCGGAGAACTGGGAGTATGTCTGGAGGCATGTCTCGGTCTGCGGCGGGAAGGTCAGCATCAATACAGCTCCTCGTTCATTCACTTTCAACCTCCCAATCCACCTTGCGGACGACCTACTTGTGATTCCAATGACCGGGCCTGCTGCCTCAGCTGGGCCCAGCCCTGACCTGCCGTTGTCGCCATGCTGCCTGCAATGACGAGGAACAGGGAAGTAAAAAGGAAGCTGAAAGCATCCGAATCGACGGGCGCCCGAGTTATGGGGTCCTCGCGAAAGGTGACCCGATCCACCGGCTCCGTTCCTTTGTGAGGTCTGGCTGTGGGTCCTTGACTCCTTGCTGCTTTGGATCTCAGGTCACAGGTGGGCCAGAAACGGTCGGTGGTTCGAGCCAGGGTTAGGGATGGCTATGAGTGCTCAGGAGACCGAGCCAAAGGTGAAAAGAAACAGTAAGTTGCAACACGGTTTATTCCAAACTGATTCAGAGAATAAAACTTCTCAACAGAGAGGCCAGCTTTCAGCGCAGTTGCAGCCTCGTTGATTCCCGGCACCCGAAGAGCCCGTGATCGGGATGTGCGAAGTGGCGGTGCGCCAGAGTTACGTCAGTCGAATTGTTCAGCCACACTCTTTCAGACGCTCTCACTAGCAAGGTGCACGTGAATCATGGAAGTGGTCAAGGTCCGACATGGGAATCTGGGATTTGGCGATGATGAGGTAGATGTTCTGCTTGTTTCCCCCCGATGCCTCCAGTGGTTTTATTCACACTGGAATCGAGTGTCTAGCTGTGCCTGGCTGAATCCGCCCTGCCATCCGGCGCATGTCAGAGTAGCCTCATGTACAAATCACCAGCGGCTCTCCCATTTGCTCAAAACCCGAATGTTGTTCATGGCTCCGATCCTGTGCAAAGCCCGGTAATTTTTGGGACCTTGATGACTGTAAACCCTCATTACAGACGCCGTAATGGACCGAGAACCGTCAAACGTCCAAATGCAATTGGCCAAGCCATAACCGTAAACCGCGCCATCAACCACCCATCACGCCCACGCCTTGCTAACACCCTCTCTACCACTTCATCAGGTGGGGCTTGTCGCCCTTGCGGAGGCTGAAAGAGGTGGCAAGGTAGCTGGCGAGCATGTCGACCTTCTTGATGTTGGCGATCAGGGCCTTGTCGATGGCCTTCTGGTCAGCCGCGCGGCTGCTCGAGACCTCCTTCTTCTGTGCATCTTGTCAGTCCTCCCGCTCAACCATTTCCCATACAAGTCCCAGCTCGTACCTGGGGCTTCTCGCCCTGCTTGAAGAAGGCCTCCTCGCTGGCCTTCTCCTTGGCCTTCTCGGCGGTGAAGTACTTCGGCCGCGAGATCTCCTCGAGCTTGGCCTCGTCGAGGCCAGTCAGGTCGACCTTGAGAGATGTGGCGATGACGTATCTCGAGTTGACGCGGCGGAGGGGAACACCGTTGATCTTGAAGGGGCCGGTGACGAGCAGAACACCCTGATCGAGGTTCTTGAGGAGGATGACGCGCTTGCCGCGGAACCGACCAGCGAGCAGGATCAGAACGGTACCGGGCTGGAGGGTGCTGCGAGGAGCCCAGGGGCGGACGGCCTTGCGGACCTGTGAACAAACGAATGTCAGAACCAACTCCGAATTAAAGACCGCGAGTCGAGAATCCGCGCTTTCCCATGCATTGCCCTCCTCTTCTTTGCCAAATCCCCGTCGGTTTTCCGCCTCTTGCTGCTCCCGCTCCAAAACCACCTCGGGGAGTGCTTCTGCCTAGCCCGGCCGGCCCATCGAACCCACACCCGAATTGAAGTCGAATTTCGCCCATTGTCTCGTTCCAAACATGCCCAGCGCACCGGATCTCAGCTCTGAAAATGGATGCATCCACGTACCTGGCGAGGCTTGGCCTCGTCCTCAGCAGGGTACCATTTCTGAGCCTTCTCGGTCGGGTGAGGGACCGACCGAGTCGACTTGCCAAAGGTCTTTGTCGTAGGAGCGGCCGACATGTTGAGCGCTTTGGCTGTGTGGTGGATTAGTAGAATTCGTTGGTCGGTCGTCAACGTCCGGACTTGTCGCTGCTCAAGATTTTGAAATGAGCGAGTCGCCGGTTGTGCGCAAGTTCCAAAAGACCAAACCCCAAGCTAACCGCTTTCGGAATTACGGGACGGTCTTGGCGGCGAGGCAGCGAGCCACAACGCGGTGCACGGGCCAGTTTTTGTTGTAGGGTTTTCCGCCCTGCTTGGCATTTTGCGCATCCACACCTCTCAGATTTTGTTAGGACGTGAGCCGGCAGTCGAGGCTGTTCCCTTCCAACGACCGAAGACCCCGTCGCTGTCAAAGAAATCGTCGCCCATCGCCCATTTGACTCGACACCGACATCTTTCACAATGGTAAGCACGCTGTGGCCCCTTCTCTGGAGATTTTGACCATCACATTATTTCCGACCCTCGGCTTCAGTCGTCAAACACCCCCGTCGCTTCGAGCCCGACCGATTCCAAACTTGCGATTTTGGCGTACAACTGCTGACCGTCATGTTAAAGTCTTCCGGCAAGGTCAAGGCGGGCCAATTATGGTCTAAGAACAAGGAGGAGCTCACCAAGCAGCTCGCCGAGCTCAAGACGGAGCTGAGCCAGCTCCGCATCCAGAAGATCGTCTCCTCGGGCACCAAGCTCACCAAGATGTACGTCGACACGAATTCGAGTGTTCCAAGGCCGACCTGCGAAAGACGGGAAAGGTTTTGGTTGGAGGGAACAAGGGCAACAGTTGGCTGACATGGGGTTCTTTTTCGCGAAATAGCCACGATCTCCGCAAGTCGATCGCCCGCGTCCTGACCGTCATCAACGCGAAGCAAAGGGCTCAGCTCCGCCTCTTCTACAAGAACAAGAAGTACCTGCCCCTCGACCTCCGGGCCAAGCAGACCCGCGCCATCCGCCGCCGCCTGTCCAAGGAGGACGCCTCGAGAGTTCTGGAGAAGACCAAGAAGCGCCAAACGCACTTCCCCCAGCGGAAGTTTGCCGTCAAGGTACGAAGCACCTGAGGGATGGGCAGAGGAGAGAGACTGGGTGGCATGGCTGACTGGGCGTCTAGGCTGCATAGAGGGCGTTTCGTGGGTAATGGGATGGTTGTATCTAGGGCACTTCCGGCGCGGTTTTAAAACATCTGACACTCGACGCATGGCATCATCCCAGGGATTCTGCTTTCAGGGTTTGGGGTGTTATACGAGGTCAATGATTTCTCGGTCCCGGCTAGGTATCTTTTACCACTGCCGAATGAAAGCGCTGCGCTGAACACCCACCACCAGACCAGACCCCTTGTTGGTGACGTTCCTCCCATGATGGCTGCCGGGTTTGCGTGTTGGCATTGGGTCTCATGGGTGTGCCATGATGGAGTGAGGGCGGCGCAGGGCGGAGGTTGACGAGTCTGGGTCCATTATATACCCGCCAGATATGCCGATACAGTTGCCCGCCCCTGAGTACGGTCATAAGATCGGTTGCTCTTCCATTTGCCTCTGTGCGCGACTTTTGGATGCGTCGTTGTCACATAAGCCTCAATACTGCCCAGTACCAGCACATTCTCGATTGGGACTGCTTGCCCAGATCCTCATGCCATGAAATGAACAGAGGGAGAGATGGTTCCGTCCATCCCGACTTATGCCGTAAATGCTTGAGAATACAGATCGTGTGTGGCAACTATGGATTATGCGCTTGACCTGTGGAAATCCCGAGTTAAACGGGTCAGGACTTCTCAATACCTTCTCGCTCTCACGCCTCACATCCCATCATCTTCACCCCTCCATTCTCGCAATTAATTCCAGAAGTTCTGCCGGGCGGTGAAGCTCCCCGGAACAGCGCCGAGTGGGTCCCGACTCGCCAAGGACGCCAAGGCGGGTCCCCTGGAGCATGATGCGCAAGCTCCAAACTGTCCTCTCCAAAAGCCGGAGCTTGCTTTGCTTGTCCCGTCGTCTCAAGCCTCCAACTTCACCTGGCGAGAGGGCAGCACCACAACACCAACCAAGGCCACCATGTCGGCCGCTCCGCTTCAGGCTCTCGCCAGCGCAGGGCAGGGCAAGAGCACTCGCAGTTTATTGCGGGTGATTATTCTTGCCCTCATCGCTGCCGCCGCAATTGCAAGCCGCCTGTTCTCCGTGATCCGTACGTGGCCCTTTGCAAGCTTGGTGATGGGGGAGCACTAGCACATTCTAGGTGTTCCGGAGCTCAGGACTGTCGCGCTCGCGGTCTTGCAGCTCTTCAATTGTCTAGCACGTCCATCTCTCGAGTTTACTGTGTGCTAATCTGTTTCTTTGCTCGCAGGGTTCGAGAGTATTATCCACGAATGCATGTATCCTGTCCCCTCCGGTCCGCGGTTACGGATACTGACTCTGACCAGTCGATCCATGGTTCAACTTCCGCGCCACAAAATACCTCGTGGCCAACGGCTTCTACAACTTCTGGGACTGGTTCGATGACCGGACATGGCATCCCCTGGGCCGCGTCACGGGCGGCACCCTCTACCCCGGCCTCATGGTGACGAGCGGCGTCATCTACCATCTCCTCCGAGCCCTGACGATTCCCGTCGATATCCGGAACATTTGCGTCCTCCTTGCCCCGGGCTTCTCGGGCTTTACCGCCATCGCCGCCTACCTCCTCACGAATGAGATGACGCCGTCGCCCTCTGCGGGCCTGCTCGCCGCCCTCTTCATGGGCATTGCCCCCGGCTACATCTCCCGGTCGGTTGCTGGCAGCTACGACAACGAGGCCATTGCCATCTTCCTGCTTGTCTTCACCTTCTACCTCTGGATCAAGGCTCTCAAGCAGGGGTCCATGCTGTGGGGTGCTCTCTGCGCCCTATTCTACGGCTACATGGTTGCCTCGTGGGGTGGCTACGCCTTCATCACCTGCCTGCTGCCCCTGCATGCCTTCGTGCTCATCTGCATGGGCCGCTACAGCACCCGCCTGTATGTCGCGTACACGACCTGGTATGCCCTGGGCACACTGGCTAGCATGCAGATTCCTTTCGTTGGCTTCTTGCCGGTCAAGACCAGCGAGCACATGCCTGCTCTGGGTGAGTTGCCCATCGACTGCCCAACTCAAGAGGCCAAGAATTCACAGCTCGGCTCGCTAACACGCAACAGGTATCTTTGGTTTCCTGCAGCTGCTTGCGTTCCTTGACTATGTCCGCTCGGCGATCCCCAGCCGCCAGTTCCAGACCTTCCTCTGGCTCTTCGCCGGCGGCACCTTTGGTCTGGGCTTGCTGGGCCTGGTCATCGCAACCAGCGCAGGCTTCATCGCCCCCTGGAGCGGCCGCTTCTACTCGCTCTGGGATACCGGCTACGCCAAGATCCACATTCCCATCATCGCCTCGGTGTCGGAACATCAACCCACGGCGTGGCCGGCCTTCTTCTTCGACCTCAACATGCTGATCTGGTTGTTCCCTGTTGGTGTCTACCTCTGCTTCCAGCAACTCGCCGATGAGCATGTCTTCATCGTCGTCTACGCCCTCTTTGGAAGCTACTTCGCCGGCGTCATGGTCCGTCTCATGCTCACACTTACCCCCGTGGTCTGTGTTGCCGCCGCCATTGCTGTGTCGACTCTTCTCGACACCTACCTCAGCACCAAGTCGCCCAAGCCCGAGGAGGCCCAGGCTGCCGAGGGCGCCGAAGGGAAGAAGGCGGCGAAATCTGGCCTCAAGTCGACGAGCAAGCCCGTGGTGGGCGTGTACGCCACCTGGGGCAAGAGCATGATGGTCAGCGCCCTTGCCGTCTATCTCCTTCTGTTCGTCCTGCACTGTACATGGGTCACGTCGAATGCCTATTCGTCGCCCTCGGTCGTCTTGGCCAGCCGCTTGCCCGATGGCAGCCAGCACATCATCGACGACTACCGCGAGGCCTACCAGTGGCTGCGCCAGAACACGCGCGAGGACGCCAAGATCATGTCGTGGTGGGACTACGGCTACCAGATTGGTGGCATGGCCGACCGCCCTACGCTCGTCGACAACAACACGTGGAACAACACGCACATTGCGACGGTGGGCAAGGCCATGAGCTCGAGCGAGGAGGTCAGCTACCCCATAATGCGCCAGCACGAGGTTGACTACGTTCTGGTCGTCTTTGGCGGTCTCCTGGGCTACTCAGGCGACGATATCAACAAGTTCTTGTGGATGGTCCGCATTGCCGAGGGCATCTGGCCCGACGAGGTCAGCGAGCGGTCTTTCTTCACCCCGCGGGGCGAGTACCGCGTTGATGGCGAAGCCACCGAGACCATGAAGAACAGCTTGATGTGAGTATTTCCATTTCCACCTTGAAAATACACGGTAACTGACCGATACAAATAGGTACAAGATGTCGTACTACAACTACAACAACCTCTTCCCCGCCGGACAGGCAGTGGACCGCATGCGGGGCGCCCGACTCCCCGAGGTTGGGCCCACCCTCAGCACACTGGAGGAGGCATTCACGAGCGAGAACTGGATCATCCGCATCTACAAGGTCAAGGATCTTGACAATCTTGGCCGCGACCACGCATCAGCGGCGGCCTTTGAGCGCGGCCTCAAGAAGAAGAAGGCGGCCACCAAGAAGAGAGGCCCGCGGGTCCTCCGGGTGGATTAGGGGGATTGAATTAGGGGCATTTGTGTATAAGAAGTATGTTAGAGTCGACTTCCTTGTTTCTTGGCTTGCAATATACGGACTGGGAAAAAATGAGTTGGGTTGGCAGCGTACAGCAAAAGAACCTTGATTGCGCTACCTTCTCTCGCAGAGAGTGATTTGAAGTGGCCAGACACCACCAGCCCTGGTGAATGAACATGACGACGAGGATGAGACAGGCACGTCGACGACTAAGCAACGGGTCCATTCCGTCAGCATCAGCATGGAGCGCAAATAGGGTGTCGCTGCTATTGTGCCATCCCCGTTCCTTCTGCCTCCCACCATCAGACTCCGCCCACCAACACCGCCCTCCATTCCCCGAGCCCTCTTCCGTCCCATCACCACCACAATAAGTCTCGCAGGGCATTGCAAGAAACAGTGCGACGCCGCACAACGCCACATCCAATTCAGACGGCCTGGCAGAAATGAGGGCACACGTGCTTGCTGGCTTGCGTTTCTAGCGACCCTCTTCCTCGCTCTGGCCTTCCACAACTCTTTCTGGTGTTGTGCCTCGTCGCCCTGCCGCCTCTTGGTCAACACTACTTCCTCAACTTGTTTGTTATTATACGGATGATTCCAGCACTGTAATCGACGAGCTTTGGTTTAGGGGGAGCAAGATGCAGTTTAGTGTGTAAGTCTATTTTCGTTGTTGTTTTCCATCATGAAAGCGATTCCTGAGAAGGACTTGCGAGATGCTCCGACCGTATTGAGTTTCTCATCGATCGGGCTGTCACCTTTTATGGGATACGTCACGCCCTCGCCAGAGCAGCTACAGTTGGGTTATGCGTTCTACTTTTGCTGACGAGCTCTCGACAGGACCAAGGAGGTCGACTGGGAGGCAGACGATGAAGCCGATAACCCAAAGCCCGAGAAGGGCTTAAAGAAGCGGTACCGCTTCACCATCGACTTCTCTCGGCGCTCCTCGAAGGCCAAGGGCAAGAAGAGCAAGAAGGCCGCTCCTTCAAACAACAAGGCCGAAGCCGAAGAGGAACAAAACAGCAACTCCAATCCCCTCCAACATCTTTGCTACGGCTGCGACCAGCCTCGCTCCCCCAGCTACCACCACCAATACCCCATTAAACCCGGCAAGCAGCCCCGACCCAGCCTCTGCACCCAGTGTCGCTTCTTCCGCACCGCCAGAATCCGCAGCCGCGCCCGCGATGGCGGCCGCCGTCGCCGTGTCACCGAGAGCGAAGCCCGCGTCGATGACCGCGAGTGGTGCGCCAGCTGCGGCACCCTGCGCTCCAACGAGTACCACGCCAAGCTCCTGTCGGGCGAACTGCCTCCTTGGAATGAGATTTGCGGGCATTGTATGATGAGGGTGGAGGAGAAGAACAAGATCCGGCGGCTGCGGGTGTACTACGAGGAGATGGACGTGGCGGGTTGGGCTGATGATGATGAGAGGCGGGATCCGCTGAGGGATAGTCTCCAGAACCGTCGGAGCAGTCCGTACGCTTTTACGCCGACTTCGTCTCGTGAGGAGATGAGGGTTGACGACGCTGCGATTTTTGCAACGGGCCGTGTGTCGAGCGGGTCGAGCGGGCTCAGCAGCGTGGGGTCTTCTCCTGTTCTTGTAAGCGCTCATGAGTATTCGACCAGTTCTTCCGGCGCGAGCAAGGATCGGGAGACTCAACGGTGCCAGCACCGGCGGCAGGATGGGAGTCAAGGGCAGGGCGCGCGAACCCGGACGAAATCGCAGCCCCGCGGGCAGCCTGTCGCCGTTCCCTCCACCGATCAGGCCGCGCCAGGCAACAACCGTCATCAGGATTCCCGGGACTCTGGCATGGCAAAGGAGACGTCTCGCGCGCAGCGCGAGCAAGCGACAGCCTCGGCATCGGCCGCAAGCAGCAGCACAGCGGAGGGCACCAAGCGGTGGCAGGACGTTCCGGAGTCGTCCCGCGTCTACTTTGAACTTCACAAGCCCCGGGAGGAAAGCCGGAGGAAGCCCCAGTCTCGTGAGAAGTCCGCCCCGGTTCCTGAGCCAGTCCCCGCCAAAACCAGCAACGGTAAACAGCGCCAGGAGCCTCAAGAGGCCCGCGAGAATCATCACCCGCCCCACGGTTATCGGAGGGAGATGCCCAAGCCTGTCAATGCGCTACCCCAGCCCTCGGAGCCGTTCTACTACAGAAACGGCCACACTACCGGCAAGGCTCCGCCCCAAGCCGAGCAGCAGCCCCAGTACCAGTCCCAGCCGCAGCAGGAACCCCTTCATCAGCAGCAGCCGCCCAAACCAATGGGTATCTCGGACATGTACTGGGCGTCCGAGGAGGGCAAGGCCGAGCAGACCTTTACAGCAGGCGGGTACTTTTTCCCGGGCTTCGCGACCGCCTATATTTTCCAGCAGGATGAGGAGGACGGCGGTAATAACAGCAAGAGATGCGCTTCGGAGCAGCGTGCCCGCAACTACAACCACGGCACTTTTCACACCGCCGCTGCTTCAGAACAGCACAACCACCACGCTACCACGACCACCGCGGCCCAGATCTGGGAAGTCGACTCAGACGAGGCCGACGAGATTGAGGAGGGCCATGTCAACCTTTTGGCCGGCAAGGGCAAGGCCCGGAGCAGGGCCGGAAAAAAGATGTGATGGAGTGAGTGATGGAGTGATGACTTGATTGATGGATTCATGATCTCCTCTTGTTTCTCTGTCGAAGAATACCTGTTCTCTCCAGAGAGAGATTCTCTAGTCTTCGGTTTGGTACAACCGGTCGAGTGAGGTACCTACGGCTTCTGTTGTCAACATAACATATTCAGCGAGAGGTTGGCTGGCGGAGGACGGCGAGCGATAATCATGGCCATGGTCCCAAATGCTTGCGAGAATCCAGATCAGACAGTCGGCTTCAGCTACTTTGCTGAGATTAGCGTACTACGGCACATAGCCAAGAGACACATGTTCTTGATTTCCACTTCGCGTTCGTATCTCATTTGACAGTGACACCGTGACGCTGGTGGTAATTGGGGTCCTTCAGCGGAGGCACGAAGTGACGGTAAACACACTCATGTATACCCGTTTATCTAAGATACATACATAGACCCCTAGATCGCCCTGCCCCCTTGCTTGCCGACAGCTGAAAGAAGTCCATGCCGCTTCCCCAAGAACAGAAAACTCAACTCCAACCCAATCCCATCCATGATATCCACCGTCCCAGATAATCAGATACTAGACCAGTCAACCAGCTCCGTCACCGCATCACCAAGCAGATGAACTAACACCTCCGCTTCGCGCCGTTTTTGTCTTGTCCTGACTCCAAGTGTATGTCTGAGATTGATGCTGTGTCCCCCTTCGCCTCAACCCCATCGCTTTTGACTCTCCCCGATATTGCCCTGCCCCTGAGATAAAAAGAGAAAAAGGAAAAAATGACAGACGGTGAATACCGAGAAGTGCTGAGCAGATCCGTCCTCCGCAACAGCGTCCGGACGCCTCGCTTCCCGACAACCCTTCCAACAAGCCGGTAAGGACAGTGCAGCCGTTCTATGACAAGGAAAGGATGTACTCCCAAAAAGTGTAAGCGGTGTTGACACCGTCAAGAAAACCATACCCGAACAAGCCAGAGCGGGGTATATGTGAACAATGTCTCCATCAACCCGGCACACACACATGTAGCCCTCACTACCCCCTCCTGGCCGCCCTCAACATCTCCAACGTCCCCGGCGACGCATGCCGATACGTCGGCACCGTCCTCGCCCCGCCGGGGACGTACGACGCCCAGGGCGTCTGCGTGGCACTCTCCTCGCCAAGCGTGACCCCCGGCGCGGGACTGACCCTACGGATCCCGAGCGCGCGGCAGGCCTCGAGGCGGCGTGCCTCAAACTCGCGCGAGCGCCGCCTCTCTCTCTCCACCCCCGTGCGCATGCGCTCCTCGACGTCGTGGTTGGCCTCCTCCATCTTGAGGTCGTGCTCGCTGAGCCCGCGCATCTTGCGCTCCGCCTTGGCGCACACCTCGTCCAGCCTCGCGGCGACGGCCTCGGGCGCGAATTCGGACTGGGAAGAGGGGACCACGCTCGCGCGCGGCTTGGCGCTGCCGCCCCAGCCGCAGCGGAAGACGAGCTCCGACATGAGCGTCTTGTCGGCGGTTTGCCAGACCGACACGCGGTCGCCGTCGTAGAGCGTCATCCAGTACCTGGACGGGCCGCTCGGGTTTCTGGGGTCGTCTGACGGCAGGTGCACGCCGTTGACGTAGATGCCCACCGTCGCCTTGGTCGAGATGTAGAAGTGGAAGAGATCCTCGTCGGCCTCGGGGACGCGGTTCCACGGCCGGAAGTTCTTGGCCGGGTCGTAGTTGGGCTTCCAGAGGAGGATCCGGAAGGCGAACTTGGGCACTTTGAGGTCGCTCTTGTCGGCGTAGGACCGTGTGTTCTCGGTCGCTCTGCCCCATGACACCATGGACTCCGTGATCATGATCGTGACTCCGGGAATGGCAGACCCAGGAGCAGACTGCAGGCAGGCAACTACCGGCCTTCCTGGGTCGGAATGAATCGGCATGGTGAGCTCTGGGCCGTAATTTGACTCCGGCGGAGTAGCAGGGATGCTCGCATTTGGAGCTGCTGTGGACGGCATTACACCGTTTTCTGCGCCGCCGTTCTTATTTGGTTGTTTGCCTGAGCCCTCGCGGCGTTCGCAATTCGAGGGGGGGAAATACTTCATGGCCAGATCCCACAGTGGCGTCTTGCCCGGACCAAACTCCTCGTTCCTGGCCGAGGCGGCCATCATGAAGGCGTCAAGCTGCAGCTGGGTCATCTCCGGATACCCGAGATGCCATGTTTTCCTGTCCTGGGCTGACCAGTAGGTGGATTTGTGCACCGGGTTGTCGATCTGCCGCCCCGATTGAGCGCGGAGAATGGACGGCATCTGGGCGAGCAGCTCGTGCTCGCCATCGTCAATAGGGATTCTGTTGACGGCAAGCTTGGCCGAGCCATCGGATCGAAGCCTTTTGAGCCCGCGACGATCTTCCGTCACAGGAACATCGTCTTCCTCGCTACCATCAGACGAAGGCTTCCGCTTGCTGGAATTCAAATCGCCTGTGGTATGGGATCGGAGAAGGGAGCCGGCGCGGGATTTCATATTGAGGTTCTCGAGGATCGACTCGGCGCCGCCGAGGCTCTGCGACGCGACGTCGAAGGTCATGTTGTTCAGCTCGTCGACCGACACGCTCTGGCCGGCAGAAAGAACTGAGGCCCGAAGACCCCCGGAGAGCTGCGACTTCTGAGACTTTTGCCGAGGGGTAAGACTGTCCTCCGACTCAAAACTGTCCTTGATTTCCGTCACGTTGCCGAGTATCTCCGTGGTGCAGTTGGACGCAAAACTGTCGGTCGATATTGGCAGGTTCAGGCGATCCGGGGGCACGGCGCCAGAACTCCTCACCGCCGAGGGGTTCACTTCGCCGAAAAGACGCCGCGGATGGTTGTTCGGCCCAAAAGTGTAGTTTTCCTTCTCGGACTCGAAGCTGAGGAGACGGTTCTTGTCAAAGTCGACGTCCTCGTCGTCCGAGATCTCGTCATCACTCGGCACACGCAATTCCCGGCACTCGGTCTGTTGTTTCCTCTCCCGGTCCTCGAGGCTCAACTGAGAGGCGTTTACGTGGAGCTCTTCCTCAGCAATCTCCTCAAAGGATTGTGCCACGGTCGTGAAAGACCCTGAAATCCACGGATGATTCTGGAGGGATTCAACCGTGGCCCTGGTTTCGGGCCTGCGGTCGAGCATGCTGCGGATGAAGTCGATTCCTTCGTCCGAGACATTCGCCTCGACAAGCGGCGAGACGTCCAGCGGCTTGGTCATAATCTGGTGAAGCAATTCGGAGTGGCTAGCTCCGTTTCTTGCCGGGAATGGCGGCTTCCTTGTCAAAGCATAGAAGAGGACGCCCCCTAATGACCAGATATCAACCGCATGGTCATATCTCTGGCCCGTGTTTGGACGGCGGTAGCGATTGCGTGGATGACGGCGGCCATTATCGTCGTAATCGGCATATTCGGAGTAGACTTCGGGGGCGCAATAGAGCAGGGTGCCGCAGAAGGTCCGTAGGAATGTCTGTTCGTTGTCGACCATTTTGGACAAGCCGAAGTCGGTGAGCTTTACCACGAACGGAACCTGGGAGCTGACAAGGATGTTGTCGGGTTTTACGTCGCGGTGTGTGATGTTCATGTCGTGCAGGTAGCCGAGGGCGTCGAGCAGTTGCCTCGCCATCGTCTTGGTGCCGCTTTCTGACAGTGGGCCGTTATCTGCGATCAACTTCCCCAAGTCACCGCCACCCACAAACTCCATGATGATGATCAGGAGCCTGTCATCCCAATCGATGTGCTCAATGTACTCGACAATGTTTGGCTGCAGCAGTGTGAGCGTCGCATCCTCGAGGCTCACTCTGGAGGGGGGATGTAGCGTACGTGCTTGACCGCTTGCATGATCCTCATCTCATTTTCCACCTTCTGGTCCAGGACACCGTTTTTCATGAACTTGCGCTTGTCGAGCTCCTTTGCCGCGTACGGAAGCCCGGTAAACTTCATGGTTACCTTGTGTACCGTAGCGAAAGCGCCTCTGCCAATCTCGCAAACACGGTTGTACTTGTTTGAGCCGTTCCACGGCCTCGGCAGCGCATCTCTCGTGCGGCTGCCTTGCCGTGAGCGACCATCGGCTGCTTGGGCTCGAAGGGGTGTGACGGCATTTGTTGCGTTGCGGGCCTGTGCAGCCGGGAGTCGTGGGGCGGGAGGTTTAAAGATATCCACCTGGGTGAGGTCGTCAGCGCGAGGAAACGCCTACACTGCGAGGGAAAGAAGAAGACCTACGTGTCCCCCTGGCCCAGGAACAATGGTCTCATTGACGTCAACGTTCAGCAGCCCCTGCTTTGCCAGATACCTGTCCAGGTTGCGCTTATATTCCTCCTCACAAGGCCCATCGCGGATAGGAATGCGAACCAAGAAGACGAGGTCCCGGCCCGGCTCACGCATGAGGATCTTGATCTTGGACCCACTCTCCAGCGTCCTCATGGTCTCGGCCCGTGGGCTGTCCTTCTTTCGGAGGAGGACCTGGTCGACCACGGTGCCGTTTGTCGACATGTCCTCGAGCATCAAGACGCCATGCTCGTTCAGGTAGATTCGGAAGTGCACCTTGCTCAGGCGTCGGTTGGGGTCCTCCTTGAGGCAGATGTCGCAGAAGCCGGGATTCCTGCCGAAGGTGAAGCCCTGCGACGGGTCTTTGACGGGGGACGAGAAGCGCAAAGCAATATGATGCTCGCCAACGTCGGAGTGTATGCCGGCAAAGTTCCGCGACTCGTCCTCCCGCGAATAGTCCAGCCTCAGGTCGTCAACATCCTCTCGCCCCACCATGTGTTGCGAGTTCTCGGCAGCCATCCGCCGCACCTCCTGGCGTGCCGATTCCGAGTAGGGCAAGAGGATGCATATTATGTCGGCAATGTCTTCGTCCGAGAAGCCGGAAGTCTGCTGGCCCAGCCGTCTTGGGTCGACGACGGTCTGTGTTTCTGTCCGCTAGTCAGCCAACCACGCAAAACTCGCTGGATGCAAGCTACACGGCAGGGCAGCATTGACGCGCCGCAACAACAGGAGCATACATACGTTGGGTAAGCTGCGAATCCCTAGCGAGATCCATTGGGACGATCGAAATCCGCCGTTGACAGCGGCGTTGCACGCGGTGGTCGAGGTCCGCGGCGGCGGACCGGCGGTGCTGGCAGCAAGAGGCGGTCGATCAAGACGGGCAGGGCGGCGCGTTGTTTCTCATGGGAGGCGATAGAGTTGTGAGTTGCGGAGAGGCAGACGCCAAGGTCGTCGCGTGGTTCGGACGAGGATGGACGCGACAAGCACAAAGCGGGTCGTTCCCAGGTTGAGGGGACGACGAGGCAGCGGGCCCCCGTCGTAGGTGGAGGCAGCTGCTGGCGGGGAGGCGGCGGTGGGTGCGCGTGGGCTGTGGATGGTGGTTGCCGGGGGCAGCGAAACGGAAGCCTTGCCGGGCGCGGGCAAGCGGCCGCTTCAGAACCTCAGCTCGTCCAGCTGCTTTTGCTTTTCTTGCTGGGCATCCAATGCAAGGTCACGCGCAAGCAAACCGCCTCGAGTGCGCGAGGGCGTCATGCGACATTCCAGGATGATTTATTTTGCAGGTGCGCGATCAGGGCAGATGGTCACAACACTGCATACTCCAGTACGCGGTACACGACGAGTCCCTCGAGTCCTCGAATTTGTCAGAAAGCGGTGCAGCGGTGTCGAATTGGGTGGCCAGTGGTGCTTGTTGCCCTGCACACGCGCTGCAGGCGCACGGGGCGTCCCACGCATCGATGCCGGGATTCGACTGGTTGCCCCTCCTTCTCGCTCGGCAAGGCCATTTATCCCTCCCGGCGCTAAGCAATAAGCGGCGTAGCGTGCCTTCGCTTCCCAAGCGGACGGTGATCCAGGGAAACCGCGCCCCCGCCTGCCCCCGCCCCGAGTCCGACACGGCGGCCGGCTTTGGGTCCGGGAGTCGGAGCAGTCCCCGGTCAACAAAGTGCCGGCGGCGGCAGGGGCAGAACCCGGCAGCCACTCGATTTGCGAGCCGGTCTCGAGCCGGTCTAGCCGGTGCGGCACGGCACCGCCCATTCTCCGGAAACGCGAGACAAAGCAAAAGAGCCTCCAAGCCGGGACGCTGGTTGAGTGCCAAAATGCGTTCAAATTCCGTTGCTTTACTGCTGACATCTGCTGACTTGCGTCCTCTTTTCTGCTTGAAGGTAGCTCAGGCTTTGGAGCTACCCTGGTATGCGTGGTCGAAATGACCAAGACGCTTTGTCGTGTTTCAAGCTCAAGGCCTGAAAGCTCAAAGCTGAGCTTGCTTACTTGGGCATGCCTGTCGAAACACTCCGGGGGCCTGGCCCAGTCGGAATCTCATTGTAGTGTTGGGCATAAAATCCCCCGGCTCTCTCCGCACTTCTGGTTGCCAGGAACAGGCAAGGCGAGCAGGCGAGAGCGGGTAGCAATCCCCATATCGGTAGGGCTGCGCCGTCCCGAGATCGACCCAACCCCATGCTGTGCATCCCAACTTCAAGAGACATGGGCCAGACATCCATTAGTGTACTCAGCAATCCGTGGTGCATCCGTACTCCACGAGAATTCTAGGCGCTCAAGGTTCAAAAGGCAGGAGACGGTTTCACTGCCTGTTTCTCCTGATGAGGATGGACCCAATGTGAAGTGTCTACATTTCCATGTACCTAGGTATGTGCTGTCTCTCGGGAGGAATCTGCTTGGAGACGCTGTCACACCCGCCACGCGTCACAGCATGGTCGGCCTGATGATGAATCCATAGCCTAGTGTATTCGCATGTGCAACTTGAAACCCTGTCCAGGCTAAGTTCGGCCTGCAGCCCATGCTTGCCATGTTCTTGTTGCTCCAATGTCCCCTTGTGGTGTCCCCGAAGTTGGAGTTCAATTTCTACCACTCATCAGTGCACGGTAAGGTGTCCTGAGATCGAGACGGGAAGGTAGGATGGTGACGTATGTGCCAAGACCAAGCCGCTAACTTCTAGCGCGTTCGCGGAAGAACTTCTGCGCTGTGCTGAGTCCGCAACAACTCATCTTCAACTCGGATGAATGAGTCGCGCAAAACCAGGCCTCCATGGCTCACTGTGACTCCGAAACGAACTCGGTGCTGCTGACAATCAACCTTATAGAAAACACTAATAACGAATTATCGTGACATCGTGGGGATCGGCATCACCTTCGATTTTGGGCAAGAAGACGGGATGACACGTCTCTCCATTGCTTGGCTTGGCTCCGCACATGTTCGCCCAGACGAATACGCGGACATCCCGGCTGTGCCCGCCACACCAAATCACCAATTGTCTCGCGCGAGCTCGTATTGCAATTCGAAGCCCGCGAGCCAAGAGAGGTCTTCTGCTGGGCGCATCTGAAGGTCACAAATTCTCGGGTTACGAATGACTGGAGGGCAACGTGGCAGCGGATACGGCCACTTTGAGCGCTTCGTCCTCTTGAATCCGGGGTCAGCGGGTATTTAGGTTTCAGGTCACACTGGCCGCAGCAGAACCAGGGGCTGCCCGTGGACAGGCGACGAAACTTCTTTGCTTTCCAACGAGACGACCCTGCCAGGGCGGCGCGGCATGGCGGCTTCGCGACCGCCAGACGACCAGCCTCTTCGGCCTGCGTCTTCCGTCATCCACGTCTTTTTGAGGCCTCACAAGAGCCAATCATGGCCTGGGCGCAACGCCAAGCAGCCACCGACGGACATTGGTGGATCTCAATAAAGGACCGGCTTCTTCGATATGACGACGGGAGACGCCGTGGGGAGCAATCCCTGCTTTGCCGTCCGGACGGTATCAGGCCTGTTTGGTGCTTGGGAACGCAATGAAGAAACACGCGCCAGGTTGACAGGCGGTGCTTGTGACTGACTGTCCAGGGCGAATGGATGTGTGGGATGTGTTGCCAAGGAGCTTGAACACCGATGATGTATGGATGCAGCATGACCACGGTGGCAGAGACGAGTGACATGGGCCGATCTACAGATAGTCTGGATCGCGCAAGCATCGCCCGTGCTGTATGACCACTTCTTCTTGCTGGGAGGTTGGCACAGGAGGCTTTTTTCAGGGTCTTTGAAAATCGTTCCATTCATCATCGAGCGGGAAATCGACAATCTCATCTGCTCGGGACCCCGGCAGCTGCAGTGGATCATCGGCGTGCGAATAGAAAGACCTGGTATTTCTCGGGTCCCCCGCCAAGTGGAGGATCTTTGTCGACAGCGTAATCACCTCACAGCAGGGTGCATTCTCGCCGTACCCGGCAGACAATAGCCCGGGCTCTTCGGGCAGTAAAAGGCAGCTTGGCTTCGGAGAGAGACATTCAAATACGAGAGGGCGCCCTGCATGTGCCTCTGAGCTTCCTGGGCTCCTGTTTTGCGTCTTCTGCAACAAATTCGGCTTCAAGTTCCTCCTCTGACGTCGAAGGCGCTCCAGCCGATTGGCAGGGCATTGATTCCAAGCTCATTCATCGACCTTCGCAGCGGTACGTACCCCTACCCTCACTTGTGAGAAGCATCATCCCAGAGAGCTCCCGGATGGCCCGGGCAACCAAGAGGGCCCGGGCAGTTGAAGAAAAGCGCACGACAAAAAAAAAAAAAAAAAAAAAAAAATCACTGCTGGGACCGGAAAGAGCATTATTATCCAGGCGAGCGAGCGGGCTTGGCGAGCGTCAACACTCTTTTCTTGGTGTTGGTGGTGACGTTCCCGTCTCGGTGGCCAACCCCCCATTCAAGCGGCTCGGCTTCCTCTCTGAACGTCGGGTCTCTCAGTCTCGCCAGACCCAGCAGACGGAAAACACGGCAGCTCCCCATGACGAAGAATCCGTATGCCGAAGAGGTCCGATCTGTTTTGTACACCAAGTGGTCTTTGCAATCTCCTGGTCGCCGGCCTTCCGGATCACTGCGCTTTCTCACTTATTCTCAAGTCTCGACGTCTGGCGGTTGCGTGTGGGCTAACTTGGGGTTGACGTAGGCCACGACGATCAGCCGTTTTGTCTCCCAGCCCCCTCGCCTCCGAGAAACGTTTGTTGATCGACGGAACCAGTCGGACGGCGAGCGAAGTCGAGCTTTCGGTCTTTGTCCCGATTCTCCCGCACCCTTTCCTCGGTTGACGAACCTAGTCCGGATGGGGCGGTAGCCACAGCAGCGACTGTGACGGGACCAGAAAACCGGGGACAGAAGAAGAGCTCTCGAGGGAACTCCACGGCGCCTGCGTCAAGACCCAGTTCTGTTCACCACATCATCGCCGAATACCCTAATAATTTTGGTGGACGACGACCCTGTTGTTTTGTTTTTGGCTTGGGCTGCGAAGAGAGAGAGAGCATCACGGAGCACCCTGTTTGCCAAGTCGCCATTTTTGGGACGGCGCACAGAAAACCCCACCATGGGTCGGAATAGAGGTATGTGGCTTTTCCGTCTCATCAGCGACCGACCTGAATTCCAGACAAAAAGCGCACGGTTTGGCACTGGCATGCAACGCGTTGCTGCCGGGGCAATCATGCGCTGTGTTTGCAGAGTCTTTGTCGTGGGAGAGTAAATTCTCGAATGATTACAAGACGGAGGCGCCGGAGCCTGAGCCTGGCAATACGAATAATCCCAGCCCATTTGCTGACTGCGTCGCGCCATCAAAAGTCCTCTCGTTTATTACCCAGTTCTCGGCGCCTCACAGAGATCCGAGGTCCCCTACCCCGACATCATCGCCCCAAACCGACGTCCTCAACCGCAAGCCCTCCGTCCCCAAACAGACGCCGAGCCCAGACCTGTCCGACACGCCTTCGCCCGGCCCTCAGCAACACCCTGCGAGCGACCCGCCGTCGGCTGCTTCGTCCGCGACAACACCCTCCGAGGGCGAGCATGCTCCCACGCCCCCCTCTGTAGATAATTCGCCGTCATCGAGTCCCACGAGACACTCTAGGAGAAGCTCGCGCCCACTGTCTATGGTGCAGACCTATCACCCACCCGTCATGGCCGTCACCGAGCAGACGCTGCCCGAGCTGCAGCCCATCTTCACGCTGCTGAACAGCCACTCGAACAAGCTCTACCAGGAGGGCTATTTCCTGAAGCTGGACGACCAAGACATCCGTAGGCGATTTCCCGGGTTCGTGCGTGCTGGCCTTTGCTGATTTTTGGCTGCAGGTGGAAATCCGAATCCGGACCGGACATGGACCGAATGTTTTGCACAGTTAGTCGGCACGGTGCTGTCCCTTTGGGACGCCGCTGAGCTGGACGCGGCCGGAGAGGACGGGGAGGTGCTCCCCAAGTTCATCAACCTGACGGATGCGTCCATCAAGATGGTGCGTGGTCGTTGCCCGGCAACCTGCCTCGTGCGAGTGACGTCTAACGGTTGTCGCAGATCGAATCGCTCCCGACAAAAACGAACGACGAACAGCCGCTCCAAAATATCCTGAGCATCAGCACTGCCGGCCGCAACCGATACCTGCTTCACTTCAACTCGCACCACTCTTTAATCCAATGGACCTCGGGGATACGGCTGGCCATGTTCGAGCACTCGACTCTTCAGGAGGCTTACACGGGAGCCTTGGTCGCAGGCAAGGGGAAGACGCTCAACAATATAAACATTATCATGGAACGAGCCAGACAGCCCATCCAGGAATGGGTGCGCGTTAGGTTTGGCGCAGGCGTTCCCTGGAGGCGATGCTACTGTGTCATTGAGCCGCCAAGCGAGAAGGAGTACCAGAAGGCGCAGAAGGAGCACAAGAAGCGCTCTCCGTACGATCGGCACGGCCCCGTGTTGAAGGGCGAAATCAGGTTTTTCGATTCGAAAAAGGAAGCCGATAAGAAGAAGAAGCACCAGCGGCCGATTGCCACCATCACCGACGCCTACTCTGCCTACGCCATCTACCCGCAGGCGAAGGAGCTGATCGACAGCTCCACGCTCCTCAAGATTGAAGGCAACATCACAATACATTCTGAGCCTCCATCGTCCAGCGAGGGCTTCGTCTTCATCATGCCCGAGACGCACCCTGCCGTGTCCGGCTTCGAGACTCTCCTCCGCTTCCTGTTCCCCACATGGGACACCTTTGCCCTGTACGGCCGCCCCGGCCGCCTGGTGGCGAGCTCGCTCGACACTCGCTCTTTGATGTTCGCGATGCCGAAACACAGGAGATATGGCTATCTGGAAATTCTGGACGTGAGCGGACTCATCTTGACCGACGGCAGCCCGACATGGTCCGAAAGAGAGTGGCGGAAGCGGCTCAAGGACCTGACGAGTCAGCGGATGGTCGCCATGGAGGACGGGGCCGGAAGCAGCCAAAGTCGGAGCACAAGCCGCAACAGCAAGCGTCTCAGTTATGGGCAACAAAACTCTGGTTCTCGGCCGAAGGTGGGCTTCGCCGACGACGGGGGCTCCGTCCGCTCGTCGCGATCGCTGTCGTCGCGGCCAGGTATTCGCACCGACTCAGCACCCCCTGATCCGAACCGGGAACGGGCTCCATCAGCCATGGCAGGACATTCCAGGCACTCTCGGCACATCTCCGACACCCAACTGGGCGACGCGGGGCCCGGTTATGGATTGGATAATTCGCCTCCCTCGCAGCCCATGATGCGCAGTGGCCCGGATCGTGTCAGGGCTTATGCGAGCGACTTGGCTTCCACACCCGAGAGGGTCAGCTCTGAAGACGACAGTCCGGTGAGAGGACCCATGGTCGGTAGCCTGGAGAATATCAATCGCATGGAGACGCCCGAGCCTGTCAACGCGCCCCCAGCGTTTGCGCACAGTGCGGGCTCCCGCCCACTACAGAAGCCTCAGCCTTCTCCCGAGATGCGCAGGGCAACCAACCGCCTGTCGAACACGACACTGTCCCAAATTGCCAAGGCCGGAGGTTTCGCGTCGCACAACGACGACGCTGATGAGTTACACTTCGGAAACGGGAGCGCAGGTCCGGAACCAAGGCACACCGACCAGCGAGGTCTACCGGTACAGACACAAACCAGCGCCAACGCCGTGGGGATGAATGCTAATATCAATGGATCTCGTGAAGTTCTAACATCGCCAACCACTGCCTCCGAGGCCACCGCATCCCAGGGTCCTGTTGGGTATCCCGCTCGGAAACGGTCAGACTCACCGCTCAGGGGCCCGGCCGGAGAGCCCGCTGGTAATACTTTCGCTCCCTTCCGTCCTGGTACTCCCGGCGGTCGCCGTACTCCTTCACCGGGTCCGACTCGCCAGCAGCAATCTCCGCCGGCCCACGGGGGTTCGCCGCCTGTGCACAGGAAACCTCTTCCCGCGAGGACGACCAGTCTGTCCCGTCAGCAGAATCAAGCAGCATCGCCAGTACCTCCCCAGTCACCTCCCTTCACCTTCCCGTCTCCCGGGTCCGGACCGCGGTTTCAACCGCTAAACGAGTTTGCAACCTCGGGACAGAGCCGTCCATGGCAGAACGGTCAACGAAGTGCAGAAGACGGCAACGACGACGCAGATTCTACCGCAAGCCCCGACTACGCGAGCACTCACCACTCTGTCGACACCCAGGAATCTGTCGATCGGCCTCGTGCCGGCAAGCTCAAGGTCATTGGGGATGGCGCCGGTTCCTCAGACTCCGCTGGGGACAAGGAGTATGACATTCCCGAGATCAATTTCGGGCCGACACTGAACTACGCGGCTCTTCCGGGCGATAAGGCGTCCTCGAAGGGGTCTCAGCGTCCAGGTCATTCGTCTGGTCGCAAGTCTCCTGGCCCCGCAACGGCCCTCTCCCACAACCGTCAACAATCGGACGACACTGTTCGTCGGAGCGTTGTTTGGCCGGGCCCTCCATCCGGATCGCCGGGGACCGACACTCTTGCTTCACTCCAGCAGACGCTGTCGCCGCGCCCAGCGGCCACGCCGCTCTACTCGCACCAGCGCGTTTCGTCGACAAACACTGTGACCGACTTCAAGACCTCGCATTCCCGTCACAGCTCGGCCGATCTCCTGTCCTCTGGGCGACCTCTCGGCCAGTCGCACTCGCGGCACAGCTCACTCGATCTGCTCTCTTCCGGCCGGCCACCCAGCCGCGGCGCCGGGGCGGTTCTGTCCGGCAACGACCCTCACAAGCAATCCGGCGGCCGTAATTTCTCGCATTCCCGCAACAGCTCTGCCGACCTCCTCACATCCGGGCGACCCGCCAGCCAGGGCACGGCAGCGGCGCTGTCAGCGGGCGAGGTGTCGTCGTACCTCTCGGCCCGCGAGCAAGAGCACGTCGCGCGGATCACGGGCAGCCCGCTGATTGCGCTGGCGACCAGCAAGGGCCCCTCTCAAACGCAGAGCGGCCTCGTCGGTGCGATTGAGACGCGGGAGCGCGAGCGCGCCCAGATGAGGCAGGGCATTGGCGGCCAGGCGGTCGCGCAGGCTATTGACCAGCGCCATAGAGAGCAGAACCAGCAGGCCCAGCGCGCCGCGCAGGCTGCGTATGCTCAGCAGCAGGCTCAGTTTGCTGCGCAGCAGGCACAGATTCGGCCTCAGACTCCGGGGGGGATAGGTGGGATGATGATGGGTGGTGGCGGTGGTGGTGTGGGTGCCCCGGGACCGTATGGACCGCGACCCCAGACGCCGGGGGCGATGGGAATGATGTCGCCTCGTCCGCAGACGCCGGGGGGAATGGGTATGATGTCCCCGCGCCCGCAGACGCCGGGAGGGATGGGCATGATGTCCCCTCGCCCGCAGACGCCGGGTGGGATGGGTATGATGTCGCCTCGTCCGCAAACCCCTGGGGCCATGGGTATGATGATGGACGGCGGCGGCAACGTTGGCTCACCTCCGGGGTATGCTGGTCCTAACATGCCCGGCATGAACATGAACGCCCGCAGCATGAGCCCCGGCCCCGGTCCCGGGGGATACTTCCCCCAAGGCTTTCCGCACCACCAGCAGCAGCGACCGCAAATGATGCCGCACTCGGCTTCGTACGGCGGCCCCCTCGGCGGTAACCCAGCGGGAGGACCGGGACCAGGAGGCCCAGGAGGGTGGAACATGCGCCCTGGTCCAGGCCCAGCAGTGCCGCCCTCACCGAGCGTGATGAATCCCGGCGGGGGAGGCCAGTTTGGTGGCATGCAAGGCGCGGGACGGCCGCAGTCGCCCGCGGTAGGGGGGTATCAGCTGCCTCCGCAGGGGCAGTATGCGCGGCCTGGCACGCCGGGGAGGGTGATGCAGTTTCATGGGCAGGCTTTTTGATTAGCCGCTTGGGGTGTGAGTGAGGTTGGGTGGTCAGTTGGTGCACAAAGAGTTGGATTTCTCGTCCGTTTTGGAGTACGGGTCGGATAGATGGGGCGGCGGCGTTGTCTGATTTTGTGTTTTTATATCACTGCCATCACAGCATGTTTCCTTTTTTTTCTTGTCTCTATTGCATAGGAAGCTTTGCGGGGCTGGTTTTGCCTCGAACATATGGCTTTTTGAACATCTTATTTTCCTCCTGTAATGCACCGCCAGGCTAACTGGACGATGTCTCTCCTGTCTAGAGTTTTCCTTTGCCTACCGATCTTGCCTAGAGTTAGTTGTCCTACACATGGAGGTTTGATTCACGGTCGCATAGTTGGCCTAGTATCATCATCAGCATAGCATAGCCATCTTGGCACTGTAAACAGTGGCAACGTCTCCTAAAGCATCATATCACATCCTTTTCCATCATTAGTCGAACCTTCAGATGAATGAGTGAAGACGTGAGTCTCGGAACAGCGGGATCGCGTCCGTTTAATGTGGGCCCCTTTGCCGGCCGCAGGGCCGATGGCGGGCTGCAAGGCCAAGAACCTGGCCTGGAGCTGGCGTTGCATGTGGCAATTGCAGGGGCTCGATGATAAGATACGGATAGCGCATCCCTGACTGCCCGTTTCGTCTGGCTGCATGTTGCATCCTCGACGTTCCATTCTCAAGCTTCACAAACTTTCAGTCAGCGTTTCTACTAGTATCGCTGCTCCCTCAGTCTCTCGAATGCTGTCCGCCAGCGCCACGGCTCGTCAGGTCGCGCGCGCGCCGCTGGAATGAGAAGACTAGCTGCCCGGTTGCTAGCCCCAGCTTCACATGCGCCATTGCGGGTTCGAGCGGCACAGTCCAGCGCCGCAATCCATGTCCGTCATCATGTCCAAGTCACATCCGCCAGCTCATCACCGCCAGCATGGCTCGCTCGACCACGACCCGTGAAACATCTGCCGCTGCCGTCTCAGAAGCGGTGGATATACCCAACGGCTTCTTTGCCACAGGACGTCTCAGCGACGGTCTCACCCGACGCAGGCTTATGTTCGCCGCCCCTGGATGAGGATGGGCGCCTCGACCCGTCTGTCTTTGTGAACCAACCTTTTCGCTTCGACACGGGCATCGCCCTGTTCGCGAAGCGCACGCCGCGGCCATTCCCGCCGCCGTTCCTCTCGCCGCCCTCGGGCTCCTTCAGCGACCCGCTCAGCACCCACGACCGCAGCCGGGATCGGCGCCGCGCCTACGTCGGCGGACATCGGATTCAGGGGCTGACCAACGGCGACGATGCCGTGTTTGCGAGCGACTATTTCATCGCCGCTAATGACGGCGTTGGCGCGTGGAGTACACGGCCGAGGGGTCATGCGGGGTGAGTCTGAGGTCTTTCTTACTGAAATGCTTGCGTTGCTGATTCACCAGACTATGGGCGCGGCTGATTCTCCATTTCTGGGCAACCGCCATATTTGAAGACGCCGCCCGCCAGGGCGACTCGTACCGGCCCGACCCTGTCGCTTACCTGCAGCGGGCGTACGAGCAGACCATTGAGGCGACGGGCCCGCCCAACGACTGGCAGGGCACGACGACGGCCGCGGGAGCGCAGCTGCACTATCGCCGTGTAGACAGCAACCCTTCCAACGGAGACAGCACCCCCACCACCACCAGCAAAGAACCCCCAAGCGACAGCAACAACCAGGACACCGCCGCCGCCGTCCAACCCCTCCTGTACGTGACCAACCTGGGCGACTCACAAGTCATGGTGGTGCGCCCCTCGACGCGGGAGGTTGTGTACAAGTCGGCGGAGCAGTGGCACTGGTTCGACTGCCCGCGGCAGCTGGGCACCAACAGCCCGGACACGCCGCGCGAGTGCGCCGTCGTCGACGAGGTGGCCATCCGCGAGGGCGACGTCGTGCTGGCCATGTCGGACGGCGTCATCGATAACCTGTGGGCGCACGAGATTGTGGAGAAGGTTAGTGAGAGTTTGGAACGGTGGGAGAGGGGGGAGGTGAAGAAGGGGTTTTATGGGGTGGGAGGGGGAGGGGGGGTGTTTGGTGATGAGAATGATGGTGAGGGTGGTGTGATGGGGTATGTTGCGGAGGAGTTGATGGAGGCTGCGAGGGCCATTGCGGTTGATCCGTTTGCTGAGAGCCCGTTTATGGAGCACGCGATTGAGGAGGGCCTGCCGAGCGCCGGCGGTGAGTTGACCTGGCTCTGCGTTGGGTGGATGATGCGGTGGCTAACTAAAGACAGGCAAGCTGGACGATATCAGCGTCGTGGCTGCGATATGCAGGCGGAATAATGTGCGATGAACTGGCTTGGCGGTTGATGAACCTCAAGAGTTTGATGGAATAATGGCCCTGGCTTTTTGAGGAGACTCAGCTGCTGCCAGTCTGACTGAGAGTACGGGCTGTCTTCATCGTTTCTCCTGATTTCCTCTGGAATACTATTCTTAGAAGGCAAGCGGCTGTGGCCTTGTGGGTAGCTGGCGTTTGGTGTTTGCAGCGTGGGATGGGAATCCCGGTCGACTACGTAGAACTGTCCAAGCGATTGATCTGAGGATATTTCAGACGGCGAAACTTTTGGAAACACGTATAGAATATCTGCCCTACACTCAATGAAGGCTAGTCATCGGTGTGGTCGTCGCATGGAACCTGGACCCTCGACCGGGGATCGGGTTCGGAACCCGGCCGGGTGGGGCTGCGGCCGGTGAAGCTTGGCATGCGGCAGCGGCCTGGTGGGGCCTCTCAATGCTGGAAATTTTTTGGCTTCTTTCACCAGCAACACCAGTTGTGAGATGTTCATCAACCTTCCTCATTTCGTCGACACCGCTCCTCTCACTCGCCGATAAAAAAAAGTCGATTTTGACTTATTCAAGAAATCAACAACCCCTAATACTCGTTTTCTCGACTCGTCGATCAGGAAATCCGGCCTAACGGCCACCGCCGCTCACCATGGGCAAGCGCACCAAGCAGTACAAGAAGCTCATGCGAGCCTTCGAGCTGCTCGGGTTCCGCCAGCCGTACCAGCTCCTCATCACCAGCGACGTGCTCCTCGACACGGTCAAGCTGGACCTGATGAACCTGTTTCAGAAGACGCTGTCTACCAAGGACCTGAAACCCATGATTACGCAGTGCTGCATTGTAAGCTCACCTCGGTTTCCGAAAGAGTTGTTATTTTGGGTGCTGACAAGTTTTCGACAGAGGGCACTGTATGCGAAGAATGTCGGGCCAAACAGGGACCCCGCCGTGGTTGCTGCCATCGACAGGGCCAAGACGTTTGAGAGGAGACGGTGCGGCCACCTTATGGACGAGGACCCGCTTACGGAGCGCGAGTGCATGCTCTCGGTCGTGGACCCCAAGGGCAAAGGGGAGAACAAGTTTCGATATGTGGTCGTGACGCAGGACGAGTGGCTGGTATGTTTCTACCCTCTGCCTCCTGCTGCTTCTTACGGCTGACGCTTGTGGTTACAGAGGGACAGGTTACGGTCGGTGGTGCCTACGCCGCTGATGTACGTGCGGCGGAGTGTCATGGTATGTTGGCCCGGTGGCTGCATGAGAGATTGGTGCAGTGGATGGCTAACAGGGTCACAGATTCTGGAGCCCATGTCTTCATCATCGGCCCAGGCCAGGGAGCGGGAAGAGCGCTCCAAGTGAGTTCACCTTGGCACTGTTCACAATTAGGGAGACGAAGACTGACAGTCGGCATAGATTCTTGGAGGGCATCGTCAGGCGGCCACAGAAGAGGAAGAGGGAGGACGACCACACCGATGAGGAGCACTCTGGAAGTGAGGACGAATCCAAGCACGAGAGCGGCGCCGACCGTCCCAGGGGAGACGGAGGGGAGGACAAGCCCAAGAAGAAAAGGAAGAAGTACGGCCCCAAGGGACCGAACCCACTGGCCGTGAAGAAGGCCAAGAAGAAGTCGGAAGCGGATCAGAAGCCTAGGAAACCGGAAGCCCCTCTGACAACAGCGACGACAGAAACGAAGGCGAAGCGGAAGAGGCGCAAGAAAGCCAAGGGCACTGAGGAGGGCGGTGCTAAGCAGGCGGCAGGTGCGGGGTCGGCTCCGGTTGAGGCTGAGGCTTGAGCGGAAGCTGGCGGCCATGTCCGAGTAATGTCACACGTTGAGGGCTGTTGAGAATTGAGATACCTCATCCTTTCCTGATTTTACATACATCCAAGATACCTTCGGCGAGCCAGGGTTCCTTTCCATTTTGTTTTCATGTTTTCTCTTTGCTCTTCGAACAGATATGCCCATATTCATTATCTCCTCGAGCCTGGAGTCAAGCCTCCAAAAAAAAATCAAGAGTCTGCGTTCTCGATGTTGTAACACCAAGGGTCCCACCGTTACGCTCGGCGTCAATGGAACCCCACTTCCTCCGGGTTGTGGGGCACACCTTTGTTATCGGGGACGCCAAGAAACGGAACGGGAGTTGCCCGCAACAACTTGGAAAGCAACCACTAGGCAGATGAACGGAAAAATCATCTATCATACAAGAACTGTGGGTGTTGATATCGTGCTCTGTGTCTCGGTGTATACCTGAGTTACGCCGGTAGAGCGTTGGCCCGGATGCGGCTAAGGGTCAGGATCCCATCCTTTTGGACCCCTGTCGCTGTGCGATGGCCGCGTGTTCGATAAGCTTTCAGGGGCGCTAACGGTAAAGAAGCACCCCAACCGGAGAGCAACTCCAAAGCCAAGGGGATTCACCGTCTTTGACTCTTGAAACAAACTTACAACCCCGTCTTTGCGAACCCTCTGATCGGCTGCCACCCGCCCCCGCGATTCCGCACAAGATCCCCGTTCCCGACGCCCGGTATTCATCGCTAGTAACAGAGAGCCATGCCGGGCGTTGACGGGGCCCCGGCTGGCAGCCATCAGAACGACTCGCCCGCGAATGCGACAACAGGCAGCCCGTCCGCCCCGGCGTCATCCACGAACCCAAAGTCAGAAAACAAATCCGCCAGCGACATGGCGGTCGAACTCGACGACTTCGGTCTGCCGATAAGGAAGTACATCCCACCGGCCGAGGACGATACAGCCGACAAGGTTTCGGCGGCCGGCACTCCCGATGAGCCCCGAGATGTAAAGAAGGGGGAGACGAGCGACGATACCCATCAGGCCGAAGGAGAAGTGCACCACAGGGACTCGGGCGACGCAAGAAATGGATCGGAGCCAGGCAGCGATCAGGACTTCAAAGACGCCGTCTCCCACAACGACAGCGAGGGTGCAAATGAACCTCGCGCATCTACGGCTACATCACCAGGCGAGAGTGCTGTTGCAGACCGGACCGATTTAGAACACGAGGGAAAAGGGCGACCCACAGATGCGGCATCCGACGACGCCAAACCGCAGCCTGGAGGCATTCGCGCTGCAGAGGAGGACAACACAACAAAGCTTGAAGACCAAGCCGTGTCCGAAGCGAGGAAGGCGGAACCAGCGACAAGCGAACCCAAACACGATGCAAGCAAAAGACTAAGCGAAGCCGGCCCATCAGGGTTCTCGCACCAGCAGCTCACCTCGAACCAGCCCGAAGAGAAGAAGGACGACGACGGCGACTGGCAGGTCATGCCCGCCTATGCGCCGTACGACATCTACGACGACAACAACAAACTGATTGCCAAAGAATACAATGAGCAGGACGACGAGACGTACGGCTATGCGGGACTCGGCGGGGCCGGCAAGGGGTACACCAGGGTGCTTCTAGACGACGACGCCGAGTCTGCCACCAGCTTGGACGAGCACACCCAGTATCTGTTCAAGGACGGCGGCGGCGGCACAAGCACGGGCGTGACGGACGACGACCAACGGGACGCCGTGAGCCAGCTGCAGGCTACCAAGGAACTTCTGACCGAGGGTCAGAGGGTCGCCTACGTGGGCTTGACGCGGCTGGAGCTCTCGGCCATGCTCAAGGAGGCCGAATCAATAGAGCACACGCCCAAGACCAAGAAGCAGGTGACACTGGCCGCTGAGAACATGAAGATGTGGAGCCAGAAGATGATGATCAGGCTCTACACCCACATGGACATCAGCCCGGCCGAGCAGGTCATGATTGAGCAGCTCAGCGCGCACGGCGTCATGCCGCAGGACTTGACCCCTGTCTTGATGGCCAACGCTCGTGTGCAAAACCCGATGGCGGCTGAGGAGGAGGGGCGCTCGTCCGTCTCTAGCACAAGTCCGTCGCGGCCAGCCTCGGTCGCGAGCCCCATGACAGAGCAGGCCGCCGAGCCGCCACCGCCCTACTCAATGAACGATGACTCGGAGCTAACGGAGCCCGTGAGGACGCCCTCGCAGATGCCCACCACTCAAAAGATTGACATCGACATCCGGTGGACCGTTCTGTGCGACCTGTTCCTGGTGCTCATCGCAGACTCCATCTACGACGCGAGGTCCAGGTTGCTGCTCGAGAGGGTCGCCAAGGACCTCGAGATATCGTGGCTCGACATCTGCCGCTTCGAGAAGAAGGTGACGGACGCGCTGGAAATGCAGGCCAACGCCGAGAGGGAGAATTGGAACGAGGACGAACACATGGAGAACCGCCGCAAGCTGGCCCTCAAGCGGCGCTACATGATGATGGGGCTTGCTACCGTCGGCGGCGGCTTGATTATCGGTCTGTCCGCGGGCCTGCTCGCTCCTGTCATTGGCATGGGTCTAGCAGCCGGGTTCACGACAATAGGCATCGGCGGCACGAGCGGATTCCTCGCTGGCGCTGGAGGCGCGGCCATCATCACGTCCAGCGCGGCCGCGTCCGGCGGCATCATTGGTGTCCGAGCCGCCAACAGGAGGACGGGAGCCGTTAAGACGTTCGAGTACCGGCCTCTGCACAACAACAAGCGCGTGAATTTGATTGTTACTGTCTCGGGGTGGATGATAGGCAAGGTCGACGACGTCCGGCTGCCCTTTAGCACCGTCGACCCAGTCATGGGTGATATCTACTCTGTGCTCTGGGAGCCGGAGATGCTGAGTAGCATGGGAGACACCATCAACATCCTTGCCACCGAGGTGAGTCCCTTATTTGCAGCTTGAGATTGATCAAGTACGATGGTTCTTAGATCATGGACTAAGCATTATTAGGCTCTCACCCAAGGTCTCCAGCAGGTGTTGGCCAGCACCATTCTCATGAGCTTGATGGCTGCGCTCCAGCTGCCCGTCGTCCTGACCAAGCTGTCCTACCTAATCGACAACCCCTGGACCGTCTCTCTCGATCGCGCCATGATGGCCGGCCTGATTCTGGCAGACTCCCTCATTGACCGCAACCTGGGCACTCGCCCCGTCACCCTTGTCGGCTACTCGCTGGGCAGCCGAGTCATCTTCTCGTGCCTCCAGGAGCTCGCCAAGAAGGGCGCCTTTGGCCTCGTGCAAAATGTCTACCTTTTCGGCAGCCCCGTCGTCGTCAAAAAGGACGAGTACCTGCGCGCCCGCACCGTGGTGTCTGGCCGCTTCGTCAACGGCTACAACCGCAACGACTGGATCCTCGGATACCTGTTCCGCCTGACGAGCGGCGGCATCCGGCGGGTCGCTGGCCTGGCCGCCATTGAGGATATCCCGGGGGTAGAAAACATGGACGTGTCCGAGTTTGTCGTCGGGCACATGGACTACCGGACGGCAATGCCGCGTCTGTTGCGGGAGTGCGGCTGGCTGGTGGAGAGCGACGAGTTTACGGAAATCGAAGACCCAGACCCGGACAACTACCAGGAGCGGCAGCGCGAGCTGATCAACGAGATCGAGGAGGCAAGGCGAGAGCTGGAAAAGGAAGGAGGCAAACCGACCAAGGGCGGCGCGTTTGGCTTCTTCAAGCGCAAGAAAGCGCCCCAGAAGCAGGAGTGGGAAGTGTACGAGGACTCTTCCAAGGCCGGCGGCGGCAAGACCGGCAGCGGAAAGACGGAGGATAAGGAGGGGAACAACCACGGCGTGCTGTTCGACGTGGACGCCATCCGCGCCGAGATTGCCAAGGAAAGCAAGAACCTCAACAACAAAAACACCGCCAACCCCGATGAGGAGATCCTCCAGGTCAGAGAAATCAAGAGCACGCTGCCGCCGATCAAGCTCGAGCTCAACCCGAATGCTGCCGCGCGGCAGAACTTACGGGAATCGAAGAGCGCTGACGCCATACCATCCTCCGCCTCCCGCTCCTCCAACGACGCGGTAAAGTCACCACCGCCGCCGCTATACGAACCCCCGCGCTCCTCGCACGACCCGGCCACCCTCCCACGAGAGCGCACACCAACTTTCCCTGCCAGTAAAGCGGAGAGCACTAGTATCAGCAGCAAAAAGAGCCCGTATTTCGCCTACGGTTTCGATCACGACCCACACAATGGGTTCGGGGGTGATGGTGATGACGGGGTGCAGATGACGTTTGACACGGGGTTTGAGGATGATGATGGCGCGCCGAGGCCGTCGGCTTCGCTCTCGTCTCCTGGGATTGGTACTGGAGTTGGTAGTAGTGGAGGAGGGGCGTCAACAACAACAAGTGACAGGCCGGGAATCATCAGAAGCGCGCAGACGGTGCCGAATATCACGCTTGCGGATCCGTGGGCGGACGAGGAGGGTGAGGAGTTTGGGAAGGAGAAGGAGATTCAGATGACGTTTGCTTAGTGTCTTCTTTTTTTGGCTTGGATGGTCCTGTGGTACGGAGGGGTTAGGTGTTTGTGGTGGGTGAGCAGGTCAGGGATAAGCAGAGGTCGGAGGGGATGAGTTGCTGGTTGGTAATGCTCGTGATGATGGGATCTAGAGCGGGTTGGTTATTTATACGCATATAGTGGGTGAGGTGGTTACAGCGCATCGGAGGTTAGGGGGTTTGCCTACATGATTTGTCTTCCGTTCATGAGCGCGGCCGGGGCCTGCTGTCGTGAATAAGGGATAGTCCAAGCTATCCAAGGTTGCTAGGCATGCCCTTTTGAAGTGCGGTGTATGGTAATGGCATTGGGATGTCGAATTTGGGTATTCGTTCATTCATTGATTGTCAAACAGTTGCATAGCCTCCCTGTCCCCGACGTTCAGTGCCGAATCACAAACTCGGCCTCGCCCTCGACGACCTCCCTGTCCTCCTTGTCCAGCCTGACGACGTGGGCGTGCCGCGGCCCCTTGTCGACGTGCTTGAGGAAAGCCTCGACGGCATCGTCGTCTCCTTGGGCTTCGCCCTCGACCTGGGGTGTACTGTCAGCTCATCATCGTCGTGTAACTTTGTATGACATGGTGATGTGAGTAAGGGTTACCTTGTTATTGTCTGTATTCCGCACCCAGCCGGTGAGCTTGTGCTCGATGGCCTGACGGCGGGTGAAGTGGCTGGCGAGAGTTAGCGATGTGCATCCTCTGAGCTACCGCAAAGATCGGGGGCCTTCTCAGTTGACGACTGAGTAGCGAGCCACTCCAGACTCTTTCCACCAACGTCGAGGTTGACTGGCAAGGAGAGGGGAGGGAGAGTGTGCATACCGGAAGCTGACACCTGTCCATCTGACGTTAGCTTCCATCTCTTGTTCACTTGGTTACGATGAAATATAAAAGGCATGAGATGGGCTCGATGGTGACAGATGGCTCACCTTGCACTATGCCACCATGAGCGAGAAAGTAAACCTGTTAATGGAGAGAAACAAGTTGTTAGACCTTTTTGCAAGTTCAAGTCGGGTTTTGAAGAGCGGTTCACCCTGTTACACTTACTCTCTTGACCATGGTGGCCGCTACCTTGAACTGTGCTTCCTTCAAGAGCCTTCTTCTGTGTAGATACAAATCGTCGAGGACGTTGACAACGTGGAATGACTCGGAGCGTGGCAATCGATGAGATGGAGTGAGATGCGGTGAGCGATTGATGAGGGCAGCGAGAAGTGCCCGATGATGTCGAAGGGAACCGACTTACACAGAAGGTGGAAGAGCTCCGATAAGATAAGACGCGGGGTGATCTCGTGAGGTTCAAACAACAAGGGATGAACAGGCTCGGACAAGTTAGTAAGGTAGATACGCCAAATGTATTCCAGTAGTACAGCCAACAAGAGCCAGTCTAATAAATGCCATTCCGAGTGCCAAATCATCTCCAAACATGTAGCAACACGCCTTCGCCGAGCCTGAAACAGGCGATGCCAACCAAGTAAAGACCAGAAAACAGACATAACTCCCCTCACTTCGTATCAAAGCTATACTTCAACCACCCCCCCAGCGCCCGCAGGCTCTCCCACCGTACATTCTCATCCGCCTCCCCCATAAGCTCCATGACGCGCGTCTTAAGCCCCAACCTCTCCAGCTGCCCCCGCTTCTCAGGCACCTCGCGCACGAGAAATCCAATGTCGTTGCACGCAATGGCGAGCACCGCCTTGTCATTGTCCCACGGCTTCTTCATGATGTCGGCCAGCTTGCGGACCAGCGCGCCGTTCTCGTAGTCGAGAATCTTGCGCGCGTTCTCGGCCCAGAACACCGTGTTGCGGTGAGGCGGGGACCAGCGCAGGTGGCCTGAGTTGAGCTCGCCCACATATTCGTCGAAGGTTGTCTTGGTTTTGGTGTACTCTTCCAATAGCTCGCGCAGGTTGTCCATGTCCTCCCGGAGGTCGGGGTCGGTGAACTGGCGGGTTTGGAGGTTCTGGAGGAGCGCCGGGAGGCGGGCGAGGACGGCGATGGGGAGGAGGGTGTTTTGGTTGTTAGTGAGGAGGTTTAGGAGGGTGGACATGAGCAGGCGGGTTGTCTTTTCCTTTGGTGAGAGGCGGAGAAGTTGGGTGTAGAGGAGGACAATGTCGTATTCACTAGACGGGTCAGCCAAAGCACAGGAGACGGTGGACAGGTGGACTTACTCGTTGAGGTCATCACCAATCTCGGCAGCTTCAAAACTGAGCTGCCACATCACCAACAACACCCTGTAGAGAAGCTGCAGGCCGACTCCGCCGCCAAGGGACCCCTCGAACCCGGTCCTCGCCGCCGCCGTCGTGCCGCTCCAGAGGCTTGCCGCAGCAGCATTGTTACCGACGCCGGCCGCTGCCCGGAGGATCTCAATCAGCGGCGTGACCGTCTCGCTCCTCTGCCTCCAAAATTGTCGCCGCGGCGCGCGCCCGTACAGCAGGGACGAGTACTCTTGCACGCCAATATCCTGCAGGCCGGCGTCGGAATTTCTGGTCAAGGAGGCGAGGTAGCTAAAGATGACGGGCAGCGCCGTGTCAACCGTGGCGGGCGACTCGTCTTTAGATCCAGCCAAGAGACTGACGAGCACGGTCGACGTGAGGAGGGGAATTGGGTCTTCGGTGTTGGAGGAGTGGGCGAGAAGAGGCAGGAAGTGGCGGTAGGGGTCGCCGGCGCGGAGGATGGCTTTGGATAATGCGGGAACGTCTGTCGTGCCATGGGGTCAGTTGGCTGACCGGTAGTGTCATGAACTGGTGGAGGGAAGGGTCGGGCGTACCGTTGAGCAGGTCGCTCAGGAGGACGAGGATGTACTGCACGACATCCTGGCGTTTGTGGGCGGATTCCAGTACGCTCTTGGTCCCCGGCCCTCCAACAAACAGAATGCGGTAGCCATCCAGATCGGTCTCGACGGTCTGCTTGCGCACCTCCCGCTTGACCTTATCGACGGCGCGGATGCGGGCGAGCTGGTCTTCGGTCAGGGTGCCTGCGCGCACGGCGCCATCCCATGGGATCGGCCGCTGGCGGATGTTGCTTTGCAGCGATCCCAAGTACGTTGGCGGGTCTAGCAACATGATGCGATAAGGTGTCGTGCGCTCACTGCGAAAGCAAGAGGATAGCTCGTGCAAGTGTTCGTCAACTTCGTCTCGCTGGAGGTTGAAGCCTCCTGTGGCTTGGCCGAGCAAGGCGGCCAACCGCACCCCAGTTACGTAACTTTGCTGCTTGTAGGCGGGGCTGCGGCAGCTTCAGCTTCAAGCTCGACCGCCTTCCCGATCAATGAGTGACAACATTGGAAAAGTCAAACACCTTGGAGAGCCCGCAAAGAGTGCCCATATCATCCCTACTTACAGGCTTTTTATTATGCACGATCGATACCTACTCCGCGGCTCGGTCTCCTAAGCCATTCTCAGCTTACTTCTTACTCTTCTGCCCATGGTGCTGCTTAGAGGTTGTACCCTCTTGATGACATGCGAAAGGCAACCGGCCAGGGTTGGCTTGGCCAAGCGACAGGGGTAGTGGCAGGGTTGCGACGATAAGATGGTGCCGAAATCGTTAACAATGCAAGCTCCGAGTCGAGGAGCAACATGCAATGGCGGGACAAGGCCACGAGAAGGTGCACACGGAGACAAGCCGGGCTGCCAACTCAGCACGACGGATGCCCCATGCTGTCATGCAGCATCCGACATGCAGCGACATAATCGGCGGGGTCCAGGCCGAGACCAGATCAGGCGAGTACCCGGCGCCAGGAACAATACCTTGTGCCAGGTCCCTTTGCAGATCGCGAATCGAAACGTCAAATTCGAGGACAAACTGGGGTCGAAGTGGGCATTGCTCGTTGTGACAGGCTGTCGTGGGCCAGTCGGCGGTAAAAGTGCGAAATGCGCGAGGTTGGGTGCAAGCTCGTGTCGACACTTTTGGAGGAGGTTGGGAACACCAATTGCGCCCGACCAAGCTTCATGTCACTCGCTGTCAATCCCCAGCCATCAAAAAATCCGGCTGCAATAAATCCCGCCTTGCAGCAAACGCCCTCCCATTTTCTTCCCATTTTCTTGGATCCGTGTCTCGGCCATTCTGCTGGAATTCTTTTTCGTTTTGACCAGCATCTATCCTCGACATTCGCGACGACGACGACTTGACGGCTTGTGCCTGATCGCGATCCCTTCGATTCACTTCTACCCCACACCGACTCACCGCCGTCGGCATTGCAGAAGTCGAACACGCATGCATTCCACGGGTCGGGCCGAGCAATAAGTTGCAGAATCCGACTTGCCAGAAGTCAGACATCGACGACGGACTTGAGCGACAGACATAGCGAAACAATTACTCGCACGGTCATTGAGAGTCGAGTCTCGACTGCTCCGGACACCGCGCCCCACCCCGCTCGGGACGCCGCCGTCGGCGCACTGACTCGAGTCTCCACCCCGCCGCCGACTCCGCCAGCTCCGGGCTGATCCCCGTCCGACTTCCACCGACATGGCGCCCCGG
The DNA here is from genome assembly GCA_023628475.1 of Chaetomiaceae sp. PF1801. NCBI lineage: Eukaryota > Fungi > Ascomycota > Sordariomycetes > Sordariales > Chaetomiaceae > Chaetomiaceae sp. PF1801. The sequence goes on from JAMAKQ010000023.1 coordinate 103,496, forward strand.
CCATCGCTGCTGGGCATTTCCTCAGCAATATGGCTGCTGCTCGCGAGTTCAATACACCGCGCCGACGCGGTTCCCTACCCAAAAGACGACCTGCACGCGGCCGGCTATGGCTACCTCATGCAGCGCGATTGCGCCCAGTACTGCGGCTACAACAACATGTACTGCTGTGAGGCCGGCTCCGTGTGCTACACCTCCAACGGCATCGCAGGGTGTTCAGCCTCAGCAGGTGGCGCCTACCAGTGGTACACGACGACGTGGACACTCACCCAAACCTTCACCAAGACCTGGCAGTCCTTCATCCCCGCCGCGACGGCCCCAGCAGGCGGCGGAAACTGCGTCCCCCCCGAAGGCTCCGGCCAAATAGCCTGCGGCAAGATCTGCTGCGCGAGCTGGCAGTACTGCGCCTACGAGGGCCAATGCATGGCGAACATTGCCGGGCCCGTGCCCACCGACGGTTCCGGCGGGGGCGCGACAAACACCGCCACGGCAGGGCAGCCGCTCACGACCGCCTTCAGCGCGCCATATCGGGTGACCAGCGGCACGGTCACAGCCACGGCAACCTCGACGGGCACCGCCGCGGGCGTCTCTTCCACAGGCGGAGTGAGCCCCGGCGGGACGTCGAGCGGCCTGAGCGGCGGCGCCATCGCGGGCATCGTCGTCGGCACCATCGCCGGTGTGGCCCTGCTGCTGCTCATCTGCGCGTGCTGCGTGGTCCGCGGCCTGTGGCACGGCATCCTCGCCATCTTTGGGCTCGGCAAGAAGAAGACGTCCGAGACGGTCATCGAGGAGGAGCGCTACCACCGGCACGGGTCGGTGCACTCGCGGCGCGAAGGCCACGGGTCGTGGTACGGCGGGCGCCCGGCCTCGGCGGCGGCGCGCAAGGAGAAGAGTAAAGGAATGGGCCTGCTCGGCATGGGCGCCGCCCTGGGCACGCTGGCGCTGCTGTTGGGCTTGAAGAGGGACAGCAACAAGAAGAAGAAGGCGGCCACTGTCAAGACCAGGAGCGATGTTAGCAGCAGCTACTGGTCTGATTCGTACACGGCCACTGATCCAAGTGAGTATCCTCGACTCGTATCCCATCCTCCAGAAAGAAGTTCGCTAACAAAGGTTAAACAGGCTCGAGAAGCAGCGAGAGACGATCCCGTCATTCATCAGCCCGGCGGCACAGCAGAACCCCGAGCAGGGTGACGCGGACAACACACACCCACACCCGCGTGTCGAGAGCGCCATCAGCGAGATCACACCGCTCGCCGAGGCCATGACCTCAACCCCTTTCGAGATGACACCACATTCCCCCAACAGAACCGCAACTGTACATTTCACAGCCCCATCCCCTTTCCCACGTACATGACCTTTTCCCTTTTTCTTCGGTATATAATTCTCTTGAGGGACCTCTTCCCTCAATTCAGACAAGACGGCGTTCACGGGGTTACGTTAGACTCAGAGAGAGGGAGGGAGGAGGATTTCTTAATCCAGAGGGAGATAAATGATGGGCGGAGGTTGAGGCGGATGAGGATGATGAAGGGACGAAGAGACGAAGCATATGAGCATTTGCATAGCAAGCCGGGGAGGAAGGATCTTGATGAGAGATGACGAGGTATGAATGAGAGGAGGATGGATATGAAGCACCTTTGGGAGATACGCCCACCTTGGGCTGCTTCCATCATAAGAATGAATGATTTTCCTCGCCGTTCCAGCTTGACGTCTTATGAATGATGACTGAATCTTATGTGTATCTTGCCCACTCGGTACACCAAATTCAACCGAGCCTCTTGTTCAAAATCGTCGAGTATTTTAGGTATCATGTGTATCAAACAGATCGCTCCGTCCCAGACTGAACCACCAGCCGAGAGGAGCTCTATAGGCGCAGCCGGGCGGGTGAACTTGGTCATTAGCTCGGCGGAGAGGGAGGGAGGTACCCCAGAAGAAAGTGATTTTGGCATGCGCCCCAACACCTGTGGTTCAGAAGGTTGCCCATTTTGCAGTAGCGACTTTGTACGCTACAAAACATGCAAATGCCCATTGACCCCTTGCCACTCCGGTTGAGACCCATAAAGCACAAAGAAACCCCATTGGCCCGCATGTCCATCACTCCTCGACGATGTTGCCCTTCTCCGAGACGTAGAGACCGTCCAAGAACTGTACCGAGTGTTAGCAACAACCTGTCCTGTCGAATGCCGTGCGCCCTGCCGCGTCGCTTGTTGTCTCGTGTCGGGGTCGAAAAACGAACCTTCCGGATATCCTTGTTCCGCACCCGGCAGATCTGCTGGATGTCGGCCGCGCTCTGCGAGACAGCCTCGAGCGAGTTACCGCTGAGGATCAGCTCGTCCTTCTGGGCCTTCGAGATCTCGACGTCCACACCGGCCTGCATGACGACCCTCCGGACGATCTTCTCACCGACGAAGTTCCTGCGAAACGCCCAACTGTCAGCCTCTCTGTCCAAAACCACCATTACACCCAGTTTCAATATGGCCCCCTCTTCCACTTTCCGTCATCCCCAACCACCCAAATGCTCGCCCGCTGGCACGTACCGGATCTCGACCTCGTAGTTGCCCGACTCGGCGTTCTTCTCGACGTTGACGTTGATGGGGAAATGGGCGTAGACGTAGCGCATCTTGTACTTGAAGCCCTTCGTCACGCCGATGATGAGGTTGTTGAGGATCGTCCTGACGGTGCGGAGGGCGGCAACGTTCTTGCGGCTGCCGTGGTGGATCTCGATGCCGATGACGTTCTTCTTGAGGACCGAGAAGTTGACGGCGATGTGGCTAAGGTCCTTGGAGAGCTTGCCGCGGGGACCCTCGACCGTGACGAGCCTCGACTTGATCGAGACCTTGACTGTTGGACGGACATGAGAGTCAGTAAACTGGCCCTTCTTTTGCAACACCCAAAAGCTGCCGTTCCCGTGCCCCCCCTAGAATCCACCTCAATTCCATCTTGCATCCCCATCTCCGTCGATTTGTCGGTGTCGGTCGTCGATCGCGGGTCACATCGGCGTTTCCTCTCCATTTTCCTCGGGGCGGCACAACGTGCTGGAATTGGCAAACGTACCGTTCTCGGGGACCTCGAGGGTCTCCTCACTGTGGATGTAGCGCATCTTTGCGTTGGGACCTGGACGTGAGGAGGGGTGAGGTGTTGCTTCGTCGTCGAGGTGGGCGAAGGGGAGTATGCAAGCCTGAAAAAAACGCCCGTTGATTTTGCGGCCCGGATTAATTCGAGTTGTGCGCCGATGGCGCCTCGAAGCTCTGTTAGGGCAGAGGAGCAGGCGGGGCTGCGATTGGCTGAAACGACAGGAGGCTGGAGTAAAGTGGGGCTAAACTGGCCTGTGCTTCTTGATTCTTCGACTCCCCAACTTGGCGAAGTCAACCTCAACCTCGATCATGGTCACCATCAACCTCATTGTCCAAACAGGACAATGTGGGAGCTTGACTGTACACCGCCGTTTCCTGATGCGCCCGTTAGGGTATCCATCTGTAGCGCGTACTGCTACACTCATCGTATTACCCCATCAATCGCTCTAAAGCTGGACGCGTGAACACTGTCATGATGAACGCCCCGTCGCAACCAAACCACGCTGAAGTTCAACAACCTCTGCTCGGAAAGGCTAGGAAGGCACCATACCTATTTGGCAGGCACTTCCATTCAGCAAGGTGCTCGCCCGTTTTCTCTGAGCTAGTTCCAGGATACAATCGATGGCGCTCCCCTTGATTGACTTTGGGGAGTTTCGATCGCCTGCCGAGTCATCTCCAGAGAGGGATCCTCTGGTTCTCCGTACCTAGCCCTAAACAGCATTCTCGAGCATACCTAATTGCCTTGCCCATTCATTGCTTTGATGGTGTATGATGTATTTGCGCACAGCCCAGTGGTTCGGGAACAGATGACGCAGCCAGGGACCTTAGGTTGATCCGCGCCAAGATCAAGCCCCACTCATTGATTGCGCCGCCGCAGGACGTCGCGGCAGCTCAACCGCTCCTTGAAGGTACAACACCGAACCGGACTTGAGCTGATTGAGACCACACCATCGACCACCGCTCCCCGCCCCTTGATCCTTGGACGCCAACCAGCAACACGCGCTCCTTGATACCAGAACCATCTCGCCTATCTGCATCGTCGCTCGTTAACTCGGACCATCAACTTGAAAGGCCCTCCGCCATTGATCGCATGTGATCTCCAGCCGTGCATTCCACCTCGAAACTCTATCTTAGACCCGCCGCCATGTCGTACTTCTTTGCGACGCCGGTCGACATCGACATTGTCCTCGACGATGCCGACGAGCGGTCAATGGTCGATGTCAAGCTGGACAAGAACCGGCGGGAGAAGGCGCCGCTGTACATGGACGGCGAGTCGGTCAAGGGCGCCGTCACAGTGCGGCCAAAAGACGGCAAGCGGCTAGAACACACGGGCATCAAGGTGCAATTCATCGGCACAATAGGTACGGCTCTCTCAGTTCAGGCAAGCCACGCGCTCTGCGCCACCATCTGACAGGCATCTTCAACCCGCAGAGATGTTCTTCGACCGAGGCAATCACTACGAGTTCCTCTCGCTCGTCCAAGAGCTCGCCGCGCCAGGCGAGCTTCAGCACCCGCAGACCTTCGACTTCAACTTCAAGAACGTCGAGAAGCAGTACGAGTCGTACAACGGCATCAACGTCAAGCTGCGCTACTTTGTGCGCGTCACCGTGTCGCGCCGCATGGCCGACGTGATCCGCGAGAAGGACATCTGGGTCTACAGCTACCGCATCCCGCCCGAGATGAACAGCAGCATCAAGATGGACGTCGGCATCGAGGACTGCCTGCACATCGAGTTCGAGTACAGCAAGAGCAAGTACCACCTCAAGGACGTCATCGTCGGCCGCATCTACTTCCTGCTCGTGCGCCTCAAGATCAAGCATATGGAGCTTAGCATCATCCGCCGCGAGACCACGGGTGCCGCGCCAAACCAGTACAACGAGAGCGAGACGCTGGTGCGGTTCGAGGTATGTTCCCCTCATTTTGGGGTGGACTTGGGCGGGCTATGATGGCTGACTTTGCCTACCTCAACAGATCATGGACGGCTCGCCATCAAGGGGAGAAACCATACCCATCCGGCTATTCCTGGGCGGCTTCGACCTGACCCCAACCTTCCGGGACGTCAACAAGAAGTTCTCGACAAGGTATTACCTAAGCCTTGTCTTGATCGATGAAGGTGAGCTTCCCCTCCTTATGCTGCGCTGCTTCCAGACTGACAGGCTTGCTCCTAGATGCAAGGAGGTACTTCAAACAATCAGAAATCATCCTCTACCGGCAAGCGCCCGAGTTGGCCAACGGGCCAGGGCAGGATGCGCTACCGGCGCCACCCCCGGACAGGCAGCAAGTAGCTGCTGTTCCGGCGTGATTCGGGGTGGTCATGGGGTAGGGATGAAGATGGTTAGCAATCTTGTATGTGCGAGCGGGGGACTAATTCTTCAGCATGGGCATGGCGTTGGTGCAGATACTTCAAGAGGCTCGAGGGTTTCGTCTTCCAGACTTCGTATTCAGAGACATATCTGTGAGAGCTGCTCCTGTCGTCCATGACGTCCGTTCTGAGCTATTCCCTTCCGCACGCCTACAAGTACAATACATATCAAAGGTATCCATTTTCCAGGACGCTAACCCCTACACTAAAATCATTACATGACCCATCCCATCCATTTCTTCCCCAATCATCCACCCCTTCGCGTTCCCCCTGGCCCATACCCTCACGCTAAATCCATCAAATCCTCGGCGTTAAATCCAAACTGGTTGTTCTGGATCGCCACAATCCTGTCCAGCTCCTGCTGGTACTGCTTCCGGAGGTCCGCCAGCATGAGGAGCCGCCTCGGCGGCAGCTCCTGCCCATTCCTCACCGAGAACCTCTTCATCTTCTCGACAAACGCCGCATCCTCCTCCGCCGGCTGCCTGCCATGCCTGGCCGCATCCGCATCGAGCTTCTTGGAAAGTTCCTCAAGCTGGCTGTCCAGGTCGTCGTCATCCTCTTGGTGCCTCTGGCTGTTGCTGTCGTCATCACCAGGGAGCACATCCTCCAGGATGTAAGCCTCCTCGGGCGCGACACAGCTCAGCGCGTTGATCAGCAGCAGGAGCTGCCTCGTGACCTGCGTGTCCAGCGCGTCCTCAGTACCACCACCGTTACCGAGTTTATCCCCCTCCCCAGCGCGCCGCAGCTTCTGCAGCCGATCGAGCAGCACAGCAGCGCCGCCGCGGTAGTCATTGTGACTAATCCGCCAGGCATACAAGATCTGGTGCCACGGCACGCCGTTGAGCACGTCGCGCGTGGCGCGGCACTTCTCGACGAGAATGTCGTCGACCTTTGTCTGCAGCCCCGAGAACGGCAGGCTGATGAGCTCGGAGCTCTGGCCCGTCTCGCACATCTTCTCGACGAGCCTGCGCAGATACGACTTCTGCATGGCCTCGTCGTCCATGGCCAGGAGCGCCGAGTGAGCCTCCTCGAAATGCGAGATGGCGGCCGCCGCCGTGAACAGGCGGCTGAGCATCTCCGTCTTGGTGCCCGCCGCCTCGTGGTTGCCGTGCTGCACGAACTGGAGCGCGAGGCGGGAGAACTCCATGACGTATGAATAGGCCGTTTGCTTGTCGTACAGGCTGACGATGTGGGCGTAGTAGTTTGGAAGCCCGCTGTTAAGGAGATTCCATTCCGTGTCGTCGAGGAGGCCTGAGCTGTGGCGGTCCAGGTGTTTGATGGAGATGCTCAGGCCGATCGCGGCCTTCCTGAAGTGGAAGGACGCAGTGTCATGGTCCCTGAGCGCAAGGAAGATGCGGCCCTGGATGTAGGTCGAGAACGGGTCTTGGTCGGCGAACGGGTTGAGCTCCAGTGCAAGGTCGGGTCGGTCCTGCTTAAGGAGCCAGCACTGAATGAGCCAGGTGTAGAGCACGGTGGTGCTGCTGGGAGCGCAAAGGTCGAGCACAAGATCCGTGATGCTGGAAAGCAGGGGCATATTGTTGCTCTCTGGCAGACCGAAAAGATGGCCCGTCAGCCCTTCCAGAGCAGTCTTGGTGTTGTTCTCGTCTTGACTGCGCTTGGTCAAGGCTGGGGAAGAGGAGCCGGATCCGCCGGATTTTGACGACGTGACACTCAGCTCTGTCTTGGCCATCCACCTGAGATGCTCCAGCCTCCGAAGAGCGTCGATCAGCCGCCGATACACGGAGCCAACCTCGAAGCGCGAGTGAAGAGGTGAGGCGTCTTCGCTTTCGATATCGAACTCCATGTGCACGAGAAGAATGAGCTGGCTGAAGAGGATTTGCCAGTGAAGCTCGATGGTCTCCTGGACAGCACGGACAATAACCTTGCGCCCGAATCCCGTAAAAGGCTCCCGAAGCTCTTGAGAGTTCGCCTCGCTCGTCGCCGTAATGAGGTCGAACAAGTCTTCGTAGAGCCTCGCTGTCACCATCTGGTAGTTTTGGCCGAGGGTGTCCATCACTTGGGCGCAATCCTCATCCGTGACCGAAGGCCAGAACCCGGCGCGGTCGAGGAACAGCTGCATCCGCTCGCTATCGGACCGGGCCGAGTCTTCGTACAACTCGGCCCTCAAGGCAGCTTTGCTCAACTGGTACATGCTGTCCGAAAAGCTGTCCACGAAGGTCAAGCCAGCAGAGACTAAGGCGGCCACATCTTCGTTTTTCTTCTCGGGGGACTGGAGGTTGTGGTAGACGCTGTCCAGGTCGCTGCACTGCCTAACCGCGGCGACCAAATCAGCGCAGGCAACCCAGATCATGCCCTCGATGGGATCAAAGACTAGCGAGAGGCCTTCGCCCCTTTGCTTATCGAGCTCGAGCAGCAGCCGCCAAAATCGCATCCACTGTGTCTCGCTGGTATTCCGGAACTGGTCGTAATCCGCACCGCCTGTCGAAGTCTTGTCGAGTGTCGTGGTCGATCCGAGCACCGAGCAGATGGATTCGGCAATGCTTCGGCCAGCTCTTGATGGAGCTTCCCTGTAGGTGCCCAATCCTTTCTCGTACATCGCCAACGCTGTTTCGAGCGTCGACTTGGAAAAGCGGCCGGGGAAGAAGATGAGATCGAGCCACTTCTCGGCCGAGTCTGTCGGATTCCAGGGCCCGGACGCCCGCACTGTCGGCACGGTATTCTCAATGTGTACCGCCTTCCAGCCGTCAGCGAAAGGGTCTGCGTCGTCCTGCGGTTGCACTTGTAACCTGTGCACGCGGTAGCTGGTGTTGTTCTTCCACATTGTCCATAGCTCCGGGCCCCCGGCTTGTTGAGCCACAGCGAAGTCGGCAAGGGTCCACACGTCTAGTGACGACGGGCTTGGTGGCACCAAATGAGCCTTTGGAAAGCAATCCGTGACGAGGATCGACCCCTGGTCGTTCGCCTTCACCTTCCAAAACTTGAACTCGCCCGCCCCGACGGGCGAGTATGTTACCACCAGGCATTGGCCCCGGCTGCTGTCCACTATCCGGATGAGGTTGCCCTGTGAAGGATCAACCGTCCACTTGCCGACTTCTTGGGGATCGCGATTCGTGTTGAGGATGTCGCCGGTGTACAGAATCTGGCCCGTCCGCACGTCCCAGACCCTCATCCGGTGATCCAGGCAGATGGTGAAGAGGAAGGCCGTGTCGGAATGGCCCATGGCCGTGACTGCTGTCGAAGCGGCTGCCGTCAACTCCATGTTGATCTTGTCGTACCTGATGGTCGGATTCCGCTGGAAAGGGACCAGTCCTCGGAGGCTCTGGCCCCATCCTGCAACGTTGTAGATGGTTTCCTTCCAGGCCGCTCCATGTGCTACCAAGCAACAGACAGATTAGCGACTCGATCCTTGACCGCGTACCAGTCCGGGACTCACACTCGTGGTTCTTGTTCCTGTCGAACTTCAGAATGCCGCCATCATGCATCGTAATGATCAACTGATCCGGGTTGACGACGGCCAGTCGGTGCGGGTGCTTGAACCCAAAACCTGGAGGCGAGTACGACTTGCAAGCGTCGCCGAGTCCGCCATCGATTGCCGTCCTCTTCCGGAAGTGGTCAGGCCGTAGGGTAATCGACCACAGCTGATTGGAATGGTCGACAACGAACACGCACAGCGCATCGTAATCCTCGGGATCGGCAAAGCCGACACATGATGTTCGGATGGCGGTCGGAAATCGCAGGTTCAGAATCAGCGGCGCCTCGGCGGCGTTCTCTGGTTTGCAAACATCGGCGACGCGAAGGCTGAGGACGGTGCCGCTATCCAAGACGCGCCATAGGAACCCTCGTGGCGAGGAGTGGTGTTTTCGGTAGTAGATCGAGGATGCTGTCGCGAGGTTCTTCGACCGGTATCCCTTCTCATCGTCGGCCGAGGCGCCGCTCCGGCTCGAGCTCGATCGTCCGTAGGCGCTTTGGGGCGCGACCCGGATCTGTACTGTTGATGATGTTGACGGGGGCTCCAAATTCAGTCGCGTCTCCTTGTAGCGGATTTCAAAGTCTCTGGATACCATCTTGTCGCCGGGTATCGTCTGCGGGCGACAATTGACTGATTTGATGGTGTTGTCGCGGGTGGTTGGAGATGCAGACGCGGTCCAAAGCTCCAAGGGCAGAATTCTGGCCGCCCTGCAAGAAAGCTTGGCGGGGAGCTGGCCACACCCCTGCACAGGCTGTTGTGGAGTCAATGCACAGACCACTGTAACAAGGCGATGAGCTTGCTGGGATGAACAACGTTCATCAAAGTCTACAGGTTGAAGATAAATCAGGTAGAGTTTGTTCACAAACAATAGCAGATTAAGGTAAGTACATCCTGCCATGGACAGCCAGTTCCATATAACGCCAGCCCTTCATGCATAACCCAGCCAACTCCCAAGCCAACAAGAACTCCTCGCATGCTGTCTGACAGCCCCAACTCCCCCAGAATCACGTCCAATGCATCGTGACATTCATGCCAAGCCAGGTCTATCCCCCGTTTTCTTGCAACACCTCGCCATCTACTCCCTCTCCAGATCCTTTGGGCTGGGGTCGCCAATGCCGTCCTCGCGGATGGCAAACATGGCATCACTCTCCGGCAAGCAAGGGCTGTCGTAAATCTTTGCAATCCGCGTCTCACCCCGGCCTTTCTTCAGGCTGATTCTCGTCGTGGTGGAATGCGCCATGATATTGCCACCAATCGGCTTCTTGGGATCGGGATTGAACATGGCCGACGGACCGCCGTCGACTTGAGCGACGACCTGATTGGTAATGACAACGGCAATGCCGAACTCGTCGGCGAGGCGCTGGAGCGTGCGGAGGAACTTGGCCAAATGCATCTGCCTGGAGTTGAGTTCACCACGTCCCAGGAAGTCTGTTCTGTAGAGCGAGGTGGCCGAGTCGACGATCAGCAGGCTGAAGCGGGTCTCGCACATCATCGCAGCCGCTTGGTTCAGCAGCTGAAGCTGATGGTCCGAGTTGTAAGCCCTTGCGTAGGCGACGTTGTCGAGAACTTCCTCGCCCGAGAGACCGTAGCGATTGGCAACGGCGAGGAGACGGACGGGGCGGAATGTGCCCTCGGTGTCGATGTACAGACACTTCCCTTCGCCACCACCCATGTCGAAGGGCAGTTGGCAGGTGACAGCCAGTGTGTGGCAGATCTGCGACTTTCCTGTCCGGAACTCGCCAAACAGCTCCGTCACGCTGCCGGTCTCAATGCCGCCCGCGAGCAGGGTGTCGAGGGCCTTGGAGCCGGTTGTGATGGATATCAGCTCACTGCGGCGCTGATGCATCTCGGTTGCAGTTGTGAAGCCCATTGGCACGAGTTTGGAAGCTTCGGCGAGGAGTTTGACTGCTTTGTTTCCCGAGATGCCCTTGACCTGCTCGAGCATCCTTTGTGGTGTATAGGCGACCGACTCGACTGTGTTGTAACCCGCCTCGATGACTTTTTGGATGTCGCCTTTTGTGAGTCCGCCGATACCCTTTGATATCAGGACTGTTAGCAGCAAAATCCCCGCAGCCATTCCAACCCAGGGGCGTGCATGTTGCCGAACTTACCTCCAGCGCGGTGAGAGGGGTCGGCGCGCCGGGTCCTGTCTGCCCGACGTCGTCGCCATTGGCCGTCTCATCGTATTCCTCGTTGCCAGACATTGTGCTTGTGCTTGTGATTGCAGATGGTTGTGTGCGTTGTGTGTGTTGAGTGCCTGATGGAAGCTGGGAGAAAGTGAAATTTGCGGGAATCGCGCTTGGACTGTTGACAGACGCATTTCGACCAGGCATCAACGCGTCGAGTGGACCCCAGGCGTGACGCGCTGCCCCGTGACCGGGCACTGAAAGTGCGAGCCGAGAGGATGACCCCACTTTCCGAGCTTGAAGCCATTGGAAGCTACCTGTAGGTTTCCAGCTGGAGCCGACTTGAAAACGCTCACATCAACCGCCAACTTCGTTTGAATTGGGCATTGGAGGTCCCCAAACTCGACAACCCGGAAGCAGTCTCAGGTACTCGTAGCATCGCCACTCGTTCGAGTTCGTTGGATCCAATCTGTATACACCAGAATCTAGTCATACCCAAAACCACATCACATGTTCAACGCCATCATGCAGGACTCTCTTATACACTCCTCAGAAATGCAAACTGATCAAAACGCCCTCTGCCACTCTCCCCAAACATCCTCAACTACCTTTCTCCCTGCAGCTCAAGCTGACCACCAGACTTCCTTGACCTCTTCGACGCCCGTCCAACACCCATCTCACTATTCCCCTCCATCACCCCCGGTCCGGATCCCCCAAAAGTCCCCGCAGGCAAAACCTCAAACCCATCATTAACCCTCCTCGAGCTAGTGTTATAGTGCAAATCCCCCGGCCCAAACGTCGGCTCCGGCGCCGCCATCATCATGGTCGTCACCGTGTCCGCCTGGGAAGAAGAAAACGCTGAGAACCCGCTGGGCGTCCGCGCGGGTGTCGACGTGGTATTACTATCATATCCACCAGTTCGTCCCGCCGATTGCCCGTATGCATATGGTGCGTGTCCGGCATGCGGATTCGTATTCCTGGCGCCGGCCATGTACAGCTTCGAGCTGTGCGACGACGAGGTGTAGCTGCGGCCGCTGGCGCTCTTGACGGAGCGAGGTTGTGAGTCGACAGAGTCGGCTGAGGAGGAGGCCGAGCTTTGCTGGCTGAGGTGGTGATGCTGGTGTGGGTGGTGGTGGTGGAAGGGGCGCGGGGAAGGGGAAGAGGTCGGGACGTAGGTGTCGAAGTGGGGTTTTGTTGGGTAGGGTTGGCCCTCGAGGCGGCGGAGGGTGTCTTCGTTGAGGGTGGTGGTGGTTGCGTTCCGGGAGGAGGTTCGTCTGTTGTTGGCGGGTTTGTATGCGAATTGCGAGACGGGCGGCGCCGAGGATCGCCCGCTCTCCAGCGAGTCGGTGTCGGTCAGCCTCTGGAGGATGGAGGCGGCGGATGGGCTTTGCTTGAGGCCTGCACGGTCCAGGCTTGTTGTGGTGGTTACGGTGACGGATTTCTCGTCTCCTGAATAGTCTCGGCCCTTCTTGTGCGAATCCGAATCCCGGCCGGCGAGCGTCGTGGAGGAAGCAAGCTTCTCGCCCAGCTCGTTGAGCGACGCCGGCCTGGATATCCATATCCCTTCGACCTCGACGCCGCTCTGGATGGCACGGACGCCAAAGGGTACGGGGTTAGCTCGCCGTATGGGCAGTCCCGTCTTCCGCATCTCCTCCACCCGCGCCCGCTTTTCCTCGTCCAGCACTTCTTGCTTCTTCATCAGCCGGTTGTTCCACCACAGCTTACCGAGACCTGCGCAGAAGACAGCCACGATCCCCATGGCGAGAACCTAGAGCGGTTGTCAGCCAGATTTCCGAGGGTCCGCTGGTGGGACTGGTCGAGGAGGACTTACAAAGGTCATTTGCTGCCACAGGTCCCATGATGTGAAGAACATGCCGGGCATTTTGCCCAGCCCGTCCCGGACAAGATATGGGCGGAAGTACTCGAGCTCAGGGTCGTTCCCGCCTCTTAGCGGAGGCTGGCCTGCCTCCAGGAAGATGCCCAAGTACAATTGCCAGTTGTGAGTGTCGGATTCAGGTTGGGGTGCGGTAGGCTTAATTGAGCCAGGTCGCCTGGTCGAAGGCTCGTTGCGGGACAGGCTCGGATTCCAAGACGCCAACTGATATCTCTGGCCCAATGCGGGTGAGAAGCGCGCTCGAACCGGTTCTCTGGCGTTGCTTCGGGCTTGAGACCGGCTGGGGACTCAGTCAACCTCACAGACGAGGTTTGAGGAGCGAACTGGTGTTTGCAACGAAGTTGGCCGGGGGTTAACGTTCAGCAGTTTTTTCGTCCTTGCTTGAGCTGACAGCCCTTCAAGCCAGGCGAGACTCGGCGCGATGATGGCCGTTCCGAGCGGCTGGTTTCCAATAACCTCGTTTGTCCGGCAGATACGAAAGCGTGTAACGGGTTACAGCAGCTTTGTGGTCGTGCGCCGTTACCAAAACGAGCTTTCTTTCACCTTCTCCGAGGACGGGTAGCTGCAGCATCAGGGGTGGCGCTTTCGTTGATCGTCCATGAGGCGCAAGCCGAAATCTTCCTATTTGTGAGACATTGACTGGGCGAGAACCGCAGTTCTGGTGAGGAATAACACGAGATCAGGCAGATGTCATGAGCCCTCAGCATCGCGGAGTGTTGAAGGACGAGTGGACAAGACAGCCGGAGATGTTCGTGTTTGTACCACTCCCACCAAGCGACCCGCCAGACTGGCGGTCGGAACAGACCCGGGCGGCCTTTTTGTATGCAATATGAAGCCGTCTCTCGGGTGCCGGCAGACAGCACGCAAGACCGGGGGACCAGCAAGAGAGCTGCGAGACAGCCCACAAGCGGCAATCATCACGGCCACATGGCGCGGGCACTGGCCCCGGTAGCTGACGAGTCGCAATTCCGTCTGGCCAGGCCCGAGCCGCTTGAACCCCATCTCTGCTGCTACTTCGGAGGAGCCCATACTTCTTTGATGTACGGTTACTGGAGCAGTTCTCAAGTCCGGATACATGGCCGGAGGTCGGTGGGGCGTTCCTTGCAGCGGAATGGACGGCCAGCTCTCGGCAGGCTAAATAGACGACAGCAACGCGATGACGAACGAGCAGACGTTCTTAGATTGCGTCTGGATCTTCCGGCCGGCCGGAAAAACCTGGTTCGTGGACACCAGCAGCACGGCTGCTCTGGTCGGCCTTCAGCTCATGCGGATGGGTGGTGGCACGCGGAAGCAAGGCAACCCAAAAGGCGGCCATTTCTGCGAGCGTGCGGTTCAGGTCGTCGGTGAGAGGGCAATGGAGTTGCGGTCCGGCTGGCGATGGTGATTTTTCGCTCGAGAGTTGCGCGCTTGCCATCCCGATTGGAGCGCAAATTGTTTCGACATTCATCCATATTGCCCACGCCATCAAGCTTCTGGACTCCTGCTGCCACGGCTCGGCAAATTGCCACGGAGGGGCTTTGTGCACACTTTCAAGACGCGTCCAAATGGAAAGGGCCACACCGTTCTGCAATCAGTCAAGATCGGAAGAATTTAGCTTCTTGAATGGGAAGCGGAGCTGAAGGAAGGGCTGAGTTGTGATGATCCACCGGGTTAAAAGGCTTGTTTGGCTGATCACCAGGGCAACGCCCCTGAACCCCCGACTTCGAAGCCTTGGGCCAGAGCTTCCCAAGATTCCTCCTACCAAGCCCACAAGGTGCAACATCTCACATTGCGGCAAAGGCAAGCCGATTCGCAAAGAGGAATCCCATTGCGATGAAGCCCCGAGATTCCCGACGAGGATCCCATCTCTCTTCTTTAGGGGCTGCCCTTTGCGCTGTGCGCATCGGCTTCATCGTTCTCATCGTGGTCCTCTTCCTCCGATCCCTCGCCGTGTTCATCTTTCGCTTTCTTCACTCCCAAGTCCAACAGCTCGTTCCCGTCCTCGTCATATCCACCCTCGTCCTTGCGTTTCTCATCGAGCGCCTTCATGACCTTGGCCAGAAACTCGGTGTCGCTTTTCATCAGGTACAGCTCGGAGAAGTCGAACGAGCAGATGAAGGCGGGGACAGGGTCCTGCTCGCCGCCAACGTCCTTGAACCTGTGGCCGTCATGCTTGCGTTCGCCGCCGCCATAGACCTCCAACACTTCCTTGTCGAGGTCGATGACATAGGCCCACTCGCAGAAGAGGGTATGGTTCGCAAACCCCAGCTCCAGAGACACGGGAATCTTCTTTGGCTTCTGCTCGGCAGCGTCCTCCGCACCATCCTCCTCTTCGCTTCGGCCTGCGCGGGAGATGATGCCCAGCAGACCAGCCGAGGTGTCGCGCGACAGGCTGGGGTAGAGCTGCCTTACACTGGATATGGTGGGGTCGTACCGGGCTCCCTCCTGGGCGCGGCGCTGATTGTCCCGGGCCTCGCATTCGACCCAGATGGCCGCATGCTCCTCCTCGGTCGGCTCGTAGACGTGCTCCAGGCCGGCCTTGAGATTTTCGATGTTGCGGGCGACCGACAGGAACCTGAATAGCTTAACGCCCTGCCCCTCGGGATAGCCATCCCACTGGCCGTACTGCGCGATGACCCATTTGCCCTTCCAGAAGATGCTGCAGAGGTGTCAGCCATGCGCTTTCGTCGTCGTTCCATCTCCAAAACCAGCAGCGAAGGGCAGCGTGCGGGCAAAGAAATATCCAAGGCGTACTCACCAGATGAGATGTCGGGTACCCATGGTGGCAACCTTCTGGTAGATCTAGCAGGGAGGTTTCACAAGGCTTCGTCTCACAGTCGTACAGCTGGTGCCACCGAGGACTGGAATCGGGTGACGCTGAATCGGGTCGCTTCCCGCAGCGAGTTGGAAGAGAAACTTGGAGGCAGCGGTTTTGAGAGTTCGGGTTCAGATGGAAGAAGCGGCCAATTTGCTTGCTTGACTGCACCTTTTAAGTAGATTCGCAACTGGTTGAAACTCCAAAGGTTAGGTAGTCGCTGCATGTGCACAAAAGAGACTACTTCAGTCATTTGTGACACTGGCATTCCACTCCCCGCTTGTGAAGCAATGTGCGCTTTTGAGTTCCCTTGTTGGCCATGTAAAAGGCCACCGACCCCGCGTCAATGCAGCGCCTGCCTGAAATCTCGCCCACTTTGATTCAAAGAGGTATGGCAGCCTAAGACAAGGCGCCAATCCGTCTTTTTGGATCGACTCGCTTCAACTGCAGGAGAAGCAACTTGCAGGTTGGCGGCACTTTGCATCAGGCATCCACCTCGCCCTGCCGCCACTGCGACCCCAACAAACGCAGCATGCCATCGCCATTGGACGACATCCCACCCTTCCCCGATGACCTACCCCTCTCACCCATCGCCATCATCTCACACCAGAAGCTCCTCAAAGGTGACCATCATGAGGCAGCCCGCGTGCTCGAAGCAACGAAGACACACGGCTTTTTCTATCTCGACCTGCAAGACACACCAGAAGGCCAAACCCTCCTGACCGAGTCAGAGCAATTACACGCCCTCGTCAAAGATGCGTTCGCCATACCGCTCCCAGAGAAACTGCACTACGCCCTCGAGCGCGGCGTCTCCCTGTTCGGCTACAAGCCGGCCGGCACCGTCAAGACCACCGACCGTGACCAGCGCCCTGATACAACCGAGTTCTTTAACATCGCCAAAGACCACTTACACGGCGTAACACCAAGCAGGAGCTACCCGCCCCAAATCGAAGCCCACAGAACCCTCCTTCAGTCCTTCACGCGCCACGGTCACGACTGCGGCATGCTCGTCCTCCAGACGCTCGCCTCACAGCTCAACCTCCCATCAAACGCCTTCACCAACTTGAACCTCTTCGACCAACCCTCAGGTGACCACTGCCGACTAACCCACAAGCCACCCAGCGTCAACAGCCCAGACCCAAGCACAAACACCACGGCATCAATCGGCCTCCCAAGCCACACCGACTTCGGCAGCATCACCATCCTCTTCAACTGGCTCGGCGGGCTGCAGATCGAATCGCAGACCACAGATGCCAATGGGAACCGCGAATGGGCGTGGGTGAAGCCGCTGCCAGGCCACGCCATTGTCAACCTAGGTATGCACTGTCTTCCCTCCTCAATCCATCCATCAACCCTTCTTCTTGGTGGTAGGTAGAAACACAACCACCGCTAACACCCTCTCCTCTCCCCTTTGCTCCTCTTCCCAGGAGACGCAATGGTGACCTTCACCAACGGCGCCCTCAAATCCGCCAAGCACCGCGTCGTCCCCTCACCGGGCCAGCAAGGCAACGTGGATCGGTACAGTGTGGTATACTTTGTACGGCCGCACAACGACGTGCCCATGAAGCCGCTGCCCCAGTTTATCAGTGCCACTCACGGCAACGCTGCAGCAGTCAGAGTGGCAGGCAAGTTCTCCGCCAGCCTCGGTGAGAACCCGCCTGTCCTGACGGCCGGCGAGTGGATGAGGCAGAGAGCTATCCAGCTGGGCAACTAAGGTAACTAGCAGAATGAAACACAGAATCAAGGTCCTGGGAAAGTGTCTGATGATTTACCTTGAAATTGCGAAAGGCAACTATCAACCTATCCTGTATATAATAAGCAACCGAGTCTAAGTCGCAAAAACAGAAGAGAGTGCTGCTATCGGTAAAGCAATAATCTGTCAATGAGCGGTACAGTCCAGGCCGCTGTAGCCAAAAGACAGCACATATCCACGGGCTTAGAATGATACCTTACTTAGCAGCCTCCATTTCGAGGTTCAACCCTCATCAGGGGAGGGCCTCCCGAAGGACAAAAAGAACGCAAAAAACGCCTTTGCCGCCGTAGTCCTGAGCCAAAAAAGCAAATACGAAGCAAGTGTAAGATCTTCCATCTTCCCCTTGATCTCCCCTGGTGACCGAAGAAGAAGTAACGCCTAGAAACACCAATGTCGATGATGCAAGAAACCAAACCAGTTATCCATAGCCAAAATGTCCTGGGTATGCCGGAGTGAATGTCCTGTGGAAGCGGGGAATTCCGCGTCTCGTCCATGTCGTGTAATCCGTGCCGTGTGATCCGTGTCGTGTAGTCCGTGTCGTTTGAGAGATGCGAGAAGTGTCGTCGTGAGCTGTTTGCCGTCGAGGCTACCTTCCATGCCGTATCCAGTCGCCCCAGCGCCGTGAATGTCGAAGGTCCTGCAATGTACCCTCCCAGTAATGCTGCTTGGCGCCGAAACGGCCGTTATATACCACCATAAAATGATCCCACAAATGTGCTGTATGTAGTATGTGAATAAGGGAAAGAAAGGGGGGTAAGTAATGAGGAAAGAGATGTGAGAGAAGGGATGTGTCGTGGCGACTACCGAATATCGAGCTGGAACGGCTTAAACCTTCCCCCTATCGTCGCACAGCGAGGGCACTTCCTGCGCGCGCCCTGCTCGCCCATCAGGACGTCGACACAGGCCTGGCACAGACCGCAGATGCACTCGGTGCAGGCGTACGACTCCCTCAGCAGCGAGATGCCCTGGCAGGCGGCGCAGTAGATCTGCGTGTTCTGCGACGAGTAGCTCGGCGACGAGTCCGACAAGCCCCGGGAGTCGATGTGGAACGTGTCTCCGCTCTCGCCGCTCTCGACCGACGGGAACGGGTCAGGGGCTTCGGGGTTGTACGACGGAGGGGTGAGGGCGCGTTGCAGGGGAGAGGCTTGGTAGCTTGTAAAGCTTGTAAAGGCGTTCTGGGTGAGAGGCGGCAGGGACGACCTCTGAATGGACACGGGCGATTGCGGCATCTGGCCGGTCAGGCGCGGGTCGAGCATCGAAGGGAACTTGAGACTCACTGGAGTTCTGTCCTCATCTATGTCTTCCGTTGCCGACGCCGCCGCATCGATCAGGTCCTCCCAGCGCTTACCATACTCGGACGGCTCCGCCGAGAGCGCCTTCCTGTCGTGGCTCCCGGGCCTCAAAAAGTCGGAGCTGCCGTCGTTCTGTATTCGGCGCAGCCAGTCCGACCCGGGTCCCCTGGATTTCCTCCTGTGGTGGGCTCTCTTGGAAATGGATGGTTTCCGTGGTCGATTGGGGCCCATCGGTCGGTGAAGCGGCGGGAGTGTTGAGGAGCGGCCAGGAGGCGAGTGGGCCATGATCGAGGGCAAGAGGTCGCGCGGCCTGCCCGGCTCGAGACTAGGAAGTGGCGCACTCGTGATGTCGCCGCTAGTGAACTGTATTGGCGGCAGCTCAACGGACGACCTAGGCCTCCTCATCCCTTCCGTGTCGGAATGCCAGCCCTGGGGGCCAGGGTTAGCGAGGTGGTATGCATGTAGAGAGAAAGGGATTCTACTCACTCCATCCGATTCCCACCCGGCGTCACTCTTGTGGTTGTGCAGCTGGGCGAGCGCAGCAGCCGCCGGGAACATGGCGCCACCGGAATACTCTTCATATCTCCGTGGAGTGCCCCCGCCATGGAAATCGTCTCGCCGGGAGCCGTGGGAGGCTCCTTTGGTCTGGTGTGCATGGGGCGGATTAGACGTTGGTTGGGGTTGGGGCCGCTCGCTCGGGGAGGTGCTGATCATGAGGAGGAAGCTCTCCTCGGTCGCGGGCAGCTTGGCAATGTAGTGCTCCGGGTGCGCCCGACGGATGTGCTCCTGCATAGATCGGTACCTTTTCTCCTGGAAGTTGTGTCGCGTCAGTCTCGTGCGTCTCGAGGCACTGCAACAGTCGGCCTGAAGGGAATTCGGGTGGCGACATGAACGGGCCTAGGGAGCTGACATCAACTCACCCCAATGCATCGCTTGCGGCAGCTGGAGCCATCTTGGTTGCGCAGCGGGCAGACAACCTCATTGTTCGCATCCGTAATCGAAAAAGACGATGTAAGGGACGACCTCGGCGGCATCTTGAACGTTGAAACGATCTGCTAACCCCACCAAGCGACGGCGACGGCGAGAGTCGAGGGGTGCTGGCGGGGGAGGGCGTGGGCGATAGCTCTTGTATCCGATAAGATAGCGGGCGTGGTGGGATGGAAGCGACGTTCAATTGACGTGTAAGTGGACGGCGACGTGGGAGCTGTGTTAAAGCTATTTTTTGTTGATTCGATGCTGTAGAAGTGCGTGATCACTGAAAATGCGGTCATAGAGAAGAAGAGCTCTAAGCTCTTATTGCAGGTTGTAACAGGCGGTGTTTCGAAGGATAAGGGAGGGCAGGTGGTGGCAATGGCCTGTGGTCGAGAACAAGAACAATGGACGGACGGCGGGAGCTGCTCGAATGAGAGAGCGGGGGGTGAGCGGGGCCAGCAGCAAGCATTGCCCCGGACCTCAAAGCTGGTGACTCGAGATCGAGCCCAGCTCCTTGTCTTCGGAAATACCGACAAAAAGTGAGATTCAAAGACGAGTCGAGCAAACATTCTCTCGTTGTCGTTTCGCCGACAATTCCTTCAGTCCAAATCAAAACAGCCCAATGCTTTAAATTATTCAGAAGCAGAGGACTATTGTTCGATCTGTGCTTCAACAAGGGTCAAAGCACACCTTCTATCCAGCAGTTCAGAAGTACCGAATAACAAGGACAGTCCGAGTCCATTCCAAGCACACTGTGCAGGGCAGCTTGGAGGTGTGAAGCTTCGGAATGGAACCTGCCCTGGGAAGGACGGATCGAGGGCAGCGAGGCGTCATAGGATCAGTGCCGGCATGGAAAAGCGGGACGGTTACCGGTTACCTACGCGGGTAATGCGGTGAGCTTCGAGGGCAGATGCTGGCTTCAAGATTCAAGATACTTTGTGCCTTGTCCAAAACTCGAAAGGAATCCGATATTGATTCCATGGCGATGAAGGCCGCTGCGCCTCCCTCTGGGCCGCGGATGGTTGACGCTCCATTCTTGAATGGCTGCAGCCAAAGACCAACAAACCGGGCCAGGCTGAGCCCGGCGGTCTTTCATCCCGTCCAAGTTTGTAAAACCGGAAACGAGATTGGTCTTTGACCAGAGCTTCAGAGAACTCGGAACACGTGGATGTGTATCCCTGACTCACGAAACAAACTGAACTTGCCGGACATGAATGAAGACACGGATACCCGGACTGGCGTCCTTGACTCGGTCGAGGACTCGAGGGGAGCGGTTGGCATGCGACTGGACCTGAGTTGAAGACGGAGGTGTGGGGGAACCCATGCCCGCCCAGAAAAGAATGCGAGTCACGGTGTCATTGGCTGAGACCCTGGCTGCTTGGCCACAGGGATTGGGAGCTCTCCCAATGCAGCTGCAAGCTTGCAGGCGAGCTCCCTCCTCCCCTCCATATGTACCTCCGTACTTGGCTAGGACCCAACGCGCCGGACTCAGTAAAGAAAAAAAGAGCATCTATTTCTTCCATAGATATTCTCCTTTCTCCGAGCATGCGGAGTTTCATGAGCTATTTCCTCACGGCGATTCGAGGTGTGCAGAAAAGACCCTTAAGCCAAGTGGGCCTTTTGTGGAGCTTATCGCTCGCTTGACAGAATGCGGGTCCAGGGACCTTCATGCCCTTGATGCCCTTTTTTCTCACCTCCGCATCACATGCCTCCCGGATCTCGCCAACTCGCTGGGTCACACATTGTGCTACAGAGTTCATTTATATGGCAACGGCATGTTATGTCTACATTTCAGGCGAAAAGTGTCACATATTCCAGAAGCTAAGTCTAACGAAACTCTGCTAACAAAGGCGCTCGAAGGGTCTGGGTGGTGGGATCACCAGACATCCGCAGTAGGTACTCCGTGAGCTCGAAAGGTTTGCATACCTGGTTTTCAAAGCATATGGCTGCCACATCCATACAGTGGATTTGGTTGGCTCTGGGTATCAACTTCGCCATTCATTTGTAACTACCATCTCGCTTTGCCTCCGTTCCTGCAACACAAGCCATCTCTACCAGGCTACTGCGCTCTAGGCCCTCCAATCCACGCCATATTCATCGATGAGAAGCACCCGCAAATCCAGACCAGAGCCTCCTGAATCCAAGATCATCACCAAGCAACCTGACCTGGTAAAATCATGACTAGATTCCTTGATATGCAACGCGCAAATTCAACCCATCAAAACCTATCTCAGCTGCCGCAGAATCTCGGTCAAAAAGTCCTCAAAGCTGAGCGTAATGTATCCATCGCGGTCGTCATCATAGCGCTTAAACACATCGGTCATGCGCTTGAGGCTGATACACGCCTGCACAAACAAATCAAAGCTCATGACCCCCTCGTTGCGCTTGTCGTAGGTGCGAAACAGGATCTCGACGAAGCGGTCGCTGAGGCGGTAGCGGAAGGCGACGAGGGCGTTGCTGAACTCGTCCAGGCTGATGTTGCCGGAGCGGTCCGTGTCGAAGCGGTCAAACAGCGAGCGCCACGAGGCCAGGAACGACCACAGGCCGCAGAACTCCTCGAAGCCGATGGTGCCGCTGCGGTCGCTGTCGAACATGCGGATCATCATGCGCACCGTCTGCGGGTCGAACGCCGTCCAGTCGCCGTTGACCAGCGCCGCGGAGAGTTCGCGCTCTGAGAGCTGGCCGGTGCCTGGTAAAGACAGTAACATGTAAGCGTGTATTCGAAAATCAGCTTGCTCTCAGGAAAACCCACCATCCTTGTCAACAGCCCGAAACAGCGGGAGCAAAGTCGGATCAGCCGAGCTGTCGCGCGGCGCAGGGCTCGGCGGTGGTCGCGAGTTGGCGGGCGGGAGGTTGTGGTGGTTCGGCCGGGCGCCGCCGGCACTCGGGGGTGGGCTCATGCCGAAGCGGTCGGGCGGCGGGGCCGTCTGCCTTGGCGATAGCCGGGATTGCGAGTGGGAACCGTATGGGTCGCCGGAGCCTCGGTGCTCAACGGGCCGCGGCGGGGGAGGCTTGGTCTCGTATCGTGAAGACGGCGGCGGATGAGCCGAGACTGGTGATTTGGGGTTGTTTTTCTGAGTGGAGGAGAGAGGCCAAGGTTAGCTTCCAGAACCAGCGGCGGGCGCATTTACTCGTAGGAGGTTGAGACTCACTTGCTCGGGTTCTGCGAACCTAGGAGGCAGTATTAGCAGGGCACGTCGGCCACGGTTGTGGTAGGTGGCGATGGGCGTGTCGCGACGGCGGGGCTGCGCCGGCGCCGATGCAAGCAGTTTTGCGACACGGCCGTTTCTGCAGTCGACTCACCTCGGCAGCTCGTCGGGGTTGTACGGCCTGTTGTACGCCATGTTGTTTGTGTTGGTGGGAGTTGGCTTGGCTTGCGACTGGGCTGGAGATCGTCGCTCGTGGTCCTCCTGAATGTGTCAGGTTTGAGGTTGGGTCCTGCAGGATCAGGAGTTCTGCGCAAGGCGACAGGCACCAGGTGGTATTTAAGCAGTCTTGCGGCTGCAGTCCAACTTGGGCTTGCCGACTCAGCCGCAATTCTGGCGGCTACGCGCACGTCGCAGGACCCTGGCAACGCTTTGAGTGGAGCAACGACGCTTGAGATGGGAAAAATGTTGGGGATGATTGTTGCCGGTTCTTGTTGATGATGGCGCAGCCTGATGAACTCGTGTTCCTTGAGAGAGGGGTCCGAACGCTTGGAGGCGGGGTTCACTGAATGTTACGAATACGCGTGTTACAGCTTGGCGTAATCTTTCTATGACATTATTTTCCCAAAGCGCCGGCAAGTGAGGTGGACAGGGCAAAAAGAGAAAGAAATTTCAGAGCTGGAAAAGACCCTCAACGACGTATCAGCATTGGGGGCCTCTGCGAATATCGGACGAGTCGGATGCGCAGTCCCAAGACAAAAGTATGTAGTTATAACGTTAATGAATATTCTCTTCAACTGTGTATTTTTCGCACTCGTTTCTGCCCCGCGGCTCCATCTTCCGCCAGGGCAGGGTCTTGGCTGACAGGGGGTTTGGCAGCTTCATGAGAGGACTTTGCGAGTTTCATCGCCATGTTTGTGGCGCGCCCCTAGCAGGACGCCTCGACGTCACAGGGGCTGAGATGCAGGCATCTTGAGTTGAGAACTTCTGCTCGTCGTTGCTGAAAGTGTGCCGACTGCATGTTCTGATCCAATTTGCGGGCAAGGCGGAATGGTTGATAAAGACGACGTTGGGAGGAAAGAAGAGAGAAAGAAAAGGGGGGAAAACGACTTGGAAGTCATCAAAAGTCCCCAGGAGCATTCAGCCTTGCGGCGGACTGGTCGTCGGGCAACACCGAATGAGGCGATATACGGGCCGAAGCACGCTCCCGTTCTCGTCTCCACCAACCGTTTCCACTAGCGATGACTTGCAGCCGGCCGAGTGGCCCGAGTCGGTAACCTGGAACTGTTCGTCGAGGGCCCTTGACCGCAGGTTCCCGAATTCCCACGTGTGGTTATCTAAGAAGCAAGAAAAGGCCGATTCCTAATCCATACAACTCACTCACTTGTTGTAAGAGCGCTTTGTCCCACTCGCCGAGACTCAGGGGAGAACATCAAACTCGACAAGAGACCATCCGTACTCTCAGTCTCAGGGGACTGAAAGGACCACGGAGCCGACATACATCACTGGTACTGAGCAACAACTTACCTAACCGTCTCGGAACTGCTTATCGCACCTACACTGTAAATCATGTCTGCCGAAGGTGCTCCCGCTCAAACCGATGAGTTTTGGTTGTTTGGATACGGGTGAGTGTTACACTACCCTGTACAGTACTGTACACATCTCGCGGGAGCAAGTCCGTCAAACTGACCACGGGCCGTGCAGGAGCTTGATCTGGAAGCCACCGCCGCATTTCGGTAATCCCAGACTCCCCAGGCCATGCCCTGGGTTGTTCACCCGGTTCGGCAAGGCGGATGCTGACCGGGCCCAGATAGGCGAATCCCAGGATGGGTGACAGGCTATGTCCGGAGGTTCTGGCAGGTACGCGTCCCGAAAAGACACTTGCGTCGCCTTGCAGCCCTGCCCGTGCCCGTGCCCGTGCCCCCCCTTTCCCACCCCGTCCCCCCTTCCTCTTCCCCTGGCTCTCCCCTGATAATCGTTCCCCCATGAAAGTGCCGAGCCCCCCGTCCTGGTCATCCCATACTCCCCTTCCACAGGCCTTTCCCCGGCTCTTCCGCATACTGACCGTTCTATAGGCAAGGTATTTCAGCCTCATCTTTCTTTCCTTTCTTCAAAACAAACACCGGATACTGCGGTGTTATTGTCACGCTGTCTTCCCGTGCCCATCTCCTCGACCATTCTCATCCCGACGACATCCGACTAACTCCCGTCTCCTCCCCCCACCCAGCCAAGACCACCGCGGCACCCCCGAGTCCCCAGGCCGCGTCGTAACCCTCATCTCGCGCTCCTACTGGGAGCAGCTGACCGACCACCACGACACGGCCCCGGACAAGGTCTGGGGCGTCGCCTACCGCATCCGCCCGGACCGCGTCGCCGAGGTGAAGGAGTACCTCGACATACGCGAGATCAACGGGTACACGATCCACTACACGCCCTTCCACCCGGCCCCCGGGGTAGACCCAGCCCTTCTCCCTTCGTCATCGTCGTCATCTGGTGATGGTGGTTCTGAGCCCACCATCCGGACGCTGGTGTACATCGGCACGCCCGACAACGACCAGTTCGTCGGCCCGCAGGACCCGCAGAAGCTTGCCGAGCATATCTACCGCAGCGAGGGGCCGAGCGGGCTGAACCGGGATTATCTGTGGGGGCTGGAGGCGGCGCTGGACGAGCTCAGCCCCGAGAGCGGCGACGAGCACGTCACGGACTTGTCGAACCGGGTGCGAGCTATCGCTGCGCGCGAGGAGGAGAAGAAGAAGAAGATCGGCGCTGTCGAGGTCAGCCCGGAGGAAGTGCTGCAGCGGGAGCAGCAGCATCATGAACAGCCTCACCACTTCAGGAGAGCCAGCAGCGTGGATGAGCAGGAGGAGACGGAGAAGGCTTCGTGATGGAAGTGGAGAAGAGCTTTTGGACAGGAAGAAAGAAAGAAACACCAGCTATGAGTTCCGCCTCCCTTTCTCTCATCACCCCTTTTTTGGTTGAAGCTCGACCATCAGTTACCACCCTCTGATTCTGCTGCTTCCCGATTGACAGTCATTCCTCGCCCTAACAGAACATCGTCAACCACTTGGCCACTCCATTCCTTGACATAACGTATATTCGAGGACCTTCACAAATAACACCCTTCTTATCCGCCCACAAGCGTGGAAGAAAGATTCGGTGGAATCCCACCTCGTGTCCTCCATCCTCAGCATCTCAACCTCCTTTTTTCTTTTTCCTTATCCCACCCGTTACAGCCCCTGAACCCTCCATCATGAACAAAGATGCAGAAAAAGCATCTGAAATCAGCAACAAGACAAGAAGAAAGAGATGTTGTCAAACAAGTTGACAGGGGAATTAAAAAGACAAGGAAATAATGCCCAATATCCAGAATTTGGGGGGGTGATAACCTCCTAATGGGCACCGGGCTCAGTCGCCCACGCCGTTGGCATGGGCAGTGAAGCAGTCAGGAGGAAAAAGAGAATACAGAACGCAGCGGAGCAGAGCGGGCGAAAAGGGGTATCATGCAGTTCGGCCGTCAAGAACAACAACAACACGCCTTGATCGTACAGCTTCCTTGACGACGGGCGGGCGGGGAAAGGACTCAGACGAGGGTCGATCAAAGAGTACGTAACTCCTGTCTATTTCCCTCATTGTTGTCGTCGATGTCGTTATCGTTACGGTATTATCGTCGATCGCTCTTCTATTCGGTTACTGTCTTTTCCTTTTCGTCTGGGAACGTTCCTTCCCGTTGGGCGGTGGTTTATGGAGTGACGGTCCTTTTGGCCTAGTAACCCCCTTGCCCAGGCCCTGGCTGGTTCGGCGGCTGAGGGGGTTGTTGGCCTTGCTGAGTGGGATCGGGGTACCCGTATGGATGCGCCACCCATCCTGTCTTATGGTCAGGAAACTCCTCCGTTAAAATACTTCCCCCCCTCCCCTCTCTTTCCCTGACATACCTTGCGGGGGGACGGCGTATCCAGCCGGCGCTGGCGGGGCGTACCCGCGGCCGTACGGTTGATGGTAGAGGTTCGGCGGCATTCCGTATGGTTGCTGGGTGCCATAGGCGATCCCGGGCATGGGAGCGCCGACCACCGGCATGGCGGCAAACCCGCCGCGGCCGCCGTAGCTGGGTAGGGCTCCTCCACGCCCGGCGCCGCCGCCCTTGGGACCAGTGTCCGAGGCTTTGTCGACACGGATCTGTCGTCCGTCGAACCTGAGGGTGTCTGTCAGTACCCTGGTCAAGAGTGAGGACAATCGTTGTTGGAGGCTCGACCTACTCGACGTTGTTCATGGCCGAGATGGCTTTCTGGGCGTCCTCCTCGTTTGTGTATCGCACGAATCCAAACCCTCTGCTGCGGCCAGTGTCGCGGTCCTTGACAACAACCTGGAGGGGCGTTAGGGCTTGTCGACGAACAGAGAAGCCAGTGGCAAGACATACTGCCTCTTCCACCACCCCAAACTCCTCAAACTTCTGTCTTAGTGTTGCCTCTTCTGTGTGCCATGCAAGGCCACTGTGTCATGTCAGTGATGGGCTCCCCCTTGATGGGCAAGGTGGGATCTGCGATCAGACACGCTTACCCGATAAATAACTTTGACATGTTGAAGCCGTCTCGTGTTTTCCTTTTTCAGTTCTCTTGTTCCTCTTGTTAGTAGGTGCGGTCGTTCTGGCTTCCACAAGTTTAAAGGAATCGAAGGGTGGTGGAAGTTGGATGCGTTTACTACAGGTTCCAGGTGTGATTTAGGGGACGACGCAAGGAGGCCAAGGGAACCACGAGGGATTTGACGTGCTGGACTGAGGGAAAGGCGGGGAACTCACACGACTGCCTGGCGCTTAGCAAGATGAAGGAGGGGAACGGGGCCTCGTCCTGACGTGGGCTAAGCTCCTCTCACCCGGCAGAGGGTTGAGGATGTCGTCAGACCAGTGGCTCGCCGACTTCAGCCGGAGAGGAGGCACGTCTCCGATTGAAATCGCAGCTTTCGGTTTCTCCAAGCGAGGCTGGCGTGTAGGGCAGAGGGGCAGCGGCCAGGGAGACGGTGGGGTGTTAGCGAAGCTGCGCTATGTGGTATGTGTCAAGGATTTTTCTGTTTCCCACTAAGGAGCCGGTTGGTTGGTGGAAGAGAACTCGGAAAGAAGAGGGCCAGAGCCGCCGGTATTGATGCTACCCATCTTATATGCCAGCGGGGGGATTCCTGGAGAGCGACCAAAATAGACCCCCCTGGCTTGGCCCATGACAGAGTCCCGGACTCCCTGAGCCTGCCTGAACCTTGGTGGCTCCTTGACATGCTCGACACGCTGTTGCCCCGGTCAATGTTTGGACAAGCATGACGCTGTTGGCATGGTTTGGCCCAGACAAGCATCAAACGTAGCATGAAAACCACCGCCCTAGGGCGCTTCCTGACCAGGGCTGTTGCATTGGGTGCGACGCTTATTCCACCCTGGCGAGGAAGAGCTCTAGAAACTTTCGAGAACGGCGGCTCCATCCAGCCTGACAGGCCACGACGCAGGCGTCAGTCAGAATCGTCCTTCGTCTCGGCTCGGTGCTCTCGACCAGCTTCTCTCTTCGTGGTCGAACCCTCGGCGAATTCGACCCCACATTCCGACCACCCGTTGCTCCCCTGCTCGCCGTCCTTGCAATTTGCAGCTTTCTTGGTGTCCAGTGCTTGCCTGGGAAGCTAAAACCCCAAGTGACCACAAGCCCGAAGTGGGAGGTAGCTTTCCTCCATCCTTGCTGCAGCTCAGCAAAGGCGAAGCAGCCTTGTCCAAGTCACTTGAGGAGTACCTAGCCAGGACGCACGAGTCCCCAGAATGGTCCATCCCAGGTTTGCCAGCAGACAGTGCCCGCGCGTACAAGCCGTCATTCAAGAGATGCTGACATCCTCAAGGCATTGCAATGATTTTGCCGGCATTGGCAAAAATGCACCTTAATCATGCAGCCCATCCATCTCGACGTCCGTTAGCTTGTTGTGAAGGGTCCCAAACCCCGGCCACAAGGCCGAGACCCCAAACTGTATGGTGATCTGGAGCAAGGGCATGCTGTGGACGTCCAGGGATCTCGGGGACAGCCCCTGTTTACCCGCTATCGATAACCAACTCAGGTACCGAAAGACTGCCCGTCCCGGGAACCAGGGGCAGCGAGGGTGATGATTCCAGGGCCCGTGAAACGTAGGCAACTCGGTGGTGGCCCGTCGAGCCCAACCATCTGTGAAGCGCACCAACAAGTTGAACGAAGGACTTCTGCCCAGCTCCACAGCCAGCAACTCTTCAGTCTGCTCGGCGACCTCAGCGTGGCTCCCACGCGAAGACGCGTCTTCCCGTGGGTATGGGGTCCAGAATGGAAGATGCCATTGGCCGAGTCGGGGGATCGACTGCAGCAAAATTGGCTGCAGGAGGAAAGTGGAGCATTGGCATGAAACGCGCTGTAGATTCCAGGGAGATGCGAAACCCTTATAAGAAGAGTTTTGATCGGACGGCAGGACGAGTCGGGAGATGAAACTCCATGGCATTCGTTCATTTGGCTGCTCTGGTCTGCCCGTATCAGGCAGCTCCGGTTGCGGTGACTTGAGAATCCATCGGCCCTCGGCGGATGCAACATCGCAGCAGACGGTAATCGAAAAGGTGAGTCGAAGCTTGACGGTGATCTCGTCGCTCAGACGAAGTTTACTGACCAAAATGGGTTCATTGGTTACAGCTGGCTGGGGTCCCGTCCAGAATTCCAGGCATGTTCGTCCACAACGACGGAAGCCGACGGAGAGATCCGTGACGCTTTGTCACTGCCTGGACAAAGGAGGCCACTGTGAGACACATTCGACTGGCAACCTCTTGGGCTGTCAGGGGCTCGATGGGCCGTGGATCTTAGCCCTACGCAGTAAGGTACCCGCTGCCCAACAGGCAATGGTGGCCGGCTGCGTGGTTGCCTTGATGCGACTGCTGGCGGGGAAAGCTCTTCCCGTCGATCACCCGATTAACCGCGAGGCGTCCACCATGTCACTGCGGGGAACAAGTGCCGCCGGTTTGATCCAAGCTTCGCTGCGGCCTCAAGCAGAGCCTCATCCGGCGGGTCGTCTCCGAGGTCGCCAGCGAGAAGCTCTTTTGAACCTTCTAACAACGGGTTGCCGGTTCTCGAACGTAATACTTTATCTCGAGGCGACTGTGGATGTCGCCGACGATGTCTTGGTCTCATCGGAAGCTCGCGGCCAGACCAAATGACTCCACGCACGCGACGATGGTGATGGCTCGGAGTGTCTCCCGACGTGGAATCTGGGGAGCCGGAGCGAGCTGCAGGTTGCTCAAAGGGGCAAGAGATTCTCGTCCAACGGGAAGCTATCTCGGTGACGCATCCCACTGGCTGTTTCCGCTTGTGCATCTTGACATGCAGCCGTCAGCTGCATGGTTCATCTGGAGAAAGTGCACGGTCGTTAACTTGAGGATCTCGTCGTCCGTTCTCGGCAGCCGACAGCGGGGAGGAGCCGTCGGATCTGTTGGTTGACCTTGCATAGAGTCGGATGGGATGTACCGGTATGTCTTGTGTTGAGATCGAGCCGCATCGGGATCAGGAGCCCGTGGCTGCAAGAGATCCGACAAGCCAGGTGTGTCAGCTCGCGTTGCCGAGCCAGAGCATAAGGCCTCATCCAAGACTCGGTTGGGCGATCGAAGGCGACAGTCTTCTGTGTTTCTGTGGTTGTCAGCTTCCGGACCTGGATCCCGGTAGCCTAGGGTGCAGGTTTGGATATGCCACTGCCCGGGAAACTCACAGCAGCGGTGGCCGTGCTCCATAATTAGCACTGCAAGCGATGTTCGCTGGAGACGAGGTGCGGGACGGGACGCAACAACAAGGTCGGCATCATGGGTCTTGCCGCGAAGCCCTGGTTTCTCCGGAAATGCCAGCCCGCTTCGAGCTGGTTGACTTGGGCAACGTCAGCCCGTTGGGAAGAACGGAAGTCGCTGAAGGGTCGGAGCAGTATGAACTTTGCTTGAGCCAGGATATAAATCGTCAGCGAGGGTTCCGGATGGAGGAGTGGACAGGCAAAAGATCTCGCCGATATTTCCAGGTCTGCAGAGAAGACGCGGTAAAGGCTCGTGCTCTGCGTTCCATGGCACCGAGAGGGCAGTGGCGGGCACTGGCAGGAAACGACCTGGTTGAGGAAGGCACAAGATGGCCGGCTCAGATTGGCAGGGACGAATGACCTCCGCTGACTTCCAAGGTCCAAGTTACTTCCAAGTTCAGTTGCAAAGAAGCATAACTCCACACCACCAGAGAGCATCATCATGATCCGTCGCGAAACGCCGGCAACCGTTTTCTATCTCCCTCGAACACACTGGCAATGGAAGCACTGCGGTCGCGGACGCTAGGGGCGACATCTCAGAGACGCCACGGCCACCAACACAGTCACGAACACGGCGAGCGGGAGCGTCAGACCAAGCATCGCAAGAGAAGGCTGCAAGCCGTTGGACATGGCCACGAGATCAGCAAACCCTCCCTCGGGGCGCTGGGAAGAGACCCGACTCCCCGTCCCAAAGAACAAAACGACGAGTTTGTCCAGGCCTGGCTGCAGCAGACGCAGGCTCGCCATTTGCATCTCCCGAAGCCTGGACTGGCAGAGCGATCCAGTGCCGCGGCCCATACAGACAAGCACAGGAAACGACCGAGACCGTTGTCAGACCCTTCCCCTCCATCTCCAGAGCCGGTGAAACAAGCCGAATACCGATTCGAAAAGCGGGCTCGCCACAAGACTCGAGACGATAAGTACGACTACAAGCCACGCCTGGACAAGAAGCGCCCGTCGGGTCACAGAGCTCGAGAACGGGGAATATCACGGAGCCAGGCACGCCAGGGCAGTGCCGAACCCGCTGCTACCCACATGATCCGACGAGGCATGAGCATCCTCTCTGTAATTCGAGAAGGCGCCGTCGCTGACGAAGAGCAGAAAGCAAGCTGATGCCCAAAGCAGGCCGAATCTCGAAGAGCTTAACCCGGAGAGCTTCGGAGCCCAAAGCTAGCAAATCAAAGCTCAGCAAAAGCCAGAAGGAAGACAAGGAGTTGGAGGAGTTCTCGGCCTTTTTCTCTCAGGCGCGACCTTACGACAGATTCGAAACCCGGGACTACGGCGGTGAAGATCGTACCAGTCATTCATACGGCCTACCCCATGATGATGATTTACGCTCCCGCTCCAGCGGCCATGCGGATCGCGGTTCATTCCACAGTTCGCAACCATCCTACAGAAGCATCATCGTCGGCGAACGCGAGGCAATCCCCCGATATTCGAGTTCCCTGCCCGCAATTCGATCCAAAGACTCTGAAGTCCGCCGCTCCAGCCGACAGAGCCATGGGCTAAAGAGCGGCTCTGTATGGTCACAACATCATGATGAACGCCCCATAGAAGACCACCGACCTCGGTCTCACTACCGAAGAAGGGATCCTTCTCCTCTTGGCAACAATGAACTCCGCACACGCCGAGAGCCCGTGCCAGCGGTATCAGCCGGATCCAGGGCACGCTCTCCCGAACAGACTTGGGATGGCATGAGAGGTGCTCGCAAGGATGCTGCAGCGCAGACCGACTTGACCCCCAGGCCAAAGGATGTGACGGAGAAGCAGCATGAAAATCTGGACGAGAGCTGGGTAATGAGAGACGCCCCTGTCGTCGAAGGCCAGAACAAGTACAGCACCGTCACGTCACTTGATAGGGCGACATGCGGTGTTTCACAGCCCATGATGAGCAGGCCGATTCAGAACCGGTTGCCGTCAACACGGCGACCACCCCAGGATGCAATACGTGTCGAGCCGCATTTCGGACATGGGCAGTTTCGACAGGAATTGCAAGCCCACGGATTCCGTGACAGTCTGACTCTGGCTGGTGCAAACTCTCCACAACGGCAGTTCGACCATCTCGACAATATGTCTGCGCCAAACCACGCCGTTGATTTAGGCTGTGGCACAGCAGGAGCTGAAGGATCACTCTTGGATCCGTACTCCCTGCCAACGTGGCAGGCAGTCTCTGCCGACCGATACATCAGGGGGAGTGGAAACCTCGACCGAACGTATGACCCTGGAGGCATCCCCGGAAATTTTGGGATTGAGAACCTGGAGGAGTTTATTCGAAGGATAGAAGGCGAGGCCGCAATGCCCCTGGATCAAGGGGAAGACAACTGGGTGGTTCCGCCCGGTGAAGTTGGTGTGTCGGACTGGTACGAGCCGAGAAGTCCACCGAGGCTGTCTAATGTCGCGAGGCTGGGTCGGGCAGATGACACGCTCGTCTCCACTGGTAGACCTCGGCCCCAACTCGAGACTGACCTTTTCCTACCTCCCCCGGCTGGCCAGTCAAGTTGGTTCGCCCAGCGGCCTGGTTTGGATTGCCCGGTCTCCATTTCGGCGCCGGAGCCGTATCGTTTAGGAAACCAGGAGGGAGGCGGACTAGAACGTTGGCAGCAGAGGGACATGTTTTAGAAAATACAAGTTAGGTTACATATAGTGTTGACTGGCCTGAGATGGGGTCTTTTATATCTGCAAGACTTGCCGGCTCCTCTTCAGGCTGTTCGTGGATCTCGGAATTGTCGCTGCTCGAGGCCTCCTCGGTCGAGCTCTGGTTGATGGCAGTCTCTCTGAGAGCATCGACATTAAAGCCGCATTGTTTTGCCTTGGCAAGGAGCCAATGGGCCTTTTCAATCATCCGAGGAGCAACCGTCTTTCCCTTGACGATGACATCTTCTCCAGTCGCCAAGGCCTTCTCCTCGGCCACTATGACACGAGCCGCCCACTCCAGCTCGTCGTCGTGTGGGATGAACATGGACTGGACGATGGCGAGCTGGCGGGGGTGGATGATCTCTTTAGAGTGATGTTAGTATCATCTCTGCCGTCTTCCACAATTCATGGAGAGAGCGAGGAAAGGGATAGAGAAAAAAACGTACGCTTCCCGTTAAACCCAAGGTGCAGCCCGCTTACACACTCGTCCATCAGCCGCTTCTCCGCGGTCGGCCCCCGCACGGGGCACGGGAGGTCAATGACGCTCTCGAGATGAGCCGCGCGCGCGGCCGTCACGATGGCGCCGCGCGCATACGCCATCTCGCGCAGGTCGGCGGACCGTTTCAGGGATAGGTCCCACGCGAAGTTGCTCGAGCCGAAGACGGGGCCCTTGAGCATGCCCGGCGCCGCGGCGCAGATCTCGCGCAGGTCCATGATGGCTTTGGCTGATTCAATCATGGCGAGGAGTCGGAGGGGGCGTGGAGGGCGCTGACTCTGCCCTTGCCCTTGCTCTATCTTCGCTTCGCTTGGCTTTGATGGATCAAGAACCCGCTCCGGCGCCGCGTGCCGGGTCATGTCACACACCAGTGCAAGGTCGGCGGCGCTCTGGACGTTGGGTACGACGATGGCGTCGAGGTTGGGCAGCGCGGCGAGCGCTTGGATGTCGCCCTGGGCGAAGCGGCTCGAGGGGAGGTTGATGCGCACGGCGATCTCGCCGATGCGCGTGGTGCCCCTGGATAGGGAGGTCAGGTGCCGTGCGGGGCTCTACGCGCTGCCTGCTTTTGCGAGTTGATGACTGAGTTTTCGAGGTCGTAGGTCACGTTGTCGCTGACAACGGGGACGGACCGATGCATTGGTTTGCCGGCGGAGACTGGAGGGTGTCAGCGGGGTTGCTCGTGCGTTGGGTTTATATGCGGCAAAGGGAATACAGTAGAGCATCGACCGGGGGAGGGTGGGCACGGTGGTTGAAGACGCCATTGTTTACAATGGGTTCAAGCTGCTTTCAGCGGGTGTGTTTTGTTTGATGAGAGCCCGTCGAGGGCCGTACTTGAGGAGGCTGATTCAGTTTGGAACGCAGTAAAATCAGTGCAAAATGGTCACAATGGCTGAGTTCTAGATCCGGTGTCTATCAAAGGGGCCGGCCCTTCAGAAATGTCTTTCAAGAGGTCGAGATGGATAAATGATGAGCTTCAGGAAAGGTGAGAATTGATTGAACTTGTATGCAAACAGTTCGAAAAGTGGAACCGGCATCGGGAAGCTCTTGGCAAGCTTACCTACAGTCGCTGACAGCTGTTCAACAGCTGCTGCAACCAACATTACGTAGCATGCAGGCACATCGCGGAGCTCTGGCCTGAGCTGTCTCCCGCCTCAAGCACCAAGCAACAACACCACGCCGTCGCAAAATGGAGCAGCCACAGCCTGCGCCAGGCTCCCTGAGCTGGCGCCTGAGCTCACATCCCCTTACTCTCTTGACTTTTCTGGCGTTCCGTGTCTGTAAGTACTTTCTGCCCTCTCTTAACTTAAGCCCAGCGACTGACGAGCTTCCCCCCTCCCACAGCCAGCCTCCTCGTCTACCTCTTCGGCCTGGTGCTCTTTACCAACAGCCTGTAAGAGACCCCGACACTCACCTCGTCCTTCCTTCCGCCGACCGCCGGCCTTCCTGCGCGCCTTGCGCCCGTCCCTTAATCAACGACAGCCCTGCTAACTCTATGCGCACCCACGAACAGTGTCATGGTCTTCATCATCACCATCCTCCTCCTCGCCGCCGACTTCTACTACCTCAAAAACATCGCCGGCCGCCGGCTGGTCGGTCTGCGCTGGTGGAACGAGGTGGACCCGGCGACGGGCGAGTCGCACTGGGTCTTTGAGAGCAGCGAGCCGGGAACAAAGGTCATCAACCCCACCGACAGCCGCTTCTTTTGGATCGCCATCTACGCGCAGCCTCTGTTCTGGATTGCGCTTGCGCTTGTGGCTGTGTTGACGTTCAAGTTTATTTGGTTGCCGCTTGTTGGTGGGTTGCCCTCTTTCCGCAGGGGTTTTTGAGAGGGAGCGAGGTGGGCTAACTTGGGTCGTTCGGCACAGCTATTGCGCTCGTCCTGACGATGACCAATTCGCTTGCCTTCTCGCGGTGCGACAAGTTCAGCCAGGCGTCCAATCTGGCTGGCAGCGCCTTTAGCGGCGGCAACCTTGCGGGGAGCATTGCGAGCAATATGGTGGGGAGATTTTTCTCGAGGTGAAGCATGCATGGGAGCTTGCTTGAGCAGATGGAGGGTGTGAGTTCGAAAGTGCAGGTCATCGAGAAAGGTCACGGACGCATCTGAGATTCCGAGTTCGGTACTTGAGTGCCGGTCCGGAATTTGTGACAAGGTTTATTCAGTGTATGATCATGGGCGGGTGGGAATCGGCGTTTGGGTGGAAGAAGGATTTGCTGAGCATTAACGCATTTTTTTCATTGCAGACTTGGTTTCCTGGCATGCCTTTTCACGTGGTCACAGTCCTTTTTCATGCCCGCTCGAGTCGCGAAAAGGTAGGGTGATGAAAAGAGACACCCGCGAGGGACAGTGATGAATTGACGCCCTAGACAGTGACCCCACTTTCCACCACACAAGGCGCATCGCAAGGTATCGCACTGCAAAGCGCATTGTATCGCATCGCTCAATATAACAATTTGAGGGCATTGGGTATTTTGAGGGCATTGCAGCAACTTCAGGGCCTTGCAGCGATTCGAGGGCACTACGGCGAACAGGCACGCCAGGGTTACTGGAGAGGGTTAGGGTTATATATAGGTGACTTGTTAGACTTCAAATATCTATTGTACAAACCGCCCAGCCAACGGATAGTTGATGCATCGCCATTTTATTGCGTTCTGGAGCGAATTGAGCGATGCGATGTGCCTTGCGATGTGCTTTTTAGTGTTGGAGAGGACTTTGGAGTTGGGGATATATATGGTGGAAAAGGGTCACTGTCTAGGGCGTCAATTCATCACTGTCCTTCGCGGGTGTCTCGATGAAAAAGGGGTGTCTTCGCACAGCGCCATCACTACCTAACGAACGTCGCCCAATGCAATGTTGCAGCAACCCTCCCAGTAACACTTGATTCGAACTCCGTGGGTCTTCCCAAGCGCTTGGCAAGAAAACCTTCGTTTTGAAAAGCTAAAGAAATATCAGGAAACGCCCCCAAACCCCGACCCATACGACGAAAACGACCACGGATCAGCGCCTCCCAGCTTGCTCGATAGCAGCATCCAGCTGCCGCTCCTCCTCCTCCAACCTGCGAATTTCTTCCTCCGTCATGCCCTCCTCCACCAAGTGCGCATAGGGCGTTGTCAGCGCCCGCGGGGTTGCCCGCCCCGGCGTGGCGCTCGGCACGCTGACATGCGGCTCGTCGGTCTGGACAACCGACGCGGCGTGCAGGCTGGGCGTCCCCGCGGCAACGGAGGGGGCGGCGGCGCCTGGGCGGTCCGAGTACGGGGTAAACGACCCCGCCACCGCCGCGCCCGCCCCAGCCGCAACCGCGCCCGCGGCGACCGCTTCCCCATGGGCGGCGCCTGAGCCCGAGCCGTCCTGGTACACGCCGCCGCTGGGCCCGGCAGCGCTGCCCGAGCCGCCTTCGTCCGAGTAGGGCGAGTGCGGCGCCACATCGACGTCGGCGGCGGCCTCCTTCTCGGCCATGAGCTCGTCGGCGCGGCGGTTTCCCGAGCCGTAGGCCGAGTCGACGGGGCGGCCGCCCATGGCCTTCTTTTGCTGGCGCCGGCGGAGGAGGTACCAGACGAGGGCGAAGACGAGGAGCAGGCCGACGACGCCGCACGCGACGGCGATGCCGATGACGGCGCCGCTGGAGAGCCCGTTGCCGGTCGGGGTTGATTCTTGGCCGGGGCTCCCGCTTGGGGCTTGGGGTGCGGGGCCAGTGCTGCTGGAGATTTGGCCGTTGTTGGAAGCAGGCGTGCCCGTCTCGTTGTGATGGGGGTTTGGGTTGGTGTATACGTCGTAGACTGGCAAAGGCTCGCCCGCTCGAACAAAGGTAAAGGCCCTGCTGTAGCTGGAGCCGTTGTTCCATCTGGCTTCGAAGAACAGCGGCGTGTACACGTTGATCCATGAGACGTCGGTGATGGTGACTTGACCCCCGGCTTTGTTTGAATTCACTGAACAGCCGCGGTTAGCAGCCGCTGGGCCCCATGATAGGAAACCTGGGAATACACACCCTGAAGTCTCTCACCAGACAAAGGATCTCCACCATTTATCTGGAGACCTCGACGTTTAGGGGGGTCCGTCGTGGTCGTGGCCTGCTGGCTGAGAAACCCAGTGGCAGTCAAAGGTACAGAATCCGTAAGGCTGCTGGGCTGGCTCTGGTTGCTGCTGGAGTCCCCTTTGCTCTTAGCAGAGGCGAGCTGCGAATCCGTGCCTGAAACGCCGATTTCGAACTTCCATAACGCAATCTCGTCGACGACGACATCTGAGATCCAGCCAAATGTCCGGCTCAACGACGCCCCAGGGTAAACAGAGTACTCAAGGATAGCCCTGTTGCTGCCGCCCTCCGATATAAATCCTGTCGTAAACTGAACGTGATCCTGATTCCCGTTCGCGGTCCCGAGGGTCAGGACAACTACGGCTAGCCAGCCCCTCCCCGTTGATATCTTCATTGCTGTCGTCGGCCAAGCCCGAGGCTTCAGTTCTCAATCGCTCAAACTCGGAGGATCATGGCACGGTCGGAAAATGTTGCTGCTGTCAATCCGGCGATGCGGCCGCGGGCGGTTTCGGGAAGCGGTTGCCAATCGTCGCGTCGAAGCCGTTCGAGAGAGCGTTCAATGACTACAAACCTGGCATCTTGAGAGGGGAAAAGACGAAGAAAGTGTGGGCGACAAGGCTCCGATGGGTGTCAGCAACACACTGCACCACTGCACTCCCACTCCCGCTCCGCAGACCACGCCCGGCCTGGGCTGGCCCCAACCCAAGCGCTCAGCCGGGATGGAATTGCGCGGCGCCATTTGCATAGCCCAAAGGCTGAGCGGCGCAGCTTCACCAACCAGAGCCCTTGCCCAGGCATGCACACCATCCCCAAAGCGGCACAAGGGTTTCGAGGCTGCATGCCCGCCAAGGGTCGGTTTTTCCTTCCTTGCCAATCCCTTATCCACGGAGGCGACAGAGAGAAAGAGCAGAGGAGTGGTTTGCGCTGACTTATAAAAACATTGAACTTGACTTTCAAATATGTCTCATCAAAGAAGGAACGCACTCCTGAAAGGTCTTTTCTTCAAAACATTCTCCTCCCGCGAGCAAGGCATTGAGGAATTCGCCAGTGTCCCACCGAGTTCAGGTTCCATATTGTGCTTACTCCGAGTCCAAAGACTCACCAATCGTCGAACCGTCCAACCGCCCGTCCCTTAATATAGCACCACAGTTTCCTCCGTAACCCGCCGTGCAACACAAATTCATGCCTGCCGCCCATTCTCCGACACAGTCTACACATCTTCCAACGAAGACATGACAAGAGAATCCGTCAGTGGGAATCAGAACGACTCGCGACCGCGAACCGTTCCCTTCGTTCGCGTGCGCAAAGGATACTGGCGTGGGATGTCATTGAATGGACGGGTCCACCTCCCGTGGCGGGGTCCTGTCAGCAATCCCACGGGGCTGAATCCCTTTCGGGCACCGATCACCTCCCGGTGGAGAGCGGCTGATCCTCGCTTGCATCAAGGTTAATTGGACCCTGTTCCTCCGACCGTTTAGCTCACACGTGATCTGTCGATAGCGTCGCCTTGAGGCTGAAGCAGAAGGCAAGTGTTGCGAAGAAGCCAACGGGGCCAGAAATTGAAGTTATCCATATCAGGTGGGTACGAAGTAACGCTATCCTGACTGAGTCCATGGCACGACCATTGCCAAATACGCAGTCCAACCCCCAAGAAGCATCCGGCCAGCCTCACCTCCTCTGCTTGCCCGCCGCCTGCTCCTTGAGCAGCAAATCGCGCATAGCTGCCCTCGCGTTCCGACTCCCGCCCAGCTTCGGTCCTTTCAAAATCTCCTCCTGGGCCTTGGCCCCGGGCTTGGCAGGCTGCGCCGGCCTCCTCCGCCGGTTCCGCTGCGCCATGGCATCCATGAACTCGCGCCGGAACTCCTCGGCGATCCGATCGTCAGCGGCGCCCTCCTCCTCCTCGAGGGCGGCCGTACTGATCGTCTGATCTGCCTGCGTGTCGTAAATCTCGACTAGGAACGCGTTAGGCTGTTGTTGAAAACCAGAAACGTGCAAGGGGTACACCACTTACGCCTGTTCTCGCTCAAAAAGGCCTCAACAAGCTGGTCTCGCTTGATGTCGTCGCTTCCGCGGCGATTCCTCCCCCTCAGAGGCTTACCGTCCTTCCCAAGCCGGACTTTCCTCGGCCGCCCCTTGCCCTCCTCGGACTCTTCCTCCTCGTCGATCTGGCCCTGCAGTCGCCGTCGAGCGCGCTCCGTCATCTCGATGTTGCGCGCGCGCGCCTCGTCGCCGAGATCGATCTCAAGAAGCCGACCGTGTAATACCCGCTGGGAGTCGGCCAGTCCGCCGGGAGCCGCTAGGTTCGGCCCCAGCTGCCCGTCGCCACCTGTAGATGATGCCATGCTCTGCTCGCGCCGCTGCTGTTCTAGTTCTTGCTGCTCCTGCTGCGCGGCGGCCTCCGCGGCGCGCCGCTTTCGTCTAGCCAACTCGGATTCTACGTATTCCTCCCTTGCTTGATCAGCCGCTGTTTCCTAGCTTTTCTCGTGATGAGGCGCGGGGATGGGATGGGCGCGGAAACTCACATGTGCTTGTTGACGACCTCGCCGACGAGCCCCGTCTGCGGCGCAAAGCGCTTCGAGATGCCGCCGATGACGGCTGCTTCGACGCCTCCTTGTTGGGCGTCGATGCTGCCGTGCAGGACAAGGCTTTGCTCTGCGTTCTCTCCGCTTGCTTCTCTGGTGTCGTCATCCAGACCCAAAGGTCCTGCGCGGAACCCCACGCCGCCATGCTTGTGTTTTCGGGCGTTGCGAAGGCGCAAGACTTCGGCGACTGAGAGCCCTTCTTCGTCTTCGGTTCGGTCGGCGGGTGTGGCAGGGGCGCTGCTCGATGCGATGGGGCCAGCGTCGGTCGGGGTCTCGCCGTTGCTTATCGCGCTGTCTGGCTCTTCAGCCCGCTGGCGGTAAATCTTCCTTTTCTTTCCCGGGCGAAACACCACTTGTGGCACAAGGTCAATCTCGGCGTTAGAGGTTGCCATTGTTATTGAGTCGATGGTTGTGGCGATGGTGAAGTTGGTTGTGTTGTGGAGCGAGGCAGGTTCCAGGTTGCCCAGCAGGGTGCATGGCGCTGGTGACGAAACTGGCGCCAACCCTAACCCGGAGGAGTTTCTGCTGTCGGTCTGGGCCTCCAACAATCCCACGATGCAAACTTCCGGGTTGTCGGTCATCCCATGCATGGCATAACAAAAGTACCAGAAATCTACCTTTTTTTCAAACCCCGACCGGCCGTCCCAGGGCTCGTGGGATACTCCCTCGTCCGGTGACATCTCCAAATGCAGATTGTCAAAGTTCCACACTCCTAACCAGTAACCCTCAGATCTCGGGACCCGTGTTGACCCGTCAGCTACCAAAATTATCTCAAACGCTCGCAATGCCCGAGCTCTTCGGCCGGTCTCAATCAGCCGGGTTCGTCGGGCGAGTCAACCCACCGGCCGGCCATATGTCCGGACCGGAATGACTCCACCCGGGCGATCGACCGGGCCCGGGTCGGCCGACGGTCACGGCCCACTTTTCCGGGCTTGCTTTGCCCATCATGTTCCGGGACGGACTTCCTTGACTCACTCTTGTATCTTTTCTAGATACCGTCTTCGGGATGAAAGGGAGGGACGATTGGGCCAACCGAGAGCAACCACGGCCTTGCTTACAACAGACGGGATGAACAGAAATAGCACCACATTTAACTCGTTAGCTGGAAGTTCCGAACCACCCAGGTCCTCAGGGGTGCGTGCGTCCAGTAGATAACAACATAAGTCGGATGCCGACATCAGGTACCTGGCCATCTGCAGCGACGAGCCGACCCGTGAGACCATGCAATGCTGTGTTGTCCCGATACTATTGATAGGTGTCTCAATATTCTATCAAGTCCAAATCCGATCCGACTTGCTGTGAAATGCAGATCGTGCAGTACATGTCAACTTAATGAAGTCCGCAAGATCAGTGGAACACAGCAGTAGCCAGACACTGCTGACCTGCTCATCAAGGGCCAACCAGATGTCAACTCTCCAACTCAGATCTACGGTCTGGTCGATGAGGTCTCTCCGCGGTCACTTATCCAGGGATGATTTCTATTTCCGTGTTATGCGTGACCATCGGAACGGATGTCCCGAGCGGTGTCCTGTCGGCCTTGCCCGCTGGCTGGCCACGACCCCTTAACGGCCGTACCTTCGGGGCCGACCGCCACTCATCTCACAGACATGCCATCACCACTGAGGTATCACAAGCACAGAACCAGAGCACACAGGAGACACCAAAACAGTATCATGAAAAAAAGCACAGCAACGTTGCCGCCATCCTCAACCAAGCGCAGGGAGTATCTCGGTAAAAAAAAGAAAGCCCAATCTAAATCACAAAAACACAAGGCAAAGTCGTGTCCTTGTTTTGCCGTCCCCCAACGCCGCCGTGTACCTGCCTCCTCCTGCCTTCCCTTCCCAAAAGTCATGGCTGACTGCCTGTAATATGCGTAGTCCTCTCTGTCCACGCATGGCAGACGGCAGCAAAACGAGCGAATGTGAAGTGATGTGGTGTACCCATACTCCCTCAAATCTCCGCGGTCAGAAAAGTTGCTCCTTGCGCAGTCGAATCGTAACACCGGATGCCGTCCGGCAGAGGCCCTTTCCTCCTGCCGAAGCAAATCACACCCCCTTCAGCAAACCCGTCCTGCTCGCAGAAGCCCAGCCCCCTAAAATATGTACAGAGAATCGTAGTCGCACCTCCAGCCCAAAGCTGCTGGGAATGTCGTGTACAGAGACTCCTCAACCGCCCCATTCCCCTTTCTCAGATCCAAGCTGCAGCAACAGGCCTCGGCGGCGGGATCATGAAGCTGGCAAACAACCCGCGGACCTCGCTCAGGTACTCGTCGGCGCTGAACTTGAGCAGCCCGCGCGCCAGCATCTCCTGCTCCTCGGCGTCGACCACGCTGGCCAGCTGCTCTCGGACGCCGTACTCCTCGACAAGCTCCGACACCTGCGCCAGCTCGGGGCCGAACGGGTGCTGCGTCTCCGAGAACTGGTTCCTGTGCTGCTGCTGCGTCTGGTGATGCTGAGGCTGCTGGGCGGGCCGTTGCGGCCGGGGAGGCGAGGTTGGGGAGAATGGCGGGGCAACGGGGGAGGCGGAGGCGGATACTGTGCCTGAGAGCTTGGACTTCTGGTGGTGCATAGGGGCCGAGCTGACGCTAGTACTCGTGCTGGTGGACGACGACCGCGAGAAGCTGAAGCTTGCCTTTGTCGAGACTGTACGGTGGGATTGCTGGGACAGTGCCGAGGCCGACCGCTGCCGAACAAGCGTGTTGTATGGCTTCTTGGAGTGCGAGGCGGCGCGTTGTGGGATTACCGGCGCCTCGGGCTGTACCGCGGGTGCTGGTGTCTGTTGGCTCGAGACGGTGAAGAAGGCGGACAGGTGGTTCGGCTCTGGTGACATGACCCTCTTGACGGGGGACTCGACGTCGGGACTTGTGGGAGGCGTGGTGCCGTTGGTGAAGGCGCTGTCGGACATGTCGTCGTCGGATCGCTGCGAGGATCCCGTGGAGGATGCCGACAGGGGATGGATATCTGGCGCATTGTACGACAGCATGTTGGTGGTGTGGATGAGCTCGATCGGGCTCGAGATCTTGTGGCGGAGAGAGCCGACCGGCCCC
Organism: Chaetomiaceae sp. PF1801; assembly: GCA_023628475.1. Classification (NCBI taxonomy): domain Eukaryota; kingdom Fungi; phylum Ascomycota; class Sordariomycetes; order Sordariales; family Chaetomiaceae; species Chaetomiaceae sp. PF1801. The sequence goes on from JAMAKQ010000023.1 coordinate 146,918, forward strand.
TTCAAATTGGTCGAGTTGCTGCGGTTGAGCGCCTTTCCTTCGTCGGCCGCCTGCAGACTCTGCTTGACCCTCCGGGTCGTGAACGCCCTTGCGATCGACATCCTGTCCGGCCGCGTATTCCTGATTGTGAACTGATGTCGTTGAGAAGATCCTAGGCGAACGGTGAATTCGATGTTGCCCGCAGCCTCGGAGTGAGAGTCGAGGCAGCAGGTCTGAGCTTCGAAGCCACCTCCCGTTCAGGAACCAGATTCGTAGACGGCGGTTCTCGATACTTTCGGTCGAGGAGGAAGTGGGCGAGTACTGGGCAGGGCCAGCTAAGAACCTGTGTCGCCTTCCGAGACTGTGAAGTTGCTGGGATGCCGCCAAGTCTTGTGATTCAATGCCGGTGCGACGTTGCGTTGAATGACCCCTTTCTGCGCTTCGTAGCACGCCTGCTGGTAAAGGTCACAATGCTTCCCCCACCCTTTCACAGATCAACCCCAAACAAATCCAGGTGACCGAGGACGGGCAAGTCGAAAGAATTCCGCCGACTGTATGACCGAGCTGCAAGACACGGTTGGCAGAATGTGACTCGAATCGAAGAAATTCCGAACTGGCGGAGACCGTGGTGGTAAGGCGAGTCAAGAAAGAATCGAAGTGGTGAATGAAAGAACCCTCGGTGGCTTCCTACAAAGAAAGGCCGGCGGTTTCGAGGGGTTTGTTTGCGCGTGGATCCAGTCCGTTTTTGTTGTTGCAATCAACGGTCCTTGATGCCGTTGTTTTTCGCAGAGGGAACGTGTTCGACCGTTCAACACAGTCGCGGTTTCTCGACGCTCGAGATGTGGTGGTCTCTGGCTTCCAGTCAAAGAGGAGAAGGAATGGTAGCTGCTCCGCGAGTCCAAATGGGCCAGCGATGAGGAAACCCCGAGCAGCTAAACGCCTAACTTGTTGAAGGAGAGTGTGTTAATGCGGAAGATCCAAAAGATCGGAGGGAAGCTCAGAAAGGAAAGGTTGCATGGAAGGACGGGAGGAGAGGAGCACCTCAGTTAAGGGAAGGGAACATGGAGGTTTGGGCGAGGGCCACCGAACTTGCACTTGGGGAATTCGTGACCCGGAGGTAGCGGATACATCTACTCTCATATTGGAATAGCGCTAGGATCGGTACCCAATACTTCCTTCTTACCCACTTTGTGCGATCGGGTTCTTCTCCCACGAACATCCAGGGGCGGAAGTGGTCCTTTGGATTTGCCCCGGCCAGGCGTGTGGGACAAACCACCGTGACAATGCAAGGTCGGTGATGATCGCAGGCTACCGGGCCTGTTTCCAGCGAGCAAGCCCGCCCAACCCGCCATCGGGGCCTGACCCGCAATCCCTGCCTGTGGGTCCCCTTACTTTATCCTCTGCTGCTGGTTGGCCCGCGTCTCGAGCCTGGACTGACTGGGCCAATGGGACTCGACGTCCCCCAACCGCTCCCACCCACACCTTTCCTTTCCCCTTTTCATGCTCGGTGGCAAGGAAGACGGCAGCTAGATTTGAAGCAAGAACACGCATCCATCGCATGTTTTTTGATATTGAGAGGCGAGAGAAAATATGCGACTCAACAAAGTGTTGTGCAACGTCGACATTGAGCGGCGAGTTTACTCGCGCGCAAAGTACCGCGCGGTTGGTTCTGCAACCAGTTTGAGGGCCTCTGCGTTCATAGGCCAGACTTCGGATCGAGGCAGGGTTCTCTGCATGAGCATCGTGTACCTGCATCAAGCAACCGCGCAAGAAGCAGGCATCAACGTGGTCATTCGATCGAGGTTCCACGTTAACTGACAGCAGTTCGGACGATCGCAGATCGCAGCCGCCTGGACACGTCAAGTCACTCGCAGAAACATCGAAAAGAGACCGCAAAGTTCCTCGATAGAACTGCCTCGAAAGAAGAAACAAGAAGACGCTCAGAGCCCGGCGTTTCACACATCGGCCGCCGCTTGGCGATTTGATAGGCCAACATCGTGTCCGTGAGCAAGGGGGATGACCATGGGCCCATGCCCCTCCCCCTCCTTGTTCGAAACTTCTCGAGTTGGCTCCGTCCACTCAGGGCTTGAAGACCGGTCCTGTTCCTGAAGTTGAAACAGAGCTAAAATGCGCAACAAGGCGCCGATTGGTCGCGTGTTCTCCATCGACTCTTGCTTCTCGAAAGGGCAGTTCTCCATCTGAACCTGAAACATTTTGGACAGCCACCGTCGTCACGCTCAGGAGACGCGTGGCTTGTTTCTTCAGCATGCGCGCGGCTGATCTTGCCATCTGCGCACATCGTCTCAAGCTCGAAGCTTGTGATCGTCTCGACGTTCATGGCAGTGTACCCCGAGTGACCGAAGCCCTTTTCCGAGCCGCCGCTAACGGAGCCAAGCGCCCGCTCTCCTGGCGATGATGGGTTTGCGGGGAGACTGAGCCGCCGGCTCCACGTGGAGGCAGTCGACTCCGCCGCTAACACTTGGTCGGGGCGAATTCCCTTGAGCTTCGCCGCACGCGAGGAACTCGCAGAGATGAGGAGATGACATGGCTTGGAGTTCGGAGGTTCACGTGTGTGGTATTAACTGCCGCCCACACGTCCCTGACACGGAGCATATAAAAAAAAGTAAAATAGAAGAGAAAGGAAAAGCAAAGGACCGCAGGCGCACCACACGACACTGACAGCTCCTCGGGCCCATGATCTCCATGATCCCCACCCGTGTGAATCAGTCAATGCCGGGCCGCAACCACCAACCCCGGGATCCCGAGCAGCAGCAAGCGAGCGATCATGAGCCGGCGCATAAACTGGCCCCGCCGCTAGTTTACGCCGGAGCTTTGGTCATGCGCAACCCCTTTGGGATCGGAGCCAGAGTCTCAACTGCCAGCACACACTGGGAATTCATAACCACTTGTCCAGCTCCCGAGTCATTCGTCATCCTGCTCCGGCATAGAGCATCAACCTGGCCATAACCCCCAGAATGGGTCACGGGATGCTACATTTGAGTGTCAGAGAGAGCGCAACGGGATGTGGGGTATCTGCATATCTCGTTCCAAGATGGCTACACAATAGGTACCGAGTTCGACACCGTAGATCCGTCGATTAGGTAGCTGGCCGGGCTGGCTCAGTCCTCATCCTCATCCATCGAGTCTCCGTCATGGCTGAGCGCAGCGCCCTCGTCCTCTTCATCATCCTCCTCCTCCTCTTCGCTGCTGCTGCTCTCGTCGTCCTCGACAGCCACCAGGCGATCCTCGACCTCGCCGCTCTCACCCTCCGCCTTGGTCGGCACCCGCTGGCCAAAGGCCTTCCGCACGCCCGGGTTCGTGCTCGTGTCCCAGATCGACACGGTTCCCTTGCTGCCCGCCACAGCAAGCCTGAACGCAACCTCCTTGTCAGGGGCAAAGCTCGTCGAGAAGACCTTGCCGACGTCAAAGTCGCGCGAGACGACCAGCGAGGGCCCCTCGGCGCTAATGTTCCACAGCTTGACCGTCCGGTCGGTCGAGCCCGTCGCCATGAAGCCGGGGATGACGGGGTTCAGGTCGAACGACGAGACGGACTCGTCGTGGGCCTGCAGCTTCCAGACCGTCTTGCTGGAGGCCGGGTCCTTGGAGGCGTTGCGGGCGTCAAAGTAGTGGATGATGCCGCGCTCGGTCGAGACGTAGAAGTAGTTGGGGTCGTGCGGGTCCCACTTGACCGTCTCGATGTCGCTCTCGACGCCCACGCGCATGGGCTGCTCGCCCGGCGCGCGCATGTCGCCGATGGCCGCCGTGCGGTCGTAGCTGCCGCTCAGCAGGACCGTCGACTCGGCCGGGTGCCAGGCCAGCGAGCAGACCTTGTCGGTGTGGTAGCTGTACGACTTGGCGCACTTGGTCGTGTGCAGGTCCCAGAGCTTGACCGTCTTGTCTGCGGACGCCGAGGCGAGCAGGTTCCGGTGTTTCCTGTTTGCCGCGAGCGCCAGGACGGCGTCGACGTGGTACTCATCGTTAGCCTTCTTCGACTTCTTTTTCTTCTTCTTTTTCTTCTTGTCCTCCTCGGCGTTGCCTGCTTGCCCCAGGATCGCGTTCGGGTACATGCAGTCGACTGTGTCCAGGTCCCAGATCTCAATGTCTGGGTCGAAGGTGCCAATGGCGACAAAGTTCCCAACAGAATCCTTCTCCACGCCAGGCTTGCTGACGGGAATATCCAGCCACTCAACACACAATGGTATCGCCGGCAGCATGATGTCGTGGTGGACATAGAGATTGTCGGCCGCGTCCTCGTACACGTAGACTTCGAGATGGGCGAGCTCGTCCTCGACCTTGGCCGCCAAGAGCAGGTTGTCTGTTGCGAGGATCTGCAAGTCCTCGCGGTCCTCGTCCTCGTCCTCGGCGTCGTCTTGGAGAGTGATGTACGGGTCATCCTTGTTGGACTCGTAGTAGGCTAGTGATTTTACGTTCCCAAACATGCCCATCGACTGGGCCTCGCCCTGCTGGTCGTCGTCGTCATCGTAGTGCTCCAGGTCGTATTCCTTCAGGTCGTCGTCAATCTCGATGCTGAGGGCAGTGTTAGTGGGGTCTCCAGGAAAGGTGATAAAAAATAGAGGCACAAACTCTGAAGCGTCATCGTCTTTTGTGTCCGGCTTCTCCTTCTTCTCTGGCTCTGCCTCCTTCTCTTGGGCCTCCTCGAGGTCCTCCTTGGCGTCGTCGAGCTGCAGCTTGGCCAGGTTCGCGATGCGCTCGAATTCCTCCTCGTCAAAGTTGTACTTTGTCGGGAAGGGTGCCGCAAACCCGCGCGGCACCCAGGCGGTGGTTGTGATCATGGAAGACATTTTGGACACAACAACAACCAGACCGCAACGTCTCTCGGGAGAATTAGACCAACTGCTGCTGGGCTCGCCAAAATCGAAGATTTCGTCCCGCAACTCAACTTTTTGGTGGGGCCAGCAGCGGGGCTTATCTTATCGCAGCGCTGAGCTTGACCCTTGGGTCCACATTTTCAACCTCAGAACGAACCGAAGGCGACAGTCGCTTTCTTGGCTGTTGTTGCTGGAGCTCCGTCGCGAAGTCAACCAGCCTCGGCCACCCCGGCACCAGGTGGATTGTATCACTCAAGTGCGGTATTCAGACAAAACAAGCCGTCACTTCTCCCTAGGTCATCTCACGTCATGGTCCGCGACTACGACGACGACCGCTCCAGCAAGCGGCGCAAGATCGACTTCAACCCTCTTCGCTCAGACGATCGGTTCGGCGACCTGCCTTCGCGCGTCCAGAACAGGAGCAATGGCGGCTTCAACTCACGAAGCTCGACACCGCGCACCGGCTCGCGGCTTGCCGGAGCCGCCACACCACGGCAACAAGAGTCCGACGGCCCAGAACCCGGGCTGGACGACAACGCCGTCACCGCGCTGGACCGCGACTGGTACGGCGGCGACGACGACCTGGGCGGCCACACGTTTGGCGACGAGACGCACAACCCGTTCGGCGACGACAGCGGCTGGGCCGCGCAGGAGAGGGAGGCCGCCATGGTGGAGAAGAAGATCAGCCAGTACGCCCGAGGCATGAGCGCGCGCCAAGTGCAGAAGCAGAAGGATGTCGACGCGTGGGAGACGAACCGGATGCTCACGTCGGGCGTGGCGCAGAGGAGGGACATGGGCGCCGATTTTGAGGACGACCAGGAGGGCACGCGCGTGCACCTGTTGGTCCACGATCTGCGGCCTCCTTTTCTGGACGGGCGTACCATCTTCACTAAACAGCTCGAGCCGGTCCCTGCTGTAAGAGACGCACAGAGCGACATGGCCGTGTTCAGCAGAAAGGGCAGCAGGGTTGTCAGGGAGCGGAGGCAGCAGCGGGAGCGCGCGCGACAAGCGCAGGAGGCTACAAACGTGGCAGGAACGGCGCTGGGCAACCTGATGGGCGTCAAGGACGAGGATACCGACAGCGCGCGTCCAATTGCTGTTGAAGAAGAGTCCAAGCCGCAGAGCACCAACAAGTTCAGTGACCACCTGAATACATCCGAGGGCGCGAGCAACTTCAGCCAGAGCAAGACGCTCAAGGAGCAGCGAGAATTCCTTCCAGCCTTTGCTGTGCGGGAAGACCTGCTGCGCGTCATCCGGGACAACCAGGTCGTGATTGTGATTGGAGAGACGGGCTCCGGCAAGACAACGCAGCTCACACAGTTCCTCTACGAGGACGGCTACGGCAAGACGGGCATGATCGGCTGCACGCAGCCGCGCAGAGTGGCGGCCATGAGCGTTGCCAAACGCGTGGCCGAGGAGATGGAGGTGAAGCTCGGCAGCACCGTCGGTTACGCCATCCGCTTCGAGGACTGCACCAGCAAGGACACCGTCATCAAGTACATGACGGACGGCGTGTTGCTCCGCGAGTCGCTCAACGAGCCGGACCTCGACAGATATTCGTGCGTCATCATGGACGAGGCGCACGAGCGGGCGCTCAACACCGACGTCCTGATGGGCCTGTTCAAGAAGATCTTGCAAAGGCGGCGCGACCTGAAGTTGATCGTCACGTCGGCGACCATGAATTCGAAGCGCTTTTCCGACTTTTACGGCGGCGCCCCAGAGTTTACCATTCCCGGTCGGACGTTTCCCGTGGATGTTATGTTCCACCGGTCGCCGGTCGAGGACTATGTGGACCAGGCTGTACAACAGGTCCTGGCCATCCACGTGGGCAAGCCGGCCGGCGATATTCTTGTCTTCATGACCGGCCAAGAGGATATCGAGGTGACGTGCGAGCTGATTCGCGAGAGGCTGGACGCGCTCAACGATCCCCCGAAACTCAGCATCCTGCCCATCTACAGCCAGATGCCTGCGGATCTGCAGGCCAAGATTTTTGACCGCGCGCCTCCTGGCGTGCGGAAGTGCATCGTGGCGACCAACATTGCCGAGACCAGTTTGACAGTCGACGGTATCATGTACGTGGTTGACGCAGGGTACTCCAAGCTCAAGGTGTACAATCCCCGGATGGGCATGGATACCCTTCAGATCACGCCCATCTCGCAGGCCAATGCATCCCAGCGGTCTGGCCGTGCCGGGCGGACGGGGCCCGGACAGGCGTACCGTCTCTACACCGAGAAGGCGTTCAGGGATGAAATGTACATGCAGACGATCCCGGAGATCCAGAGGACCAACCTAAGCAACACGGTTCTGCTCCTCAAGTCGCTTGGCGTCAAGGACCTGCTCGACTTTGACTTTATGGATCCGCCGCCGCAGGACACCATCACGACGTCGTTGTTCGACCTCTGGGCGCTTGGTGCGCTGGACAACCTGGGCGAGCTGACCGAGCTTGGACGCAAGATGAACGCGTTTCCCATGGACCCGTCCCTCGCCAAGCTCCTGATCATGTCGGAGGAGTACGGCTGCAGCGAGGAGATGGTGACCATCGTCTCAATGCTCTCGGTGCCCAACGTCTTCTACCGGCCCAAGGAGCGGCAGGAAGAGTCGGACGCGGCGCGCGAGAAGTTCTTTGTGCCCGAGTCGGACCACCTCACGTATCTGCACGTGTACACGCAGTGGAAGGCCAACGGGTACAGCGACGGGTGGTGCGTGCGGCATTTCCTGCACTCCAAGTCGCTGCGGCGGGCCAAGGAGGTGCGCGACCAACTGCTCGACATCATGAAGATGCAGAACATGGCCATGGTCAGCTGCGGCACCGACTGGGACGTCATCCGCAAGTGCATCTGCTCGGGCTACTACCACCAGGCGGCCAAGGTCAAGGGCATCGGCGAGTACATCAACCTGCGCACCAGCGTCACGGTCCAGCTGCACCCGACCAGCGCTCTGTACGGGCTGGGGTTCCTGCCGGACTACGTCGTCTACCACGAGCTGATCCTGACGTCCAAAGAGTACATGTCGACGGTGACCTCGGTGGACCCGCACTGGCTGGCGGATCTGGGCGGTGTGTTTTACTCGATCAAGGAGAAGGGGTACTCGGCAAGGGAGAAGCGCATCACCGAGACCGAGTTCAACAGGAAGATGGAGATTGAGGCGCAGATGGCGGCGGACAAGAAGCGGCGCGAGGACGAGCTGCAGGCCGAGGAGGAGCTGAAGCTGGTCAAGAAGACGGGGCCGGTCAAGGACAAGAAGACGGTCACGTCGGGGGCGGTGGTCAAGCCGGTGCGGAAGCGCGCTGGGAGGGGTTTTTAGCGTGGCCACCAATGCAACAGATACCCATTTTGTTGTTGGATACTTCAGCAGTCATATTCATGATCAAATTGTATCTATTTGACCTCACTCCGGACGGCAGCCGTCCCATCTTGCTTCAGGGGCAGGTGTGGCTGCCGATCGACCGCCAAGCCGGGCCCGATCCTGGGTCTCGCTTCGGCCAACATCGGCTAACTCGCGCTTCGCGTAACGAGCCGAAAACCGGTGAAGTCACCGTCTCACCTGCATCCCTCCCTCAACATCGTCCGCAGCCAGGGACGAAATTCTTCACCTCATCCACATTGACTCCTCACACTGCGCGATTCACACCTCAATTGGCAACAATGCAGTCCTCCAGGTCAATCGCGCTCGGCCGCACCCTCCGGAGTGCGTGCCCGACACCGTCACACACCGCAAGACGACTCACCACGCGCGCCCTCGCGGCCTCTCTGTCTCAACAGTATCCCACCAGACAACACCGACAACAGCAACTCATAACAACCCGCCAACTTCCCACCGCAACCACCACCCAAACCCGCCATGCTTCGTCTTCACCCGACCACCAACCCCTCCAAAAAACCCCCCTCTACCCCCTCCACCTCTCCCACGCCGCCAAGATGGTCCCCTTCGGCGGCTTCCACATGCCCGTGCAATACCCCTCCCTCTCCGTCTCCCAATCCCACCTTTTTACTCGTACCGCCTCCTCCCTCTTCGACGTCAGCCACATGGTCCAGCGCGTCTTCACGGGTCCGGGCGCCGCCCAGTTCCTGCAGCGCATCACGCCCAGTGGAGTGGAAGGGTTGGGCGAGCACAGGAGTACGTTGAGCTGTATCCTCAAAGAGGATGGGAGTGGCGGGATTGTGGATGATACTATTATCACCAAGCTGGGGGAGGGGAAGGGGTTTTATGTCGTTACGAATGCCGCGTGCAGGGAGAAGGATGATGCGTATTTGGATAGGGAATTGGCGAAGTGGAATGGGGAGATGGAGGGGCAAGGGTCGGGGGTGAGGGAGGAGAGACTGGATGGGCAGGGGTTGGTGGCGCTGCAGGGGCCGAAGGCGGCCGAGGTGTTGGGTGGGGTGTTGGCGGAGGGGGGGGAGGGGGTGGATTTGAGGGGGTTGTTGTTTGGGCAGTCGGCGTATGCGAGGATTAAGCTGGATGAGACTGAGCTCAGCAGTCCGTTGCTGATTAGTCGTGGGGGGTATACTGGGGAGGATGGGTTTGAGATTTCGATTCCTGCCGACGAGACGGTTGCGGTGACGGAGGCGCTGCTCGCTGCCGGGCCGGAGAAGATCCAGTTGGCGGGGCTGGGCGCCCGGGATAGCCTGCGCCTGGAGGCGGGCATGTGCTTGTATGGGCACGACCTGGACGAGTCGACAACGCCGGTCGAGGCCGGGCTCAGCTGGATTATCCCCAAGGAGCGGCGCACGGCGGATGCCGGCTTCTACGGTGCCGACGTGATTGCCCGGCAGCTGGTGGCCAAGAGCAAGGGCGGCTCGGGCGTGGAGCGCCGCCGGGTCGGGCTGATCGTGGAGGGTGCACCAGCCAGAGAGGGCGCCGAGATCGTCAGCCGCGCCGAGGAGGGCAAGGAGCCCGTAAAGCTGGGCGCCGTGACGAGCGGGTGCCCCAGCCCGAGCCTGGGCAAGAACATCGCCATGGGTTACGTCAAGGACGGCTTCCACAAGGCCGGCACCGAGGTCGATGTGCTGGTCCGCGGCCGGCCGAGGAAGGCGGTCGTGGCTAAGATGCCGTTTGTCCCGACCAAGTACTGGAAGGGCGAGGCTTAAGGCGATGGGGAGATGTGAAAGCTGATGCGGCGCGGGGACATGTTTGCTTTCTGGTTTTGAGACAGGGGGAATAAACGGAAAGAGGTCGTTCAACACCGTGTTTGCGGACTGGCGCAAGGTTTATCAGGATCTTGGTCTGGTCGAGTCGGATACTTCAACGTGGGAAAGGTCGGGGGGTCATTAGAGAGGTGAAAACGGACGGTCAACCCGGTTATTCTCTGTGGTGTTAGATTTATGAGCAACCCGATCACTTCAAAGGGCATCAATGAGGGAGATAGATACCTCCTCGGCCAACAAGGTGTTGAAAAGTAATTGTATTTTTCCCGCTTTCTGCTCCCAATCCGAGAGACCCGCTTCCTCGCCCATTAACTCCAATGCCTGCTATGCTAGGACAGCGACAAGCAAAACCCAGGTATCCGTTACCACCGTAAGGGGCTATCCGAGCCCATGTTGAATGATCGCCCTTTGACCCAATGCTGAACTCCCGCCATGACCCGAATGACAATGCTGAACCTGACGCGCCCATCTCTGCCTTGCGAGCGAGATGCCATGAAGATTAGAAAATTTAAGCCGAAGGATTTTATTTTCTTTTTGTTTCCGGATGACGCCCCGTCATCACTTTACTCCTCCTGAGCCCACCTCCTCTCCCGCAGCGGCATCTCTTTTCCTGACCTCTGCCGTTCACCAGTTAGTTCGGCCCGCCAAGCGTAGTACTCGCCCAGCCTCGTCTCGGCGTACGACGCATAGTCGAAGTCAATCTCGGAGATGGTCGCCTGGATCAGGGCCCAGATACCCCAGTAGAACCCTGGCAGGCCCCGGAAGTGGTCCACCTCCTCAAGCAGCTTCTCGACCTCGGCCTCCTTGTCCACTGCGGCCGCTCCGGGCGTCTTCTTTTCAAGGAATGTGAAGTACGAGTCGATGTACTCCGTAACGAACTCTCGCCGCTGTGCGCGGGTTGGAAGGACGCTGAAGTCGCAGTCAAAGCCACCCCACTCGGCAAAGTGGTTTGCAAGGTCGAATGCGGCGGGCGAAGGCGTCGCGTATTCGTAGTCGATGAAGGTGACGGTGGGTTCAGGCGACTTGTCGCCATTAGCGGCATGGGACTTTGGCAGCACAATGACGTTCCCACTCAGAAGGTCGCAGTGCGCAAAGACGAGCTGGCAAGACAATCAGCCAATGCTACCGGACATTGAATCTCAGGTCGACTTACCCCATTCTCACCCAGGCCCGGCCGCTGGCTGAGCTCAGTAATCAACGTCTTCAGCTCTTTCTGCAGCGAAGCCTGCCGGGCCCTCTGCGCCTCCGTGTCAGTCGGGAGCGCAAAAATCCACTTCTGCATGACGGTCCAGACGTTGGGTGGCGGCTTCCCCGGCGCGACGCCGTCGAGCGCCATTTGAAACTCGGCATCGCCCAGGCAACTGTCGAGGGCTGCGAGCGCGGCACCATCAACCTTGGAATTCTTGCGGCTGTGTCCAGTTCGCCCAGATATGCAGGGAACAGTAGCATGCCACTCGGCCAGGCGGCGGGCCACAGCCTTGTAAATGGCGGGCTTGCGCAGGTCCTCGGGCTGCGTGACAGTGCCCTGGACGAAACGATACATCATGCCGTTCTCGAAGCGGCCAAGAAGCTCAGGGGCTAGGCCGTGCCTCATGAGCAGCTCGTGGTTTTGGGTTTCGCGGTGCCGGTCGATGATGACGTCGGTGCCATGGCCGTATGCGCGCAGCAGGATCGCCTCCTTGTCCACGTCGTCCTTGGACAGCCCCGCGCGCTTGTTGACCGCCTTCAACAAGGTGTTTGTGATGCCGTCGGTGAAGCGGACAAACTCGACCTTGGAGCCGGGCTCCTTCCAGTCGGGGCGGACGGACAGCACGAGGCGGAGGGCGGACTCGTCCGAGTTGGCGCTGTCGTAGGAGAGGGGAATGTAGCGGATGTGATGGTCGGCGCCCTTCAGCTCGCCATTGCTGTGGGTTCCATTCTCGCAGCCAACCGCCATGGTCGTCGAGGTCGCAGCACGGGCGAGGAGGAAGAGTTAAGATGTGTTGGCACGCGGTCTCGAGGTATCGGTTTCGGAGGTGTAATTCGAAGCAATCGGGAGGGGAAGAAGCAGGCGAGGCGCTCTTTAAGTCTGTTCAGAGTCGGCCAGAAAGCGGAAGCGGTGTAGCGAACTCGGACGCACGAGGGCGGATGTGGCTGAAATGTTGGGCACGAGACCGTATGGAGGAGCGATCGAATGTAGAGACAAAAAGGAGGGAACGGTGCCAATTGTGCAACACTTGTGTGTTGGCTGGTTGAGGGAGGACGGATACTGCAGCAGGATTGCGTCGCTCACACGATCAGTTGCCCTCCTCGTACCTTTTTGACCCTTTTCGAACGGGGCCTGGCAGGAGAAACCCTCGTGGCAGCGATGCCCCTGTTGAGTGGTTCGTCAGAGCTTCAGGCTTGTGAAAATGCAGTGGTCCAAGCGTCATGTTGCCCCACAGGCCCACCGCCCCGCGCTCCGCTTTTGCGTGGGCCCTGCCAGGCTCGGCGCTGTCACCAGCTGCGGGGGCCGTTTGCCAACTGAACGTCGCACCCTAAGAATGCGACTTTAGATATCTCACAGTGCTTGGTCGCCGGCTTGGTGGTGCAGACCCAACCCGAATATTTTCGATAGGACGGCTGGATGAAATCAGGCATAGCGATGTGACGGCATCCCGCAGGCATGGCACTCCCCGTCCTCCCCAACCCGGACAATTTCCTGGGTGTCGCTCTGGTCATCAACCGCTCGCGAGATGGGCCGAGATTCGTCTTCCATTACCCGCCTCTCCTGGGTCAGACGGAGAGCGCCAGGAGGAAGACCGATGGCGCGGATGATCTTGACGACGACGACGACATCCTGCTCGGCCGCCCCGCTCGCGAGGCGCGCATAGAGACGGGCTCATCGGCGGCCCGCCTCGCCGCCGAACTGGCCCAGTGGAACCATGACGACCATCTCGTCACCGAGAGCGGCACCCAGATCGTCCCGTGGGAGCATGTGGCTGGCTTCCCGACCAAGGACCTCGCCAACATTTTGACTCCGGCGAGGGCGTACCACAAGAAGCTCTTTCAGGTGTCCCTGGACCCCATCTACTGTGTGTCGTATCCCATCTACGTGCCCGAGAACGGCGTGTGGCGCAAGAAGAAAACCAAGAAGCCGGAGAAACAGCGCCAGCAGTCTCGAGAACCTGGGCACGCCAGGAAAGAAGACGATGACGCGCTGCCGACTGATGCCGCCGGATCGGCCAGGAGCGCCGGCGAGAAGGGTCTGAGCGATACAGAGAAGATTGAGGTGCGGGACATGGCGCAACCCCTGGGCAAGCCTGCCGACGAGGCCGAGGACAAGAAGAGCTCCATGACCATGTTCAACTTGGTCTTTTTCCTCAAGCCCAAGAAGCACGAGGTCAAGCCCCTCGTCGACATAATGTTTACCCACATCATAAGAAAGATCAACAAGGCCTACAAGTACTGCCAGCAGCGGAGTGACTTTGTCTGGAAGGAATCGAAGCGCATCCTGGCTCTCAAGGACAAGGGCCGCGAGGAGAGTAGGTTTCATTATCCTCTCCAGCCCCCAACGTCTCAAGGACTGACATGCGCTGTGTAGAGAGCAAGATGAGCATCCTGTGGGACGAGATACTCTCCAACTCCTCCCTGGCGGCGTCCATGCAGGATATCTACGAGGCCGTCTCCCAGAACAGGATTGCCGCCTTGCAGTTGGACACAGTCGAGGGCGCCGTCACGCACTCCGTCCAGATTCCCGTCCCTTTCCACGTATCTGACCTCCCAGAAGAGGGCGAGCAAGGCCAGCCGGGTCTCTGGCTGACCACGGCGAACTCGCTGATGGCCGAGGAGGCGGCTGAGACGCCTGGCTTTCTGGACAAGAACTTTGCTCTGCTGCTCATGATGGATGAGAAGAGGGTCATAGCTGAGCTGCAGAGCGACCCTGACGAAACGACCCTCGCTATGATCGAGTTTGTGCGCCACTGCAAGCCGACTCTCTCGTAAGCATTCTTCAAGCTTGAACTGGGCACCACGCGCTAACATGCACGCCCACAGTTTCTATCAGGTCTGCCAGCAGTCGAGCAACATCCTCACGCCGGCCCAGGTCCGCAAGTTCGCCCAGCACTTCATCTTCTGGCGCCGCGCCATCGCCATCCCGCCACTACATGCTAGGGACATGTACATTGTGAGCCCCAACTGCGACCTGCGCAAGCTGCCCCAAGCAGCAACTCAGTGGGCGCGCCAGTTCCCCCTCTCGCCGACCCTGCCCAATTTCCTCGCCGAGCTCAGTGTCGCCCCGCGGCCCTACAAGCTCCACTGCCCCAGCAAGGCTCACCGCCCAGTCTACATGGCCATGCTGGCCTGGCTGATGCGCGGGGGCTGGGTTACACAGCTGTGCACCTTTGCCTACGTCGTCGTCTGGCCCGAAATTATCTACGAGGTAGAGCACGCCCTCGAGGCCGAAGAGATCGCCCGCGCCAAACGTGCCCAAGCCCAGGGGCACGAACCCAGTAGCGTCGAAAGCAACGACACCGCCACCTTGACTGCAGTGGCAACCTCAGGCGTAGCAGCCCTAGGCGACGCCGCTGTGGCGGGTTTCCTCCCCCTCCTCTCCGAAGCCTCCGACCCAACCTCGTCCACCACCACCAGCCTCCGCGACCTCTCCCTCTCCCACTCCCAGTCCTCCCTCATCCCCGCCAGCAACACTTCCCGACCGACCTCTCCCATATCCACCCGCAACAACAACCTCCACTCCCCCTCTCCCCCGCCACCACCACCACCACCCCAATCCCATCACAACGACACCAACACCAACGACCAAGAGGAACCGACCCCCGCCGAACAAGCCGCCGAAAAAGCCCGCCTGGCCCGCATAGCCGACAAGGCCGCCCGCGAGCTGGCCGAGCGCGCGACCGCCCACGCGCGCAAGACCCCGCCGCGGGCGACGGCCCACCCCAGCGTCAACCACGCGCCGCACCTGGACGGCATCGCGCCGCACGTCATTCTCGACGCCAACAAGGCGACGGGTAAGGAGAGTTTGTATCTGAGTGCGATTGGGAGGCGGTTTCGCGAGCTTGCGAAGCAGGGGAGTGCCGGTGGTGGTGGAGGAGAGAAAGGCGTCAAGAGCCCGCCACCGGCTGGACAACAGCAGCAACAACAACACAAACCACAACAACAACAGCCACCACCTACCCCAAGACACCATGGCCAAGGGCATGCTGGACACCACAAGGATAGGGGGGGAGGAGGAGGAGGAGGAGGCAGCGGGATCGCCGGCGCAGACAGCTGGGAGGAGCGGGTGGCTCGCGCGTGGCCCGTCTTCTGCAAGTACTTCAACGGGCGGACGGCGCTGGAGCGCATCGCCCTGCAGGAGGACATGAAGCGCAAGGACGTGTGGAACCTGCTGACGGCCATGAGCGAGCACCTGCTCTGTGTCCGGCATTGGTAAAAGATATCTGCCTTAGTAGCAAAGTGAAGGCGGGGTTATGTCTTACATTGTGAGTGCCATGTACAAAAAGGGAAGAGACTCGGACATTGCAGCACAGCGAGACAGAGAGAGCAGGGTGCTTAGGTAGTCATGTATATTGAGATGTAAGGGGGGTATTATCCATGATCCCGCGGCGTCAATGGGCCTCGCCCGCATGTGCTAGTGTCCCTAAGCAAAGATGCAATGCCATCGTAAGGTAAGTTAATGATGATGAAATCCCTAAACCAAAAAAAGGAGGAAAGAAGAAAGCTAAAGACCCAAGACAGCCCCGTCCCTGTGCCAAATCCGCAAGGTATCATCGAGTTCGCGAGGAATAAACAAGAGAGCCAGCAATAAGAAAAAGAAAGAAAAAGAGACCAGTGTCCCCCAAAACAAAGCCCAGTCCCAGTATATGCTTCCTGGCCTTGACCCGCCCAGTCCAACCCCGCTGCGCCGTGACCAGACCGCGCCCGAACGACCCTTGATATGCTGTGTGACCCCCGAGACATCCCGCAAAGAAGAATGCAGATGCAAACCTGGAAAGCCAGTTGGTGTGCAACGAGTCTGAAAATGGGAAGAATCAGGAAAGAAGCAAGGGAAACCACGTGCCCGCCGTTATATAACGGTTCAAGTCTCCGTGGCGAAATCAACGCAACTAGTCCTCATCCATGCCGTACTCGTCTCCCTCCTTGAACACATCCATGTCGTCGTCGAATTGGACCAGGTCGCCGTGCTCGAGCATGTCGTGGGCCAGTCCTCCCGCGCCATCCTCTCCCGGGCTGAGTGAGCCGTGGTCCATCCCGTTGCCGTTGCCGTTGAGGGGTTCGCCCTTGTAGTCGGTATGATGCGGCACGCGAAGACCGGACCCAGCAGTGCGCGAGTACGAGAAGCTTCTCGTCTGTCCCGTGGTCTCGTCGATCCGGTTTATCGCATCCAGGAGCTCCGACTGCATCCGCCTCTCGTCGTCGGTAATCTCAAAGGGCAGCTGGCCGCCACGCTCGTAGAGGGCGTTGATGAGCTCCTCTTGCTGCTGGATCTTGAGGTGCAGCATCCACATCAGATCCCGCGTCCAGCTCACGGCACCATTCAGGATGTCGCCCTTGTTGGGCCCCTTGTCCTTCTCCTCCACTGGCAACCCGGTGGTGATGTTGCCTGCATTTCCGCCCGCCGCCCGCCGGGCGCCTGGACCAGCCAGGGCCGAGGTAGCCTGCGGGGGTCCTCCAATGCCAGAGAGCGTCGGAGACAATGGCGTTCCGTTTTGGATCGCCTTCTTGATCTTTTCATCCTCGAGGCGATGGAGTGGTACGAGCTTGCTGAGGTCTTGGATCCGCTCGTTAATGTTATCGCGCCTACGGCGCTCCACAAGGTTGTGGGACTCGCGGCGCCGCTTCCGCCTCGCTTCTTGGGACGACGCAGCAGCTGACGGTGCGCCGAGCTTGGCCGGCATCGAAACGCCACCCTTCAAGATCATGTCGTTGAGCTGGTTGCTCTGGAGGCCCGCCTGCAGCGGCGACGAGAACCCTGAGCCAGGGAATGACGACATGCTATTGGGAGTCTGAATCCACTGGCCGGAATGTGTCTTCTCGTGGTGTGTGCCCGCTGTCCTGATCGGTTGGGCCCCGTATGTCGACTCCGAGTTCACCGACAGCCCGGCCATGGCCGCTGTCTTGGGAGTGAGGGAGCCCCTGGGGGCGGTCGACGGCTTGCGTTGCATGGCGAGGTGTGCGCGCGCCTGTGCCTGGGCGCTGAGGAAGTTCGGGTCGGGGTTGTCGTTGAGATCGGAGGCCGCGAGGGGAGACCCTGCATAGGAGAGTGGCGACTTGAGGCCGCCCAAGGATTGAGCGTGCTGCATCTGGTAGCGCGCAAAGTTGGAGGCAAACGGGCTTTGGATGGGGTCGCCATCAGGCGTGCTGGAGTACCCGTGCAGGGCGCGTTGGTCCATGGGCAGGCCATGGTGCGAACCGTACACACCATGGGAGTAGCTGATGTTCGCGTCGCCCATGGAGTCAAAGTCCTGCATGCCCCCGTCTATTGGGCCGTTCAGCCCATCGCGAAGCTCATCGTCTCCAAACAAGGCCGAGCCGCTGGAGAAGGTATTTGACGAAGTGGCGGGGTTGAAGCTGTGCTGGAAAGACCCCGAATAATTGCCCGCCATGGCCAAGTCGTTGGGGTCGATGGCGCCATGCCCGCTCATCGGGAAGCCGTGCTGTGTCATCTTCGTGGGGTTGGACTGAGACCGCTGAGTGTGTGTTTGCGTCTCTATTGTCATTCCACCTGGGAAAAGGCGCTGCTTTATTCGATTCCGATGTGGAAGGCTGAAGATGCGACTTCGGAGTGGTATACGATTGGTAGTCTGATATAACAGAATAAATGTCAATTCTCGTGGTACAGAAGGGGCGCTGGTGCCACCCAGAAACTGCCGAAGCAGGCCGGGGCTGTCCAGCCAGGGGGGAGCGGTGAGATGTTTTTTGAGGGTCGACACCAGGCGCACGTACCTATGAGCAGGAGATTTTGTGCTTTGCTGCCGTTGAGTTGTTGGCCATCAGGCAGGGAAGAAAAGGCCGGGTGTTGCGAGTAATCGAGGTCCGGATGACTCGGGCAGAGCGATATCGCAGATCGGGGATGCGGTGTCGAAGGCGGAAATCGGTCGCGGTCCGAAAACAGCGAGCACCGGGGGTGTGGTTGCTGGAAAGTTGGCAGGAACTGGGTGCGGCTTTTTTGCCGTTCTTGAAATGGTACACCGGAGTGAGTCGTGAAGGCAACTTGTGTACCTTTATATGTGTGTCCGATGTGACAGGTCGGGGGTTGGCGATGGTGCAGTGGGCGAGTTGCGAAGAGGGCGGGCCTCGAGTGGGAGAGTTGCTCTTGAAGGTGCCAAAAAAGTGGGGAGACCGGGGCTGAACAATGCGGTTCCGGCTAACCCTGTTGGGAAATGGTCCCTTGGGATGGCAGCTGGTGCCGGGGAGCAACAAGGAGTCTCCCAACAAAGCGGCCAGGAGAAACGCCGAGGGAAAAAAGAAAAGGGAGACGAAGAAAAACTTTCTTTGGCTTCGCCCGTCGGGTCCAACAGGGCTGGAGGCCTGCAACTGTCAATCGAGTAAGCAGAGTAAGCGGAGAAGGGAAAACGAGGTCGATATGGAGAGACGCACAAGGTCGCACAGGGAAAGGTGCGGGTTTCCAAGGCTTTTGAGTCCTGAAGTGGGAAGTAGCGTGCTGCAACCAATGCCTCCGGTATGTAGCAGGGAATGCAACGTGGAAGTTCAAGTCCGCGCTTGAATCGAGAGGGCGGGGGAGGAATCGGTAGGCGGGGAAGGAATGGGGTTAATGGTGGGGTCCTTTTGAAGCCTCAGAAAGGCGGTAACCAAAGATGGAGTTGCTCGGTTGGAGGTTTGGGACGAACGTGGAGGCCAACGGCCAGTGACTCGTGGAGCACAAAGGAAGTTGGGACGGTGAGGTGCCAAAGGCGAGGAGCCAACCGAGGCGAGTAGGTGAAGGTGAAGAGATTGGAGATGGGAATGTGAGGTATCTCGATGGACGGAAAATGCGGGAAGGGCGGCTGAGGCGGAGCAGTAAGGCAGGTTGATATCTCGGTTTCTCGGAGTGCCTGTTTTGGGAGACGCGCATTCGCCAGGGAAGAAGGTGTGTGCGACCTGAGAGAGATTGGAGAGTCGAAGGGAATGGGTGGGTGCTCGTCTGGATTTATGACCGCTCAGCACCGAGGATCTGACATACCACCGGACCCCTCTTCGCTTAGAACTGGGATGTACCTATTTGTAGAAGTTGGCGACGCGAACCCCGGGGATTGTGTAGAAGACTGGTGTAAGGTAGAGGAAGCCGGCGGTCGCTGTAACAAGAGGCGGCGATGTGCATCAAATGCCCCTCCTTCCCAAACTGGTTGCGATTCGGCTGGGACTGCTGATTGGTTGGCTGGCGGCCGAACGGCAAGGGTTGGGCTCGAATTGTTGCCTGTCCGTGCAGACAACTCCACGACTCGAATGCGGTGTGAGGAGGGGAGGCTTCTGCTTCCCGGAGCTGAAAAGCCAGAGGATAAACAAGCAAGGGGAGCGAAGGGGGCGTGTTGGGTGCAGGTGCGCAGTGGATGGCAACCAAGTGGGGTTGAGGCCGGCGGACTGTGTAAGCTGCTTCGCCAAGTTGGACTTGGGCTCCTTGGTCCCCGAGTGGTTTCCGACTAGCAAAATGCAAGTTTGTTGCAGTATTCGATCAACTATCCTGTAAAAAAAGGCCTGGTTTGTTTGTTGACCCAACAAGGCGTCGAGCTGGGTCTGTCGGCCTGTCAAGGTGAGCAGGACGGTGAAAAGGTGAGAGCTGGTCGGCGAGCTGAGACTTTGCGGGCTTGAGAATGGAAGCGAGGAAGATGGAAAAGAAGTCAAACCAATACATTTGTAGCACGCGCATGCATGTGGCAAGCAGGGGGCATCTTATATCGCGGGCTTCTCTCACAGCCTCCACCTATCCGTACCATAACACCCACCAAGCACCGTGCCTTGAATCCTGCCAAGTCGTCTGACTTCCATCTTGACAGCCTAGGCAATAAGAGGGTGTGCTGAGAAATCGAGACTTGGAGCGCAGACGGGCATAGTCGCAAGTGACTCTTTTCCAAGATGCCTTGGTTTTTCACACCTGGCTCCCGGGGGCTTCACCGAACTTGTCCGAGGACATGGGCGTGCGCCATCAGCCCAGCTGCCGGTGTGACTCGCAGCTGAGACATCAAGGCACACCAAACGGAAGAGCGCAGCCATCTCTCACCCATGGCTAGGCAGGCAATGCGCAAGCCCTGTCTTGAACAATCCGGGTCCGGAGATACATACCAAGAAATGCCGACATCGAGCTTCACCATGCGATGCAGAGGGGGATCGGCCCGTGTGATACCCAAAACATGGCTGGCTCGTTGACTGCCGGTAGTGATGTGCCGGGGTCCGGCAGCTGGGAGCCCTGCAAGTGCATGTCAGTGGCTACCATCTGCGAGGGCCTCAACGTCTCCTCCGCTGATCTCCCGTATCAACGACAGCAAGTCCAACGACCACCACCCCCAGCCCCGGCCGATCAACACGCCATAAAGTTGGCGTGAGGGATTTCACAAGGCTCCGGTTTCCGTTTCAACGCCTTGATGTTTCCCCTCCACGCTGAGGCGGTCGACAGGTGCGGCCGCTGTGGCAATGTCAGGCTTGGAACTCGAGAGGCTGATCCGCCTAGCACCTGTGGCCGGATCCGCTAGGTATGCCCTCCGTCCTCGAGAGAGATCGAGAGAGACCGAAAGCGTTCCGCGCCATGGTTCTTCCAAGGAGGTTTGGAATCCAACGAGTTGTCAAGTGAGTCTCCACGTGCAAATGCCATCCGTCGCGTCCCGGGATGCTCGAGCTGTGTCGGAACGAGACGTGAGGAGCTTCTGTAGATTGAAACCAAGATGTGGTGAAAAGAGACAAGTGAGCCCTCCAAAACGACTGCATGGCACCCTCCAAGGTGGTCCGTGATCAGCTGCAGCGCGCTAGCTTGATCAGGAGGACCAATCATCTGTGCAGGATCGGCGAAGTGGGTGCGCTCCCGAGCCTCCGCCTGCAGGGATGCTGGCCGTTTTCTCCATGCGCGCCGACTTGGGTTGCGCAAGCCGATGGACCGCAGCTCACTTCTTGCCGCCCGCCATCTCCATCAAAGGCAACAACCAGAAACCAACCCCGACGCGACCCTGACCACCGCTGGTGCAACGACATCAACATCTACGCTCTCGTATAATACGGCCGGACAATCTTGACCAGCCGTCTCAACCCACCGCGGCAGGAAAGAACCGGAGAAAAGCCAGCAACAGAACTTGGAACTTGGTCGAACGAACACCCTCCTCCTGCAACACCCGAATCATCTGAGCAGAACCGTGCCGGCGCATCCTCGTTCCCACTTGTACGTGAGCTAGCCGCATGACTTTTTACCCCATGGATGGTTGTCAAACAGGACACTACACCTCCCAACCTTCTTGGCAGCGTAGTGCGCCGTCAACTTCAACATCCGTCCCACGACATTACCTCCTACGTCACTTAAGCAAGCTAGCTCTGCCTAGTCCTCGCTCACACACCATATCAGGCACTCCCAAGCCTCTAGTGCGGTCACCGGGACCCCGTCAGCCTTATTGGTTTTCCACCTTTGCGTCCACCTGCCGAGTCCCGATCGCGTTGCCCGACGCGCCCGCCAACTCGAGAGCCTCGCCAGTTTTTGGATCTAGTTCAGAACGTGGAAACGGAGGATAAACAAACGCCTGGTGGGCCATGGCTTCGGCATCCTTCCGCGAGTCGCTCAATTCGCTCGGCTGGTCGCGCCGCAACGACGACCTTCCTGTGAACACTGCACGACAAGGCGGCTTCCTGTCGTCGCTCCAGTCTCTCAACCCATTTGGCGACCGTGGCTATGTCCAGCTCCCGACGTCCGAGGGCCCAGGCGCCCCGTTGCCGGCGCCTAGCCGCCGCGAAGAGGAGGAAGGCTGGTTCGCCTGTGAGTCAAGCCGATTCGATTCCTCTTCCTGCATTACCCCCACGTCATGTTGCCCTGTTTCTGGCGTGTCCCCCCCTCAAAGGACCTTGCTGCCCCTGCAGGCGGGTCTGCGATGCGGGACATGTGCCGGCTGCGCATGGCCGTGTCTCAGGCGGCCCCACGCCCCCCTTCGGCGGCCGCTACATCTCTTCTTGTTTCTATCTTTATCAGTACTACTGCAATGGAAGGCTGCCTCGATCTGCGAGAAGGGACTACTAACCGGCGAGACACACAGTGAGTCGATGGGATCGTCTGCTGATCTTTGGTGCCTGCAACCTCGGCGCCCTCGCCTGCTTCGTCATTTGCTTCGCCCTCTTTCCCGTCATCTCTCTCGGCAAGCCGCGCAAGCTCGTTGTCTTGTAAGTCTTGACTCGGAATATTCTCCTTGCACTGCCACGGAGCGGTCCTGTTGGGAAGCACTCTTTCCTGGGGACTCAGCGAGCTTGATCAGGCGCCCTCTTCTTGGCAGTTGGGTGAGTGCGAGCTGTCAAAACTCAGAAGGCTAACTCGGTCATCCTCAGATGGACGCTGGGCTCAATCCTGTTCTTGTCGTCCTTTGCCGCCATCATGGGCCCGTGGGCATACATCCAGCATCTCGCCTCAACGCCACGGCTGCCTTTCACGGCTGCCTACTTTGGGTCGCTCGGTCTGACGCTATACTTTTCCATCGGCGTAAGTTGGGCTTTCCGTCGAACTGTCGTTACGCGGAGGCTAACGATCCTCAAGCTCCAAAGCACGCTTCTTACTCTGTTTGCCGGCCTCGTCCAGCTGGCGTCCCTTGTATGGTATCTTGTGAGCTACTTCCCGATGGGCTCGAGCGGGCTACGCCTTGTAAGCACCTTTGGCGCCCGCAGGGCAGCAGCCTGGATGACCAGCTGAGGAAGGCTACGGGCCTCGGCACACGCTTTCCGAAGCTGGTGATGTATTCTTCATTGTCATATTGTACTGTACAACTTGCAAGAGCCTGTAATTTGGAGTCCCGAAACTGTGACACCTAGAGATTGTGGGGGAGTGCTGTTGCCTGCCAAAACCGCTGCCTATTCCAGCGCTCCTCTCGCACACGGCTGGCGGTTTCGCATTGCGTCCAGCCCTCTCATCACGGCAGAAGGGACGGCCCGGCATCCAAACCGGGGAGACAAAAGGCAGACAAGAACGACTGTTGTACCATGAGACGGTGCCGGCTTTTAGCCGGCAACGTCCTGGCGGTGGACTAATATCCCGACAGTCTCAGTCTCGCCTCGCTTGGGAAAGCTGGGAAACGTTCCAGATGTTGTCGAGCAGATGCTCGGGGAGAAATGCGGTCCTCCCATAATGACGACGCAGAAAGGCAAACACGGATCCTGACTGGCGGACCAAGAGCCTCATTCCCAGCTGAGATCGATCCGGCGCTCCCAAGTCCTGCAGGGCAGATCGGCCAGTAAGAAGGACGCGGTGCCTTGGCCAACGCAGTTTGGCCCAGGTGGATGTCTACGTACATACGGCAGTGTAGGTAGGTTCTAATTTGCCCCGAACAGAGCTTCGACTTTCCTCAGTTTCCTGTGAGCAGGCTTCTTGTTTCTTCCTTTCTCCGTTTTAATCTCCTGCTTTCGTACTCCTCTCTCCATGCCGAAGCAAGCCTTGCTTTTCTTTGCTTCCTATTCCGACACAATCGGAGTGAGGTCATGATAGACAGCAAGTCTAAACCCCTTCACCCCTCCCCCATGTCCATGGCTCCAGGCGAAGCGAAGGCTGCCCTGCCCGGCTCGATCTCGACCCGGGGCATGTGCGTGGGACCCCACCTCGGCCGACCCCTCCGCCCGAGGAAACTCCCGCGCCTCCGTGACAGTGCGATACAACCTCACATTACACGTCTTGCCCAACCGCGTTTGGGCAGGCAAAGTGCATCAAATTAAGACGCGTCTGGAGAACGGCTACTAGGACTCCAAATAGCACATTGAAGCATCACTCATACACAGTAAATTGCTGCTCGGAGGTTGAGGTGAAATGTAACATACAGTACAGTACAAAGACCCCGGTAACACACTCCGATCGGATGCTCGTCCTTCGGGGCTGCGGCCAACTTCCGATCCCCACTTTCCTACATGCCTTGACCGATTTGGTACCTTAAAACGCACCACTTGCAGCAGAACATCGCGCCCCATCCCGAGAAATGGCCAAGCCTGACAGGCAGTATTGTTTGTTGTCTTGTACAGGGTGTTGAAGTGAGGGGTTCATGCCAGCCGGGTCATCCGTCGTCCTTCTCCTCGCGCCGTTGCCGTGGATTTGGTCCCTTGGAATCGGTGCAGCACATGGAGGGGTACCTTGGATCATAACACAGACGGCCTCCGAGACACAGGCGGGGATCAAGATGATATATCGAACTCTCAAAAAGCACACATCAGGGATCGGCCCTCTTTTCAACTTTGACAGGAATGCAGCGGGAAGAGAGCCAAGGCCCTTGTCCTCTCTCTGGCAACGAGACCGAGCTCGCCGACTGTCAAGGGGGTTGACATGGCAGCCGGGTTCCCCTCACACCTCGGGTTACCACCCATCAAACACCCACTAGATTTTGCCAGCAGAATGCTACCAGACGGAAATTTGCTGAAATTCCTCCACGGTGTGTCCAGGTCCGCAGTCCGTACACAGTGATGCCTCTAAAGATAGAAATGCGGAGAATCAATTCAGTTGGGTACTCATATGGTCAAGGCTCGGTGTCGAGTAACTAATGCTAATAGCCCAGGTTAACCCAACAGCATCGCACCTCGTCATGTGCAATGAGAACGCCAACTTGACGTCTTTGTGGTGGAGCGCTCTCTAAGTCTCTGCAAAGATACCTCAGGCCAGGAATCCATTGAGGGCTAAAGAATTCACATCAATGATATAAAGTCACGTCTCAAATTTAGACCCCAAGGCAGAGAAGGGACAATGGTGATGCTTCTTGTGCCCTGCGGGTGGGACTTTCCTGAGTTTTGTTGCCATGCTCACGGGATCTGAATGAATGGCAACTGAGTGGAAGGTGCACCTGGCAGCAGCAGACCAGGGCTCAGGGTTTCGGACGGCCAAAGCCTTACGTCAATAACTTCAAAGAAATTCATGGTGACACCCGAAACACGCGCTCGTTCTCGCTGCGACTCGGTGACATTCAAACCCCTCTAAAACCGCCCTCTTGTCGTCTTCTCTTCCTTCACCTTTCCCGTTGCAATCCGCTGCAGTTCACCGGTTCATATTCGCGCAAAACCCCACACTTCTCTCAGAGCCGGGCCCCTCCCTCCGCCCCGAACCAGCACTGGTCACTGCTCGGGACAATGCTAATTGTTTAGGTACCGGGCTCTAACTCCACCGTTCTTAGCAGCGTCTGAGAACCGAGAAAAATTTATTCCCACACACGCACACAAATCTTATCGACCCTTCCTGGGAAGCACTTTCTGCATATCCCAGGCACACTTTTTTTTTCTTCTCTTTTCCCTCTCCCCATCCCTCACTCCCAGCTGCCGCTTTCTGCGCCCCTTGCACCCGAGACACTCTTTCCAGAGGTCGGTTGCTAGGTCGTTGTCATCGGTCGTCCAACGACGTGAGGTTCAATCCAGGCCGCTGCAGAGCGTCATTGCGCTGCCATTGCCAGTCGATAACAAAGTTGCACTGGCCCTGCCCTCGCCGTTTGTCTCCCTCACTCTTTCCGACTTCCTCAGTCCCTGCCACTCCGCCATTTGCCCGCTCGAGGCTTCGGCACACGCGCGACCCGTCGACCGTCAAGGAACCATTCCTGGTCCTCGCCGGATCAAGCGGCTTCTCGCACTTTGACCCCGCGAAACACCGACCCGGCCTCGCTCTGGACGGAGACAGGTCGTCTGTCCGATCGACATTCCCGACTGATCCTACGAGCCGACAGTCGCTCCATCCTGGGCTGAAGCTCCTCCTGTGTCCGTCTTTTGGGTTTCGACGCCTTCAACAATCCGTCTCAGTGCGGGGAGGTTGAGTTGACCTCTCCGGACATCATCGCCTGACCTTGGTCAGGGATACAAAGGTCAGCAAGCAATTCGTTGCTTGCCGATTCCTGAACAACTAGGGCTCGCACCTGCGCGTGGCAGGCTGCCTCGTCGCGCACACAGCATCATCCTCACAGCGGTGATCTCGACCCCGCATCAAAAATGTCAGCCACAACTTTCTCGTACGCCCAAGCCGCGAGAGGCCAGACCGTGTCTCAGCCCAGCCTGCAAGAGACTTCGAGCCCTGCTCCGTCGACAACCGGCTCGCAAGGGAAGGATGACACCTCCACCGGCGCCACGTCCGTCACAGCACCATCAGTTGCCTCCACCGCCCCCGAGTCTCGGGATACAGAGCAGGTGGTCCAGATTCAGGCTGAGGGCGGATCGGTAAAGCAAGATTCGGAAGCTTCGTCCGTTGCTGGCACCAGCTCTTCCACGGTGTCTGTCGCGGGTCAGCCTAGGAAGGCGGCTGAGGAGGGCAGCGCAAAGACTACAGATGCTCGGACTCGAGCCCAGACACGGAGCGAAGATAAGGCGTCGCGCTCCACCAGCCGGACCTCCCGATTGAACGACAGCGCAGAGGGCAGGAAGGGCCGCAAGGGCAAGAAGGGCCGGACCAGCGAGAAGGACGCACAGAGCGACCAAAATCAAGAGGAGGATGCCGAGAAGGTGAAGGAGCCTCCCAAGCCGGTTATCCTCACCGAGGCCCCTCCTCCGGCCGTCAACCCGTGGGCCAAGCGGATGGAAGCCCAGAAAGCAGCTGTCCAGGCAAAGCTTTCCTCTGACGGGGCCGCACCCGACAGCGAGACCAAGCAGAATGCCTCGCAGGATGAGGCCAGCGCGCGCAGCGCAATGCCCAACGGCGTGAATGGGGACAAGTGGGCACAGAAGAAGCCAGCTGAAGCTCCGCGGCCCGCCGATCAAGCACAGCGCCGGAGTGGGCCCCGTGGCAGCCGTGCCGGCGACAAAGACGACAAGAGCACGGTAGCGCTTCCACCAGTCGCGGATCCCACCTCATGGCCGGATCCCAAGGCCGCCGCCGAGCGGGAGCAGCCTGTCCGCAAGACGCCAGAGAAGAGCGAGACGACCGAGAAGGAGACCCAGGATGAGGCTGGGCCGACACGCAAGAAGACGTGGGAGAAGCTCGACATTGTGCACTCTGTCGTTTTCGAGACCCAGCTACCGCAGCTCCGTGGATCGAAGCCTCGGACTGGTGCTCCGCGTGGTGGCCGTGAAGCAGGCTCCATGAGGGGCAACCACACTGCTCCCGCCACGGCCGTTCCTCAATCCACCGGTGCCTCGGCGAGCGACAAGATACCGTCTCCTGGAGGGTCCGCCGGTCCCAAGACTGCAGCCACTCGCCCCCGCGAGGGTAGCGTCCCTTCCCGTTCGGCTACACAGCCTCAGCCCCCTCATTCATCGAAGCGTGCCTCGATTGATACGGCTTCGCGAGACCAGCGCAAGCCATCTGTGCCGGTGAGTGCAACCGAGCAGGGTCGGGATACCAACCTTGATGCGTCTACTGTAAGTTTGGCATCCCACCGTGCTGTTCGAAGCTCTCACACCCCCATTCACCTTCTCATGCTCAGGCACTAACAACGATGCAGTCTTCAAAGAGGGCCAGTGCGACAAGGGACATCCGGTTGGAGAATGGTACGCTGGGCTCCGAGAACACTCAAGCTGCCGGCCGGGTTCCTCCCCAGGAGCGGAGCAATTTCCAGGCCAGAGGTGATTACGCCAAAGACGGCCCGCACGGTCAGCAGTACCCTGCTCGTGATGGCCGTCCCGAGCGTGGTCGCGGTGGCGGTTACCGTGCCCGCGGTGGCCACAACAGCTCGTCGTCGCACATTCCGTCCGCGTCGTACGGTGCCAACGGTCACTATGCCCCCAACGGCTTCCAGCCCCGTCAGAGCCCAAGCGCCCACAGTCCCCCGGCTTTCTCGAGCCAGTTCCCCACGTCCTTTGGCCACCCGTCGAGAGGGAGGGGGAATAAATGGGCTGGTGCTGGCCAGCCGACCGGACGCAACAACTCTGGTGCGACTGGGTACCCTCCCAAGATCACCCCGGTGAATGACTTTGCGGTTGGTCAATACCCTCCGTACATGTACTCGCCAGTCTTCGATGCCTCGATCCCCATCCTCAAGTCTCAGGTCGAGTACTACCTCTCCGTCGAGAACCTCTGCAAGGATTACTATCTCCGCCAGCACATGGACGGCCAGGGTTTTGTCCATCTCGCGGTCATTGCAGGATTTAAGCGCATCAAGACCGTGACCGAGGACTTGGAGCTGGTTCGCCTGGCCTGCTCGCTTTCTGACCAAATCGAGTTTGGCATCGGCGACGACGGTATCGAGCGACTGCGGTCCCGCGAGAAGTGGCAGCCCTTCGTTCTGCCTGCCACCGAGCGGGCTGAGTCTTGCCGCAACGATGGCCCTGCGAACTGGACCCCGTACGTCAGGCCCGAGACGCAATTCGTTGCGCCCTTCCCTGCTCCCATCGTCCCGCAGCAGTACCCACCTGTTGCTGGCGCGTTCCCCGCCTTCGTCGAGGAGCAGATGTATCCGCCGGCTTACGTCAACGGCGTCGTCTACGACCCTGCAGTCAACGGCACCCAGGTGAACGGCATTCCCCATGGCCATGAGACCCGTCTGTCTGCGGGTGTTCCGGAATACGCGCCTCCCCAGTCGCCTGTGACTCTGGAGAGCATGACCAACTTCCCCGACTCCCAGGTGGATAACTTGATGATGATTCTGAGCTACAACGAGAAGGACGGCGCCGAGTCGTCCGATGCTGCCGGCGTGGCGGGTTATGTTTCGCATGCCGGCCAGAATGGCGTCCCGAGCTCGTCCGAGGCTGAAAGGTAATCTCTCCCTATTGAATTCCATTTGCAACCGCGGCTAACCCTCGTAGCGCCAATGCCGAGCCGACAGCCGACTCTGCCAGCGCTGAACCGCCCAGCCAGGAGGATCAATCCGAACGCGGGATCGTTTGGGTTGATGGACAGGCCTCTGCGTCCACCAAGGAGCAGCGGCAGCGCCGGCCGTATACCGAGATTCGCCAGGCGGCTCTTGAGCAGCGCCAGAATGCGAAGGCGGGCGAAACTCCCCGGGAGATGCAGAAGCTCTACAAGTTCTGGTCGCAGATGCTCCTCAACGACTTCAACGCCAAGGTATATTCGGAGTTCAGGACTCTCGCTCTGGAGGACGCATCGCGCGAGACGCCCTCCAGGTATGGGCTGAAGTACCTCCTCGAGTTCTACGACAAGCTCCTGCTCAAGACGAACACCCGGAAGCCGTGGCCTCAAGACCGGGCGGTGCCTGAGATCTTCACGGCTCACCTGAACGAGGCGGTCGAGCTGAACAACAAGCTCGGTGGAAAGGATGCGGCCGCCATCTGAACCCTGCGAGCCTGTCATGTCCTGGCCGGCGATACCCCGGCGGCCCATGACGCCGGCGGCAACATGAGCAATGCCGTCGCTTGACCCATGACAAGACACGCGGAAAGCGGGTGGCCTCGTTCTTGGCTCGTCCAAAGCCAAACCCTTACTACATACACATAATGGCCATTCACCGACATCTGGCGATGTCCAGCGATACAGCTATTTTTTCCTATTTTGGTCTGCGGTCTGTGGGCAGCTGCATCTCACGGAGGGCGATACCTCAACAGGGCAAATCCACGCGATGTCGACGAGTTACTGCGCCGGAAATCCCGTCGCATCAGACAGCCCTCATCCTCCATCCATTTGCAGCTGGGCGCGCTTTGGCACCGCTTGCTGGATTGTGCGATTGAGCACCAACGGATGCTTTTACTTTTCTTCGGAGTTGGTTTTTGCATCATTAGGGAGGTTGGGAGGGCAGATGGGAAGGCGTTTATGAACAGCAGCAAGGATCTGGGGATGGGCTTTTGTGGGGAGGAGCGACTGCTTGGACGTTTGACGAGGTCCTCTGCATGATGAGATTCTGAGGGAGGGAATAATCTTCTTCTGGCTTCTTGCGATTTTGGCACGGATCTTGGTTCCATACCCTCGACATATTCCCCTGGCATGAACACCCGGCGTTCATCATTTTGCGAGCAGCATCCTCGCACCCGACTCTCACCCGCCATTGCGCAGGCAAGTGGGAGAGGCCGGCGAGGGTCGTCGCGGTATGTGGGATGGGCACTCCTGGCAGAAGACATTGCTGCATCGATGCTGTTGCATGGCTCTGCCGAAGTTTCGCCAGTTTATTACGACAACGACAAAAAAACACATGTTGGTCTTTGAGCAGGTCGGGTCCGCAGTCTCCTGGGGCGGAGGTGGTTTGACGCGGCGGCCTTGCGATTGCTGTTGCATTTACTGTACCGGGAGGACAGAGGGGAAAAAGTAGGGGCGCTTCTTCTTCATGAATGAAACGGTGTCAAGGGAAAAGGGGCGGGAAGGGGAACTGCTTCGACGACGGGTTAGACCTGACACTCTGCTCCTTGGAACCTCGGTCCAGCTCAGGAATTGCCGAAATTTTTTCGGTCTGGCTTTGCGGAAGATAAAAGCGTTTTGGGTTTGTTGTGTAAAGTGTATAAATAGACAGCAAAGAAGAAAAAGGAAAAAACTGTTGCTATTGTATAGTTTTGGTGCAGTTGCCTTTCGGGGGGGCTTGTCATGCAGGTCTCACTTCCCGACAACGTGGTTGTTTCGATCATCATGGTTTCTGTTTCCTTGGGGTTTGTATGATCTGGATGAAGCTTTGATAAAGATAATAGAGGAATGAGCATCGTTGAGTTACAGCTGCCTCAGATCCCCGAACTGGTCTCTCGGCCGGACACCGAGGTTCGCCGTCAGCGGGTCCGTGCCACCGTGTGGGGCCGCTCGGTAAGGCAGCCCATCACAAGACCGCTGATTGACGAGGTGCTCTCACCCGGACAACACCACGCGAGCATCTCACCAAACAACGCTCTCAACAACCTCCTTGGCTTCGGCGCCGACATGTCGCGGGTACTCTGACGAATATTCTTTTCATTTACGGGACCGGCCACCTCAACCGGACCTGGAGCGTCTCACAGGAACATCATGTCGGCAGAGAATGAAACGGACCAGATCTGCATGAGAGCCGCAATCACATGCCGATAAGCGACAACAACAGCCCGGGGTTCTGGGACGACGGACGGAGAGGGACGGAGACGACAGCTACTGCACCTCACTGCGGCGGTATTTTACGTTAATAAGCAATACTACGGCGCCCGGTTCTCTCGCGCTAGGTTTCAACTTTCAACGGTCTGAGATTTCGGAGGGGACTGGTCTCGCGGCAGGAAACTACCCGCCGTCCATCTTTGTTTTCAACTTCCGAGGTCACTCCTTCCAGTCCTTTGGCCATCCGACACATACATACACCTACCAACCCTTGATCACTCCTCGAATCATCTTTCCTGGCCCGAGATCGAGAAACCATGGCGGCTCCAACGACGACAACAGGCTCCAAAGCCCCCAAACAGCCCTCGAACCCGCCAGCAACAGAAGAGCGGGACAAGCCGCGTCTGACGGACGCGGAAAAGAAGAGGAATCATATCGCCTCTGGTGCGTACCATACCAACAGCAGCAGTCATTCCCTTTGCTAGTGTAGAGGGCGTCTCATTGCTGACATGGCTGGAAACCAGAACAAAAACGGCGACAAGCCATCCGGCTGGGCTTCGACCGGCTGAGCGAGATCGTCCCCGGCTATCGGGGCCAAGCCCGGTCTGAGGGCCTGGTGCTCAACGGCACGGCCGAGTATATTCGGAAGCTGGCGCACGAGCGGCGCGAGCTGATTGAGGCGTGCGACGCGAACGGGGTTGCGGTGGATGATGACATGAGGAAGTGAGTACCTATCCAGACAGCATGCTCTCCCTTGATCTCCAGCGATCGTCGCTGATGCTGACGTTCTGTACTAGAGCGATAGACAATTTCCCCTGGGCGTGGATAGACGCCCTGCTGTTGGACAAGAGTATGGAGAGCCAGACGGGAGGGAGCGAGGCTCCTGAGGGGAGCGAGCCCCCGGAGGGCAGCGAGGCGGCTGAGGGCGGGTGATGTGACGAGGCACGGAATGCGAGGAGACACTACCTTGAAGGATACCCACATGTTTGCCTACATATATTGGCGTTGGTGGAGAGGATGTTTGTCAATAGTACACGCTCGGAAGTGTCCCAAGGTCGTGCGAGAGGCCGGCCGAGGCGGTGCAACCAGCGACGAGGCTCCAAACTGTTAGGTGTGAGTCTTTCACACATGTCAGCAATTTGATTTGATTCCTGTTCATAGTCTTCCTCCCGAGATTTCGGGGATCCTCGGCGTCGTGGGGCTGTCTCGAGCGGTGTGGCTGGGGATAGCTTCAATGACATCATCGCCTGCTGTGGAGCATGGGAGTGTTGTGGCTCATGTGCGCAGCAAGCGACTGACTTGGTAACGTTAATCGCCCGACTCGCCCGACTCGCATGACGGCAGCCGACTTCGCCGAGGCGGTGGGCAGACGATGCGTCTTTCATTGGCTGGTGAACCAGAGAAGTTGGGCCTCGCGCACACCACTTGCCGCTCTCTGCGCCCGGCGGAGGTGTCTCAGTCGGGCCACATGGGCAGAACTCACGCCAAAATCCTCGTTGCCCGAGCCTGCTGGGGTGGGCGGCTCGCTTGGGGCAGAAGAGGGTAAGTAGAACTCAGCATTGACATCCGGGACACCCGGAGACCGACCAGAGAAGGAAGGACTCGAGGGCCAAACTGTTTCGCTTCACTGACTGGGTGAACCAGGACGGGACCGACAATGATTTTGTGTGCTGCCGAAACAAACGAAGCCAGCAGACTTTGTCAAGATGAATGTGCCACCATTTAGTGTCCAGGAATGGGAAGGTGGTGATGCCGTTAGTGTAGCTGCTACAGAAATCCATGTCGTCCTCTGCTTCTGGGATATGACGCAGTTGTTCAGGGTCGCGGCCCAAACAAGCGCCGAACGTCTCACCTTCCACCACAGCGGCCGCCGGCGGCCCAACAGCAGCCTTGCCGAGTTACAGGATGCGGATGGATCAGAGGCCTCGCGGTCAGGCGCCTGCGCTTTCTTCTTCTTCGGTCTTTCGTTGTTTACTCCTCCTGGTTGAAATGCAGAACTGCCGTTCATCTCATCCATCTGTGGCTTCCTGCCCAAGTTGTTGTACCTGGCCGTCGACATCAGACTGCAGGGATTCTGAGAATACCCACTTGGCCGACCGTTGTTGCCCTGCTTCTCACCTTGCCCCTCCTCTTCAAGACCCCTGCCTGCCATTAATATCCTCGCCCCGCACTAAGCCCTCATCCATTCCCAGGCAGCACCCCAACCAGCTGACCTCGCTCCTTCCCACTTGGCTCTTGCATCTTTCCAGAAGACTGACCGCAAAAGCCAAGAGATCAGACCATCCTTCACACCTCCAACAACAAGAAGAAAACAAGAAAACAAACAATCACTTCAGAGACTTGGTGGGTTGCCTGTGTCAATCGCAGGACCATCCGGTGATGGCGTCGTACGACCCCTATGACGCACCCCCAAGGCAGCGCACGACCAGGCGCTACTACCGGGAAGAGCGCCGCGATGACCGCGACCCTCGCATCTACGAGACGCGCGAGACACTCCATGTTCAGCCCTCGTCGCGCGATCTCGTCACCAGGCCCCGCGAGGATAGCGACCTCTCGGTCGAGGAGATCCGCCGCGACTTCCCTCCGCCGGGCTACTCCGCCAGGGATGTGCGCCGCGCCCGCTCCGCCGAGCCCGGCTACTACGACGAGTACGACGACCGCCGCTCCTACTACAGCCGGGACCGCGACTATGACGACTATGACCGCAAGCCACGCAAGTCCGACTATCGCGACGAGGAGCGCAAGAAGAAGGACCGCCTGCGCTCCAAGGAGGCGCAAATCCTCGCAGCCTTGACGGGTGCCGCCCTCGCCATCGGCGGAAAAGAACTCTACGACCGCCGCGAAGCCAGCCAGCATGGCAGCGAAGTCCACCGGAACCCCCTGGCCTCGGCAGCCCTTGGCGCCGCTGGCGCCCTCGCCGGCTACAAGGGTGTCGAGCTTTACGACAAGCATAAGGAGAAGGAGGAGAAGAAGGCCCTTGCCAACAAGTTCGGCTACTACTCAGACGACGACGACACCCCCAAGGCAAAGAAGGGTCACAAGAACTTTCTGGAGAGTGCCATCGCCGCCACCGGCCTAGGCGGCGCCGTCAAGGCTCTGGCCGGTGGCAAGGACGACAGGTCCGACACCAGGAGCCGCCGCGGAAGCCGCTCTCGGTCCAGGTCCCGCTCGAGCTCGCGGTCTCGGGGCAAGGACAGAGACAGGGACGGCAAAGCAGCCGAAAAGATTCAGAAGGCTGCCATGGCCTCCCTCATTGCTGGCGCCACCGAGGCCTTCCGCATCTCCAAGCAGCCAGGCTCGTGGAAGGGCGAAAAGGCCAAGCGCATTCTCACCGCCGCCGCTGGTGCCGCCACCCTCGACGCCGCTCAGCACACCGAAAAGGCTGGCAGCAAGCTTGGCCTGACCGAGGCCGTCCTGGGTGGCCTCCTTGGCAACCGCGTCCTCAACGGCTCCAAGAAGAACATTGAGATGGACGAGCGGACCGGCCGGTCCCGCTCCCGCTCTCGCGCTCGCTCCAAGAACGGCGGCGGCGTGAGCGGGCTGGCAGCCCTCGCGACCGCTGGCCTCGGCGCGATTGGTGCCAAGAAGATGCTGGACCATCACGAGCGATCCAGGTCTCGGCGCCGGAGCGTCGACTCGCGCGACAGCCGCGACGGCTCACCAGACCGCCGTCACCGCAGCCGCAGCCGGAGCGTTGTGGACGCAGCCCGCCGCCGCCTCGCCAAGGTGGGCATCGGCAACGGCCCCGATGACGATGACCGGGATCGCCGCGACCGCAGCCGCAGCCGTGACCGGAGACGCGACTATGACGACTACGAGGGCTCCAGCCATTCTCGGCGACACCGCGATGACTACGATGACTACGACAGGGACCGTTCCCGCGACCGACGCAGGCGAGACGACTACGATAGTGACCGCTCCCACCGCGGAGGCGGCGGACGAGACCGTCCTCGCTCGAGACGCGGTTCGGTTTCCTCGGACGACCTGGGCGATTCCGACGACGACAGGAAGCGGGACAAGAAACTCAGAGGTAAGCAAATCGTCACTACGGGTTTGGCCGCCGTGGCGACCATCCACGCGGCCCACAGTGTCTACCAGAGCATGGAGAAGCGCCACCTCCGGCAAAAGGCGCTGCAAGAGGGGAAGATCAGCGCCGAGCAATCCGAGAAGCTCAAGAAGAGGGCTCTCCTCCAGGACGCCGCGGCCGTGGGCATCGCCGCCCTCGGCATCAAAGGTGCCATTTCGGAGGTCAAGGAAGCAAACGAGCTGAGGCACGAGATGCGCGAGTGGAAGAAGGAGAAGGAGGAGAGACACAGGCGGCGCCTCGAGAGGCAGAAGAAGCTCTTGGAAAACGGCGGTGGCGGCGGTGATGGCGTCGACCAGCTCGGCGGACGCAGGGCTGACAATTGGTCTTCGGCAGCTCCACCAGGGGCCGACCGGTACGACGATGGGCCCCGTTACGTTGACGGGAACCCGTACGGCGCTATCCTTCCTGGCGAGGCATCCGACAGGAGGTAGAGAAGAGCGTCATACGTCCGTCCTTCAGCCTCGCCGGCCACCCAGCCGTCGGCCTTCACCCGTTCGGATCACGTTGCACCAGAATACACCCCTTCTCGATTGAGATACTTCCATACGTTTAGCTCCACCATCATTGCCGCTATCCGGTCTGTGCCGGCAAACATAAGCACAGAACAGCTCTCATCTCACCCCGTCAGCACGGCCGTTACCAGCCATGCCACTGCTCTACGTCACAGCCGCCGCAAACCGGTACATTACAACCCATCACCAACACATTCGACGAGACGAATCAACTCTGTTTCTTCTCAGTCGGCGGGTAGGGCTTGGATGCTTCTGACACCTCTCCGGCATGCTCGGATGCCCTCAGCGTCCAACCCCTGACGACGCCCTCTCGGCTCCATGCTCTGGCACTGGCACTGGCACTGCGGCGGCCTTTCCCCTTCCATCTTATTCCTCACAACACCCTCATAAACATTCCATTCCCTGAAAAAAGAAAAACAAGCGTCCTAATTAATCTTCTTACACGTGATAGACGACCGACGCCGCCGTTAAGGAACAAGGCTTCGACGGTTGAAGAGGAAGGGAACAAGCTGGGAGGATCGACCACACCCCACCGCATACGGACAAGAGGCGAGCACCTTCTACCCTCGGCGAAGCTTACTCGAGCGCCGCGAGCTGAGTGAGCCGACGGCCGACGGCCGACGGCGGCAAGGCAAGGCGCGGGTACTTTTCCGATTCGACAGGAGGACACGGGGATGGATTTGCTTGGTTGGGAATGGTTACCTTTTCTGGTCACATTTTTTTTCTTTTCTCTCATCGATCAAGCGACTCGGCAAGCACATGTTGGATGATATCTCGGCATCTCTCTCTTTCATTCATGTTGATGATGGACTTGGTTGGATCTTTGGCAAAGCGGATGTTGTTTGCGATGTTGATTCTGCCAGGTTGGATGGGTTGCCGATTCTCATGACTTGTTATTTCTCGTTTTTGTCTCTCATGTTGATGTTTTCTATTTCCTTTTTGGATGAGATGAGGGTATGACCTTGATGAAAAGATCTTATGATGATGTTATTTTATGTAGCTGCAACGACGATTGTGCTTTTTGGGTTCTTGGGTTGGATAGCATGGTAGTCAGTTGAGTCCTCCACGAGAGCTTGCAGGTTGGCTGGGCAACAGTTGCTTCATCACTGAGCTGTTGTTGTGCTTCGCTCCGTTACCCCTGAAGCAATCGGGATGTCTTCGTATAAAGGAGGTTGGCGTGCGTGCTTGAGAACAGCTGGGTTCCAGCCAGCGGTCGTTGCCGTTGATGGTGCTGCCACGGCCGTCGGTGATGGAGTCGCCGACGATGGCGAGCGAGGTAAGAGATGCGGATAGACTTGCGAACGAATCCTAGTTGTTGTCGCACCTGGTTTACCTGTCCCTTGTGTCGGTCTATGACAGTCTAACCATACAAGGGTCGTGACAAGATCAGGCACTTGGAACAACATCACGACAGTGCCTGACAACGGAAGGAGATCAAGACTTTGTGGCACCCCTTCCGGGGCCAATCCGTCAACTTGGGCTTTCAATTCAACTCATTTGGGTTCCGCACAGGCTGGGCGTCTCTTCTCCAGCACAAGAGATACACAAAGAACACAGCCAGCTTACAGACCGCTTCCTGAGCTTGATCCCCCCAAACTGCCCACTCAGTCGCCGCCGATAATCTTCCCTCCCGTCTGCTTCCAAGCGTTGGCCATGGCCAGCAGGTTCGACAGATTCTTGGCTTGCTGTTCGTCGGCCGGGAAGATGTAGTCGATGTACTCCTCGTACGTATTGTCGTCGAGCCTCCTCTTCTTCTTTGTCTTGCGCGGCAGCTGGCTCTCAATCTTTTTGATGTCCTCCGGCGAGCCGTGCATCTTTTCAAACTCGTGCCACGCATTCAGCAGCGACACGCGCTCGGCCTTGAGCTCGCGGTCCTTCATGCGCTGGTGGGCGCGCTCAAAGACCCTGCGGGCGCGCGCCTTGGCCTCCTCGCTGACGGGCCGCTCCTCCTCTTCCTCGGCAGCCTCCTCCTCGTCCGCCTCGGGAATGTTGATCTCGAACTGGGCGTAGCTGATCCAAACCTTGGGGTGGTCGGCCTTCTCGAGCAGGCGCTCGTACAGGTCGCGCGTCCGGTCGTACTCGCCCTCCTCCTCCTCAAAGTCAATGTAGGCCTTCCAGACGACCTCGGGCATGTCCAGGACGGGCTGGCTGATGGCAAGCTCGAAGATGGCGCGCGTCCGGTCGAGGTCGTCCAGGCCGCGCTCCAGCTCGGCCCACTTGATCCACGTCTGGCAGTTGGCCGGGTTGTACAGGGCGTGCTTCTCGTACAGGGTGCGGCACCGGTCGAACTCGTACAGCCGCTGCTCCAGCGAGATGTACTCCTTGAAGAGCTTGTCCTTGGGGCACATGCCGATCGCCCGGCCGAGGGCTTTCCGCGCGGCGGTTAGCTGCCCCTGGCGGATTTCGAAGTGCGCCTTGGCTACCCACACCTTGGCGAAGGTGAACTTCTTGTGGGGTATGAGCCCCAGGCACGTGTCGTAGATCTGCCGGGCGCGCTCGACGTCCTTGGCTTCCTTCTCCTCCCATATCGCGTAGAAGAGAAAGAGGAAGATGTACCGCCGCCAGTGACGCTTTTCCTGGGTGGGCGGCACCTGGGCAATGGCCCGCTCATACACCTCGCGGACGCGCTCCGCATCACCTCCCGTCTCTTCTAACCGGGCAAAATCGAACCATACATCGTAGTTCTTGGGGTTCTCCTTCA
The DNA here is from genome assembly GCA_023628475.1 of Chaetomiaceae sp. PF1801. Taxonomy (NCBI): domain Eukaryota; kingdom Fungi; phylum Ascomycota; class Sordariomycetes; order Sordariales; family Chaetomiaceae; species Chaetomiaceae sp. PF1801. Next base: position 185,195 of record JAMAKQ010000023.1, read on the forward strand.
CCTGCTCCTCGTAGAGCCTCCTCCTCTTAGTGAGGACGACGTCCTCCACGCCCTCTCGGTCGCCAAACTGCTTCTCGAACGTCGTGTACTGGGCATGCAGCGCCATGGACCGGAACCGTGGGAGGTTGTCGAGGCCAAACTTGTAGATGGCGCGCGCCCTCTCGTACTCCTTCTGGCGTGCCTCGAACCGGGCGAACGCGATGAATAGCCTCTCGTCCACCTCGTCGTCGCCCACCGTCTCGGCGATAGTCTGGATGGCGGTCTGGAACACGTCGCGGACCATGTCGCTGGTGCCGAACTCCTCCTCGAACTTGGCCCACTTCAGCCACGTCCTCGGCTCCGGGTGCACGGCGGTGTAAGCGCGGAAGATTTGCCGTGCCCGCTCGTACTCGCCGTAGCGCTTCTCCAGCTTGATGTAGGCGTTCCAGGCGTCCTCGTCGGGCTCCCACCTCATCCAGCGGTCAAACACCTGGCGGGTGCCCGGGATGTCGCCAAGCATCTCCATGACCCACAGGTACTTGTACCAGAGCTTGGAGACGCGCGGCAGCCGGGTGACGGCGCGGTCCAGCAGGTTGCGCGCATGGTTGATGTTGCGGTTCTTAATCTCGGCCTCGATGTATCTGATCCAGAGCTCTGGCGGGTTTGGTTAGCGGCTGTCGCATACCTACAATCACCACAGCCCCATTGGGAGTAAAACGTACGGGTATTATTTGGATGCACGTCGAGGGCGCGCTCAAAGACGGAGCGGGCGCGGGCAAACTCCTTCTGCTCGAGCTCCCACTGGGCATACTGGAACCAGTTGGCGAGGCGGACGCGGTTGCGGCGGATGTAGTCCTCGAACTCGCGGCGCTTGCGGCCCTGGTACTCCTTGAGCTCCTCGAGGTCGGCGAAGCGCTGGACGGGTTTTTGGATGGCTGTCTCCTGTCGGTCGACGGCTTCGCGGAGCAGCTGCTCGGCCGAGATCTGTACCGGCGCCGGCGCCTTGTTCTTGACCCTTGGTGGGCCGCGCGAGGACTCCATTGTGTCGGATTCTCTCTGCGATACACTGAGGCGGCGTGTATACTGGGCTGTGGCCCAAAATATGGTCAGTGATGGTCCCGTCAAGGGTCGCAGTCGTGTCAGCGAGATGGTGAGGGTAACTTCACTGAAAAGAGGGACCGTGCGCTGGAAGGCCAGGCCTGCTGCAGCGGCTGCGCGCCAAGCCGCTGTAACTTGGAGGGACCCACCTGCAACTCAACTTCAAAAAAAGGATCCAGAACACGTCGTCACGTCACATCAACAACCTCCAAGACCGCGATCATTCAAACAGCCCACCACCCTCGGGACAGTCATCATCCACGAGTCTTCTTTGCAACTATTGAAAATTGCCGAAATGTCGACTCTTGCGGACGAGCTGCTCCAGGACTTTGAAGGGTCCGGATCCGAGGCGGGGGGCGATGAGCACGACGAGGGTTTCTTTGGCGAGGCCGGCCTTACAGGCGACGCGCATCAAAATGGAGACGATACGGCCATGGAGGAATTGCGCGACGAGGATCTCGACCAAGGCGACGATGCCGACATGATGGATGGGCTAGACGGCAACGCTGCGCCAGCTGAAGACGACGACGACGCGAAGGCGAAGATTGAAAAGATGCAGTTGGCGGGCGTGCGCGACGTGCGCACCGTGGCAGGTCTCATGAAGACGCTGACGCCTGTCCTCGAGGTTAGTACACCCCTTACCCTCCCTGTCCAGTCGACTCCCATCAGCTGTGGAAAAGCGTTTACATCTCGTTTTCGGAGCAATAGCCCTGACAGTTTGCCTCGAACGCTGCAGAAAATCGCACACTACCAGTCGCAACCCGCCGAGTCGGTAGACAACGTCGGCAACGTGGAGGACCATCCCGAGTACCATCTCCTTACCCAGTCGAACAGCCTCTCGACCCAGATCGATAACGAGATCGTCCTCGTCCACAAGTTCATCCGAGACCACTATTCGGTGCGGTTCCCGGAACTCGAGACACTAATCACCAACCCGTTGGAGTATGCAAAGGTTGTGGCGATCCTGGGCAATGGGCCGATGGACTCGGAGAGCATCAAGGCGCTTTCGACATCAACAGACAACCCCCTGGGCGTCAGTCTCAAAGCGGTCCTTGATGGACCATCCCTGATGATTGTCACGGTGGAGGCTACTACATCGAAAGGGCAGGCCATGCCTCCAGACCAACTCCAACGGGTGGTCCAGGCATGCGAGATGGTCATCGCACTCGACAAGGCAAAGAAAACCCTGACCGAGTACGTGCAGTCGCGCATGAACATCTTCGCGCCCAACCTGACGGCCCTCATCGGCTCTCTGACGGCGGCGCAACTGCTCAACCAGGCTGGCGGTCTCACCGGTCTCTCCAAGACACCCGCTTGCAACCTCCCCGCATGGGGCTCCAAGAAGCAAGCCAGCGCCGCGCTGGCCACCAACGTCGGCATCCGGCACCAGGGCTACATCTACCAGTCGCCCGTCATCCGCAGCATCCCGAGCGACCTCAAGAAGCAGGCCATCAAGATGTTCGCCAACAAGATCGTCATGTGCGCCCGCACCGACTGCTTCCACCAATTCCGCGACGGCTCCGAAGGCGAGCGGCTCAAAGACGAATGCCTCGACCGCCTAGACAAACTCCAACAAAAGCCCCTAAGCAAGGGCGCGCGCGCGCTGCCGGCGCCCGACGACAAGCCTTCACGGAAGCGCGGCGGCCGGCGGGCGCGCAAGGCCAAGGAGGCAACGGCCATGACAGAGCTGCGCAAGGCGCAGAACCGCGTCGCCTTCGGCAAGGAGGAGCAGGAGGTCGGCTACGGCGTGGGCGACAGCACCAAGGGCCTGGGCATGATTGGGCAGCGCGACGACGGGCGGCTGCGCGCGGCCCAGATCGACAACCGCACGCGGGCCAAGCTCAGCGCCAAGAGCAAGGGCTGGGGCGGCGCCAGCTCGCTCACCGGCGGCAGCGCGTCGTCGCTAAGGGGGCTTGCTGGGGGTGGTGGCGGCAGTTTGAGTTTGGCCAGCAGCAAGGGTCTGAGGACGTCGGGCGTGGGGACGACGCTCGGGTCTGCCACGGCCGGTACCGTGTCGTCGCTGGCGTTTACCGCGACGCAGGGCCTCGAGCTGGTCGACCCCAAGGTGCAGGCCGAGCTCAGCCGCAAGCGCAAGGCCGACGAGGACCGGTGGTTCAAGAGCGGTGCGTTTACGCAGGTTGGTGGCGGGAGCAGCAATGACGGGTTCAAGAAGCCCGAGCTGCCCGCCAGCAAGAGGCGGGACACGGGCGCGACCAAGTCATAGCGGGAGACTTGGGGTGTATGTGCGTTTAGTTTTGGTGGAAAGGGATCACTTAAGGTAGTAAGAGTGGCGGGCTTGTTTTGTGATTACGCGGCGTCTGGAGGATCATCAGTGAGTCGGGACTATCTACAAGTGCGTTATGACATTACATGCAATGGCGTGCTCAATGCAAGAGGTCAAAGCATCATCGAGATAAACAATACATTCGAGTTACAGCTGCCCCATCTTCACATGCTGGATTCGGAGAAGTTGGTGTTGATGCCACGCTCAGACTCCATTGACAACAAATGGAAAACAGAGCACAGCCGAAAGCATCGGGGCTTCCTAATTTCTTGTTTACCCTGGGGTAAAGTGCAGCGGACAGCGGACAAAGCGCCGTCGCACAAACACAAGTCACGTCAAGAAGCTGTCACAGTCAGATGACGGCAGGGTCCAGTGCGGTATCAGAGCAAAGTGAGGAAGAGGAGAAGGAGGGGTGGCAAGGAACCCCCCTCCGTCCCCGATTGGGGGGTTGGCAGAACCCCGCACCTGGGCTGGGGGATGGCATTCTTGCAAAATCCCATGTTTCACCAGCGGAAATGCCATGTTCGACTGATGAACGCCTTCGCCCTTCTTTTGGCGATTGCAACACAGCGTCCATGTACCGCCCCAAGTCCCCTCCATGTACACCACACCCACCTTCAGTTTTATTCAAAGGACCCTTTTCCGCCCGCTCCGATTTTCGAAAACGAGTCAAACAGTCCCTTGGAAGCCCTTTCGACTCGATTCATTCGCTCCCAGTGATTTGGGCTCGCCCCGGGCAGGCGAACGCGCACGCAACATTCAGGGAACAACTCGCACAAACTCTCGCACCGCCCTACCTTTTCCATCCACACCTCCCATCATTGGGCCCCCTCTCCTCGGGTCAGTTGCCCATCTTTTGCCGGATTGATTTGATGAGACGATCGCTTCCCTCTTCCGGCCAAACCTCGCTTCGATAGTGCAGAGGATCAAAGGGCTGACTGACTCCGACTTCCTGGTCCTGGCGAAGGGATTGGACGAGCCCCGAGGTCTCGGGTTCAGGTTTTGTGTCTTGAACCCTTTTGCTTTTTCTTTTCTTTCATGGTTGCTCCCTTTCATCAAGACAGCCGACGGGGTGGGGGTGGGAGGGAAAGTTGGTGTGGTTGCCATGCATCTTGGAAATTGTGGCTGTGGCCTGGCATTGGCTGCCACAGCGTCTGCCATGGGTGTTTCCGCAGTAGGGCCGCGTCGGACGACTGCACATGGGGCTAGCGCAGAATCCGGCACGGCTGAGGATGGGATTTGCTGTGATTGTGATGCGGTTGTGATGGGCTTGCGTTGAATGCTGTCGTGTAGAGGATAGCGCCGGGTGGTGTATCAACCGGCGGTGTCGAAAGCAGGCCTCCCGAGCGAGCCGAATCCTGTCGGCAGCCTACTTGTCGCTCGAGTTTCGGGGGAATTCATCAATCTTGTCACCTTGATACCGTAGGTACCGTTCCTGCGATGCGTTTCGTCAGTGCGGTGTATGGTTCATTCCATTCGGCTGAGCAGATTGGGGAGGAAGAAGGACCCATGATCAACACGGGTTCCCGAGCCAAACTTGCAGGTTTTTGCCGGCGGCAGCGCCTTGATCATGAAACGAGAAAGCAGGTCGATGCTCGCAGGGATGACGGGTTCGCGTTCGACGGAACTACAGTCCTCCCCTGGTTTAATCGTTATCGTGGTACTTGAGGTGGGGCCCGTAAAAACCAATGGGCTGCCGGCGCTTTGAGCGCCCGGGCCAGGTTCGCTGAGCCGCTGGAACTCAGATGCGGTGGGTCACGGTTCTGCAAACTGACGAGTTTGATTGGTTCAACACCCTAGCTAAAACTGCCAAAGAGAGGAAGGTCTGGTGGGGCGAGGTTCCGAGCTATCAATTAAACAAGGGTTGAACTGTACGGCAGGACCCCACCGGCCGATCGATCGATCGAAGTCTCAAGGCGACGGGCTCGAACAGCAAAGCTCGAACAACGCAGCAGGCTCGGGTCGTCAAATCTTCACTGCCCTGTCGTAGATTGGATTTCAGGTCTGAGCAGCTGATCAGAGGGACCGGCGTGATACATACCTTCAGATACTGCTTGCTCCTGGTTCCCGGACCCGTGCCCATCTCATGTCGAGAGGAGAACAGGGCGTGATAGGTCCGACATCCCGGAGGGAAGAGCCCAAGTGCCTGGCGCATCCCTCGGCCGCGAGAGCCAAGCATCTCGGTGGCAGGAGGTCAACTGCGACGAGGCAGGAGTTGGGCATGATGGGAAGGCGAAGGAGTATTTGGGTCTCTGGCGTTCCACAGCCTTCCATGTGTGGGCACTTTCTGTTTCTGCGCGCCTCGTGTGGGATGCATGCGGCGGCCAGGATCCGGTACATCCACTGCTACCCTGCTTAGGTTGTGAGACTTGGCGGTCTTGTGCTGCTGCGTGCCGGAGCTCCTGCTCCGGCGATTGTCTCACCCTCCCCGCACAAGCCCACACCCCCGGCACGAACCAAGCAAAACGGCGGACCGGGATGGGCATCCTTTGGGCCCGCTCGGATGGGTGGGCTCAATGTCGTCACCGTCGCGGTGATCCTGCGTCTTGCCAGGCTCCGGGTGCTGTCCGGCCGGTGACAGCGGCGTTCTGCCGGGCGATCAAAGTCGGGCGGATACTACTTCTTTCCCTTGATGATACGGTATCCGCTGTTTCGGTGCGTTGCCTAGAGTCGAGTGCGGCCCTTCCGGGCGCCCGGGAAGCCAAGAAGATGACAGTTTGTCCGGCTTTCGAAAGCAAACGGCTGCCAGTGCCGGTGACTCGGATGAGACTGATCTGTGAATGGATGCAAGCGCGGCCAAGACGAACCTCGCGGGCGGAAGGGGCCTGGCGGCTCTTGGGGCTAGGACAGGGGCCGAAAGGCACCAAGTGGGGCCGTCCCGCATGGTCTTTTGAAGCGGGCCCCACGAGCTTCTCGATCGCCGGCCAAAACCTCGATCTCGCGCTCTCACAGCATGACCATTGATCCGGGCCCAGCGCAAAACATGCCAAACGGCCCATGGAGACCCTGAAATTCGATTGCGGGTGGCTTGGCTGGCTTCCGGCCACGTCGCTTTCACCTTCCTCTTCCTGCCGATGATTAGCACTCCGCTGATATTGCGCATGGATTCCAACTCGTTCACAACATGGAAAACTTGGAGCTGCGATCGTCGAAAGAGCATGTACCTCGTGTGTACTGTACCCTGTCCCTTTGAAAGCGGAGTTTTGTCCCTGGAGCCGACCGGAGTGTTGGCGCGTGCCAGCCTATCAGCTGCATAGCCTTGCATCCCCGAAGCGGCATGGTTCGCAAACGCAGGAGACCGTCTCAGGGTCCAAAACCGGACCGCATTTGGCACCACATTGCCGGATCCACCCAGCCGCATCCCTCCGGGGTCCCAGGCGCGCGGCAGTCACGAACCAGCACAGCGAAGATCATCAGGGCCAAGCCGCCATCCGGGGAGGGAATCGGCCTCCGCGGGTTGGACCAGGTGTTCGGAAAAATCGGCATGCCCAACCGCAAAGTCCATCCTGCTTGACGGGTGTTCCGCGACTCCATGGAAACTTCGAGTCTTGCACAACGCGGGGGTCGAGCTGCAGCTGATTAGAGTTTCCTCAAGGGTCCAAACCCCATCAGTTTCATACTACTGCCTACCGAGTAGTCAGATTTCGCTTGGAGCCAGCTGGAAAGAGACAAACTACGGAGTAAGCTTGAGTTTGACCGTGGCCATGGGTGGCGGCACTGAGGTGCTATGCTGTAGAGAATGTCCAAAGATCATCTCCTCGAGCTCGGCTTGTTTAAACTAGGCACTCCGATGCGGACAAAGCCCCACGACCTGCAGCCGCAGGAAACCGGCTGAACGAAGGGCGAGGGCTTCCGCATGTCCAAGGCAAGTGCTGATTGTTTCGAGGCGGTTTCGCTCGTGATGTGGGGCCGGTTGCGGTCATCGCAGGGGTCCTTGCAAATCCTTTGCACTACGTCATAGGCACCTACTCTAATTTCCTAGCCAAAGATGCCGAAACCAGTGTGCGCTAGCTCCAGGTCCTGCGCTTCCATCAAAACAACGGCTACCGGTACATGCTCAAAGATATGGAAGGTAGGCGGCAATGAAGCAACATGGCTCATTCCCGGACAAATGCCCTGGTCATGTGCAGAACCGAAAATTGAAGCATCAAGGGACCGGACCAGGCTCTTGCACATGGAAACGCGAGGAAGCGAGCAATGACTGGCATCCTTCTTGGATGTGGAGGCTGATCCCCAAATGTTCCCGCACAAAAAGACCCCGAGAGGGTCCTCGGGAAAGCCGCCCGAAAAAGCACAAACCAATCATTTTGAGCAGAAAGAAGGACGGTTCCCTCGTGGGCCCCTGTCAAGATGCCCTCGTTCCTGATCTGCCTGCACAAGCGAGAGCCGCGCTGTGGATGATCCTCGCTGCATCGAAACCCTGAGCGCCGGTATACATACATGCAACAGCACGGATTTCGGCACAGCATCTTTCTGCTCGCCAGCGGGAAGCGTAAGAGTGCTTGCTTCGAATGCCGCGTACGAGTACAGCGGACACAGTGTCTAAATCTGCCAGAGGCCCGAGAGTCAGCGCCGCGATTGACATTTGACAGCTCCTTGATGACGATATCGTCATCGAACCCACCCTCTGGGGAGCTAGACCCCTGGGATGACTCGCAGGGTCGCATGCTCAAACGGGTGCGGAGAAAACAAAGGCAGTGGGCACAGTGCTTGCCATGGCAAAACAGGATGCGTCTCCGTGTATCGTGCCCGATACCGAAACATAACATTACCACACCATGACCGAACGAGAGGCGACTGCTTAAAGGAGTTTGTGCAATGCCACCGGGTACCGTAAGATACCTTAAACAAGGCGGTTGAGAAACATCCGATAAATCCTGGCACTGGCAGTGATTGTGCTCCTGCCGCAAAAACGACATGGCGACTTGGCCCGCCAGGTGGGATAAATAAGCAACGCTTGGGGCAGGCACTCGGACAGAGATGACTTGAGAGTGACTTCCCCATTGCAAGGCTGGACACACATGCCAGGTAAGAGCAGACTGGGCCCACCCCACCCGAGCGCTGCGTCAGGGGTCATCAGGCCCTTGTAGCAGGGATCCCCCGCCCGCGCTCAACTGCCCTTGCCGGCCTGCGGGGCTGCGCTTGCGCTTGGGGACTTCGATCTGGGCATGAGCATTCTCTCGCAATCCCCGTGTCATGCAGGATGCGGTTTCCCATATTTAAATTCCCCTCGGGGGCCTTTCCCCTTCAGGGCCCTCGCTGTCCCATACTTTTTCCATCCCGCCTCCTCTCCCAACTGGACTCATTCAGACCGGAAGCATCCTACTCTTCTGTCTTGCTAGGACTTCTTCCATCGGACCCTTTGTCTTGGATGCAAACGGCGCTCATTCCCCACGACCATCAAGTAACGTGAAGGCGCCCTCGCCAAGGCCGGCATACACTCTTAGTCAGGACCCCGATCCGACCCTTCTGCCGTCCCTGAGGAGCCGCGTTGCGTGCAGCAAGTCTGCTCATTGCAGAACGAAGTCGATTTCCATTTTTGTCCGGTGCCAGTTGGAGAGAGAGAGAGAAAGAGAGACCTCCAGTGGACTGCTCCGAACCACTCTACGCCATGGGTAACTCACTGATTGCTCAAGATGCCATGGGGCGTCGCGTCTCGCTGCTGAATGACAGCGAAGAGGCGCCCGTTGTGCCCCGGCCTACTATCCCGACCCGGCCCAGTCTCTCGCGGCCTGCCCGGCTCGGCAGTCCCGGAGCGTACAGTCGTGAGGCGGAAGCCCCAATCTACAGTCCCCAGGTCTCCGGATACGGCCCGCTTATCCCGGCCTCCAGTTCATACTCCACGGTTTATGGCCCACCATCCTCGGCTTATGGTCCTCCATCCCAGGCCTATGGCTCCTCTCGGGCCTCGGGCTATGGTCCGCCAAGCGCTGGAACCGGTTCGACACCACCCACTCCGGAGCTGCTGCGGTCAGATTCATACGACTCTCGCATGACCGCCGAGCCATTATCACCCATGACACCCCTCTACGAGCCTTCGGTGCGGCACAGGCCCTCGGCATACGATTCCCGGTTCCCTTATGACGACTATTACACCGATTTTCCGGCACCATTCCCGAGCAGAAAACGCCGGCCAAGCACCTTCAGCGACGGCCCATCCGTCTCATACGAGGACGAGCGCGGCAGCCCACCGGTGGTTGGGCCCTGTCTCACCAACGAGAAGCCGCCCGCCAAGCGCTTCGCCTGCCGCTACCGTGACTCCCACGGCTGCGACAAGACCTTCACCACGTCGGGCCACGCCTCGCGCCACTCCAAGATCCACACGGCCGAGAAGGCCGTCCCCTGCTCCTTCCAGGGCTGCCCCAAGAAGTTCACGCGCGCCGACAACATGAAGCAGCACCTCGAGACCCACTACAAGGACAAGTCGCGGACCGCCGCCTCGCGCCCCTCGCTGTCCCTGCGGCAGAGGCGCACCTCGTCCTCGGGCAAGCCGCCGTCGCCGACGTCCAGCCGCAGCAGGGCGCCCTCGACGTCGGAAGCACCAGCCATGTACTCGCCATTGACCTCGCCCGACGTGGGCCCGGGTGACATGCGCAGGCTTCATGACCGTCCGGTTTCCGAGAGCCGGTCCGGCCAGCTCGGCGAGGACGAGCCGACTGACGGCCTCCGTGCCCTTGTCATGGTGGCTGAGAGGAAACGCCGGGAAATGGATTGAAACATATTATCCATGTCAACCAAGGCTTGTTCCTGAAGGCTCGTTTTCCTTGGCTTGTTCGTTTCTATACCGCTCGGGAGCGTTTGAGAGTTGAGGGCGGCCACGTGGAGGGCCAGACCTTCGAAGATACGCCAACCCTGCGTTTTTCAGCCTTTGGTGGCACCTTTCTTTTCTTTTTTTTCTTTTTTTTTTCTTATTCTTCTTGAGATGTCTTTTTCCTTTTTCAATGGGTTGCACAAAAAGTACACGATTTGGGCACCACGGGTTTGTTTTTGATACACAAGGGACAGCATCATAGGAGCAAGAGAGGCGTTCGGGTTCTTTTGTCATTCCAGGGCGTTTGGGGGTGTGTTTTGTTTGAAGACCGGGATATCAACGGGCGGCGCCGGTGGCTTTGTCCTTACATTGATATACCGGGCGGTTGGGTCGAGGGCTGGTCGGCGGGTGGAGTTTCGTTTGAAGAAACGCTATGTGTAATGTCTTGCATTATTGTTTTTGCGGGGTAGGGGTTGGGCTGTTAAAGGCTCCAGAGGAAGGGGTTGGGCGGATGAAACCATGAGAGAGCCTCCTGTGAGCAGGAGAACTTTACACATTGCAGCAGGGAAGACACAGGAGGGGTTGAAATACCCTAGCAGTTGGTTGTGTGCTGATCGGGCTGGTCGAGCTCGAATCGGCTGAGGAACCCATCAACTCTGGAGAGCCAGAGTGAGCAGCTAGACTGGTGCCCGCCGGTATTTTTTGGGCAGAGGGCAAGCACCAGACCTGGGCCAGTTCGTACACAGCGGTGGCTCTTCTCACACTACTCTCATGAACGACTCTCTACTGATTTGACCTCGCTCTTGCGGGTCGGGAGCAGCTCGTCGTGGAGAGGTCGACCGCGGGAGTGTATGCGAGATTCACAATCAAAGATGAAATGAACTTGGGTTCCAAAGGGTGCAGCTGAAGTGACTTGGTGTTGAGAAATGTTCCTGGCTTGTGCAGAAAGAAGTCAGGTGGCTGTTGCGGCAGATGTACAGCGAGAGTAATGGATGAGTATGGAAACAGGCGTATAGGGACTGGCTTCACTTCCACTTGTCGAACTCGCAAGCGACCGACTCAACCAGGCGTCAATAATTGAAAGAGGCTCACTGAGGATGCCATCGAAGGCAGAACCGGGTTGGGAAGAGGCTGCATGCCAGAAATGTCTAAGATTGAAGCATATCTTGCCGCCGCTCTCAAGTCTGTGTCTGCATGTCTAATATCCGTCTGACTTCATTACATCTGATCGTGCCTCATATGGTCGATTGCCATCAAGATTTCATCCCGTTCCTCCCATGAATTTCAACTCCAGCCCATCTAATCAGTCAATAACCCCCTTGCCCGTCCCAAGCCCTAAGAATCCCCTCCTTCCCAAAGCTCATCATACTCAGCACACAACCTCGCCATCTCAAACTGCTCATCCGTCTGACAAACCAGCACCCTCGGCGTGACGCCCTTCTTCCCGACGTCCTGCACAACTGCCTCAATTTTGGCGCTGTTAGCCTCCTCGTCCAGCACAAAACCCAGACACCCGACCTGCTCGACGACAGCCGCCCTTAGCCGATCGCTCTTCTCGCCGATGCCGCCCGCGAAAACCAGCGCGTCGACCTGCCCGCACAGGGTGACGTAGTACGAGCCGATAAAACCGCAGACGCGGTCGACAAACAGATCAAATGCCAGGCGCATCTTTTTGTTGTTCTCAACATCGTTGTTGTTGTCGTTTTCGAACGCACCAGCAATGACGCCAAAATTCGTCGTCCCTGTCATCGCCTTCCACCCAGCCTCCTTGTTGAGGATCTCCTCGGCGCGCGAGATGTGCAGCTCCTTGGTCGAGGCGGGCGACAGCTTGCCGACATCGCTGGCATAGTGGAAGACGAGGCTGGGGTCGACGCTGCCGCTGCGCGTGGCCCCCGGGAGGCCCGCGAGGGGCGTCAGGCCCATGCTCGTGTCCCAGCTCTTGCCGCCGCGGATGGCGCACGCGCTGGCGCCGCTGCCGAGGTGCAGGGCGATGATGTTGAGGTCGTCGGGTTTTTTACCGAGGAAGTCGGCCGTCGCGCGCGTGATGAAGGAGTAGCTGATGCCGTGGAAGCCGTATTTGCGCAGGCGGTTCTTGTGCGCGATCTCCTGGTCGATGGGGTACGTGCGGATGTGCTCGGGGAGGGTGGAGTGGAACTGGCTGTCGAAGCAGGCGACGTTGAGCGACGCGGGGAGGGCCTGGATGCACAGCTGCACGATGCCGAGGCTGTTGGCGTTGTGGAGGGGTGCGAGGTCGTTGAGGGCCTCGAGGTGGTGGTAGGTGCCGTCCGAGATCAGCTGCGGTTTGGTGTAGTCGCCGCCATGGACGATGCGGTGGCAGACGATGCCCACGTCGTCCTTACTCTTGATGTCGGGCAGGCCGTCGTCCCCGATGAGTGTGTCGAGGATGAGAGTAAAGGCCTCGCGCTGCCCGTTGACCTTGTCATCCACCTCGCGCTTCTTGATGACGGTCTCGTCGCCCCGCTCGTACGTGAGCGATGCAGGAGGTGCTGTCAAACCGCTGACTTGGGCCTCAGCCAGTTGCGTTGGCGACTGTCCCTGCTCAGCACGGTACACCGAGACCTTGACCGACGAGGAGCCGGCATTGACGGCCAGGATGATCTTGGTCATTTTGCCCACTGGGAATGGAGAGGCTGCTGCGATGGCGGGTTTGAAGATTTAGTAAAGTAAAATGCAGCCTTGGGGGTTGATGCACAAGGAAACGAAGCAATTTCAATGCGTTGTCGAGAGTGAATTCAAGACGCGGGATGGCCGTCTTATGAAGGGCCGCAACACCCCCACCCGCGCAGTTGATTGTAAGTCAGTCCACTGGAACGGTGCTTCGAATCCTTCCTGACGGAAACGAATGGCGGACAGTCACTCCAGACACGGCGACGCCAGGCCAGACGGTGTTGTGCCCCTGGAGCAAGAGTCCCGTCGCGAGAGTGGTGTGAGCAAGAGTGGCGTGATGTCCTTGAGGTCCCCGGTCGAGGAAACGAGCTCGGGGCTATGACGTTGTGCCGGCTTGGCAGCGCCGGGGAGGGGCTTGTTGTGGCTCGCAGCGGGGCTCTCCGATCGTCTCGGCCCGTTGGGATCGTCCCAACTGCTGACACCGGAAGCCCCGCCGGATCTGGGCTGGCTGGCTGGGCTCCGCTGGAGAGATGGGACGACCGGGAACGATGTTGAACCTCGTTCCTACATGCCTTTTCCCCAAGATACCAAGTATCTTGCTCTCGGTTGGCGTGCTTACCACTGAAATGCTTCACGCTTCGGGCGAGCAGCTGATTCAACCCCACTGGGACGCAAGGAGAGGCAACAGAAGAACGCCGCCACAAATCGGGTATCTATTGCAGAATGACTCCAAGAACGCCGCCTTTCGCCTTTTTCACCTTCTAACGTCGTCAATCGTGGCCCCGCCTAAATGGGGCAGCTTCACGGAGTCTCATCAGAGTCCATATCGTACGCTGGCTCGGCCACGGGCGGAAGACCGCCGCGCAACTCGGGCGAGGGTAGCTCAGCCATCCCGTTGACGTGTCCCTGGTAGCCGTTAACGTAAGGTGATGGCAACTCGACGCGGTTCGTCGGGAAGGTCGCCTCGAACTGGGCGTCGGCGGCGTGGGCAGTAATCCACCGGTGGATGAACCGGCTGTAATCTGTGCAATTGTCAGCTTTGCTGCTCAGGTACACTGGCCAGCCCCAGAAAGGGCGAGGCGACGGGGAGGCAAGGCTTACCATCGCTTCCTGCTTGGACGTTCGGATTCCTGGTGAACTGGATGCCGAGATAACGTATGTCGAGGGCATTTTGGCCCGCTGGCGCCGATGATGATGAGGACGCAGCGTTCCCGTTGGGGGTTGGTGCGTTACTGTGTCTGGAACGAAATAATGATGTGGCAGAGAAGCGCCGTTCGCGCCCGTGGCCGTGACTTGGTTGATTGTTCTCCGAGGCGCTGCCTCTCCTGGCGCCGCGCGCGCCAAGCTGAACTCGCCGGTGCCGGTCGTCTCGCTGGCGCAGCTCGGCGTCGAAGTCGTCGAGGAGGTACTCTTTCCAGCGCCGGCGGTGGTTAGCATAGAATGTTAGATAGTGAAACGTCGAGTAGCGGTCCCGCCAGAGCTTTATCCTCTGGATGGTGCCCAAGCCCCTGACGTTGCCGTACGAGTCGGTCCTGCGGTGGGTGTCGGACCAGACGACGTCGACGTCGAACCAGTCAATCAGGTCTCTTGTCCTGATGTCGCTCTGCAGCTGGATGGACCCCTCGATGGTGGTGAACTCATACTTGACTTCAATGTACTCATCATGCACGATGCCGCTCGAGGTAATGTACCGTATCCTGTGCGGCTCCAGGAAGGTTAGGTAGAGCTCCATCTCTCGCGGGTCGCCAAATCGACGATGCTGGGCATGGAGCGTGTGAGGGAAAAGCTCGTTGGGGTTGTCCGAGGGGACTGAGCTATGTGTCTCAGCGAGGGGAACTATTTCCATCAGGGAAGGGTAGGGAAAAAGTAAGTACGTACGGAAGTGCTCCAGCACCTCGCCCGCATAACTGCATTGCCACAGCAGGCGTCGCGGGTTGGCACCGACGATCTCCCAGGGGCCGAGGTAGACGGTCGTCTCATTTGGGGTCCGCTCGAATAGCTTTCTAGACAGCCGGTTTGTCAGAAGACAGAGCGCTGGGCAGTCGGGGGGAATCTGGGGAGGGATAGGCCGTGGCGGCTTGATGGTGGTTATTACATTGTCGCATGGTAGCCGGGGGGGCCGAGATCGAGAGGCGCCGGGGGGGTCTGTGGGGCCGAAGACTCGGTCGTCAAGGCGGAAATAGCGGCAGAGGTTGGTGTGAAGGTCGAGTCAACGGGGCTGGCATGCTGAGCATGGGATGATGGCGGGGCGCTCAAGGCCGACGAGACGAAGGAGGACGAGGAACCAGACCGCCATGATGTAGCCATGGCTGTGTCCCGCAGGGCTGGCTGGTGCTGGTCGTGACCGAGAGTGTCGAGCAACACACCGCCGTTCTGTAAGAGCTGGGGCGTAACCGGGACCCGGGAGAGCCGCAGAGAGGCTGTCAGGGGTTTGCAACGCAGCAGATGACCATCTCAATAAAAGGGAGATATGGCAAGCCAAGCCAACCCTGTCGTCTACCTCTGGGACTGCCGGCCCCGGGAGAAGAAGGCCCAATCGACACTCAGAGGCGGGAGGAGGAGAGACGTGCAGGTTTGGGCAGGCGAGCAGTGGTCCACAACGACATGATTATCCAGGCAGGTGACGGCGGTGTTGACGGAGAGGGGACCGTTGGGGGGTTGCCGAGGGGTGCCGAGGGGCGTCGAGGGGCGCCGATGGCGTAGGAGGCTGTTGTTCCACGATCCAAGTGTCAGCCTCAGCTGTGTGCGCTGTCGTGGAGCAGCGGCCGGGAGCTAGGTAGCTTTGCCAGTGGCTATTCGTACGGCTCCCACCTTGAAGAGCTGGGTTGTGTAGCAGGATCTGCCTCTGCCCGGGACCCAGAGATGCGCGGGGGGAAGAAACGTCGCCGGTTCCAGCGCCCCACCTACAGCAGCACTTGGGGATCCCAAAGCGCTGGTCCCAACCAGGCGCGGTGCGGTTCAGCGGCCGTGTGGGGGCAGCGGCTGCGATGGTGTTGCGGGCTGGGGCAGTCGCCGCAAGCCGAAGGGCCACGAGCCTGCGGCTCGACGTGCGATTTGCGCGATGCACCATGTGGTTAGCGGGCAGGGGCCCTGCATGGGCGCATTAGCCTGGATGCCCCCTGCTGCTGTGTGTCTGCGTGTGACCCCGAAGCGAGGCCAGTCAGGGCACGGCAGGGCGCCGTAGCCACTGCGGAGGAGGCTGAAATTTCCATTACCGGATGGATGTCAGTGGCCGCGAGCCTGCCTGAGGATTGGGCACTCGCGCAGCCCTGTCTCTGCTGTTGGGATCATTGGTGCTCGCACACGGGAAATTGTCGTCGATCTCGGGCCGCCGTTGTGCATCCTCTGCATCGCATCGGATTTCGAGAAGTTTCAGTTTGTGGAACGGCTTTCCAGGTTGGGCAGAAGGTGGGGGTGCAAAGGGCAGAACGGGCAGGCAGCCGTTCAATGGAAATTTCCAATCAACAGCCGACCCTAACCCCGAGCAAGCCAACGTCGTCGGTATCTTCCGGGCTCTGCTGGAGCCTGGACCGTTGCCCCACTCTGGAGCTGGCACCCGACGACGACTCTGGCGACGACAAGGCGCAAATATCATGGGCGCACCCCAACCATGACGGGCAAGCAGCTCTCCGACGACCATAGAGCCATCCTGGCGAAGCTGCTGCAGATCCCCAAGCTCAACAACCACGAGATCGCCTATGTGCTCAATGTCGACGAGAGGACCATCCGGCGGCGGCGCTACGAGTTCGAGGCGACGGGCGAAATCAAGAAGCACAAGGACGTGAGCAAGAATGCCGAGAAGCTGAAGCCGCACCATCTCGAGGTACTGTGAATCTCCCGAACCCGGCCGGTCGTCTGTTGCGGCCCGCTAATCCTCGTCGCAGAAGCTGGTAGAATGGCACAAGGACCACCCCGACGCCCTCCTCGACGACATGCAAATGTTTCTGCAGACGCAGTGCGGCCTCAAAGTCAGCGTGCCCACCATCAGCCGCCAGATACGGAAGGCATACGGGGGGAACTTTCTCCGGAACGGTCGATGTGCGCGGATCCGGTCGAGGAAGCAGCGCGAGGCAGAAGGCCGGTCCATTGCCCTTGAGCTCCAGCAGCGGCCCGACGATAGCGACGACGGCAGCAGCAACAACAACAACAACAACAACAATAACCAGAGTCACCAGGCAGCGGTCCCAGAGCTGTATCACGACCAGCGACAGATGGTCCCGCTGCAGCAGATATTGACTCCGCAACAACCAGGCGAGCCCCGGCGTATGGAGAAGGTTCAACAGGGACCGGTGTATGACGCTGTCGGCGGACAGCACTATCAAGTCGACGGGTTCAGCTAGCCCAATGCCCGGTGTCAGGCGTTTATTGGAGTACTGAGTTTGGGTATTTTCGGGACAGGACTTAATTCGGCGGGGAGGGAGCGGCCCCATCTGGCACAAGATATCGACTGTTTGAACACTCCCGTTTTCTTTTTTCTCGTCCGACGTCAAACCAATGCCAGCTTTCAGTGTCGACGACTCGACACGCAGCCATAATGAGCCGATTCGAGCCAGAGTTTTGTGCACTTTTACCAAGGCTGGATCGGATGAGGACTTTGCCTGCCGAACTGCACTATCGGGCCATCGGCTGCAACCGAATCTGGCCTGCTGCTCTTTGCGCGTTTGGCCGGCTGTTGAGGGATGAAGAGGTGTGGCCAATGGGAGGGCCGATCTTGGGCGTGTTCAGGTTCGGCGATGTGATTGGCTAGTTTTTGGAGAACCACTCTCCAGGCGGCCATGCACAGCGGGAAACCACTGACGATCGATGCTGTGGTGGACCGTGTGAGCCTGGAAGAAGGGTCCACGAAACCAAGTTGCTGGGCTTGTTCAAAAGCACCGGCTCCATGGATAGGGTCGTGCAGCAGGGCAGAAGCAAAGATGCGGATCGACGGCAGCGATGGACATCGGCAACAAAATCTGAGACTCTTCAAAAGCAAAGGTCACCCTCCGTGCCAATGTCGAGTTCACCAGACGCACGAGGCAGTGGAAAAAGCCGCCAAGGCTGCCCCGCTGACTGATGATCCCAGGATGGTCCCTGGCGGACAGGAACCCTGAAAATCGAGCAAACACCATGCCGCAACCAAGTCGGCCTTGCCTTCGAGACGGGAGAAACGGGAAGACTTCATGCCGCGAGGATGGAAATAGCTGCTCGAGTGGTCGCGTGCTGACGTAGTACAGCATCTCGGGCTCTGCTCTCTCTCTCTCTCTCTCTGCCTTTGGAGGTAGCAATATTGATTATGCACAATTCATTGACCGCAGCGTGGCTGGGACACTCGGCTTGAGCCTTGTTGGAGCGGAAGGTTTCTGCCATTGCAAACCCCCTGTCACCAGCTCCCCCACACACACCAATCCTGGTGGCATTGGACTCGCCTGTCTTGGCTCCTTGGGCTTGGGCTTGGGGCTTGGGGCTTGGGGCTTGTGTGTGATTCTGGACCACGGTGGGGGTGGGTTATCTCTCTCTGATCTCTCTTGTTGGCTCTGCAGCGAACAAGATGAGCTTGAGAGCTTAACCTTTCTTTTGGCTTCACCTCCTGACACGCCCGGTCTTCATCTTGAACGGACTCTAACTGCAGACCTCTGATGTGCCGCGGCCCACCTTCAGGAGTAAGGTAACTACCTTGCCGTTGCCACGGAGCTGCTCACACCCGCGTCGTCGCCATGACCGACACATAGCCGCCGTCACCTCATCCGACGTACCTACACAACTCCCACTCTCCCCCGACGGCAGCCGACATGTATCCCGACCCGGAGAAGAAGCGAAACCGCGGCTACCTGGGATACGACAGTTCCGCGCTGCCCCCACGCGACCGCCAGGCACGTCACTGGCTCATCGAGTTTCTCCTGCCCGAAGGAGTGAACCGGCATGGCTGACTGGATTGTTGGATGCTAGGACCGCCAGCAACTGCGCTATGAGCTCGATCTCAACTCGTGGAATCTCAGGATTTGGGGCGTGGCCGCCTCGGGCTTTCTTACTGACTCGTGCGTTGGCTACGCCTCTCACTCGGAACTCTCTCCGTTGACCATAACCTGACATGTGGTAGATACAACCTCTTCGCCAGCAATGTCATTCTCTCCACCGTCTCGTTTGTATACTTCCCCCACAACAGGTGGTGTGGCCTCATCATCAACCTCCTTACTCTCTTTGGGTATGGCATGTCTTGACCCCCCATGACTTCTGTTCATGTGGTTGCTGATGGCATCTCTCAGCTCTGTGCTGGGCCAGCTCCTGTTCGGATACCTCGCCGACAGGTACGGGAGGACCCGCCTCTACGGCATCGAACTTGTCCTGGTCATTGTGTCCACCATTGGGGTGGCCACCACCAGCGATGGCTACAGCGATATGTCGTTCCTGGCCCTGTTTGCCTTCGTAAGCTCTCATCTATCATCTACCCTTCCCCTCCCCTGTCTACCGTCCTCTAACCGACCGTCTTAGTGGCGTTTTGTGATGGGAGTTGGTAAGCACCAGTCGACATGATGAGTCTGAAGACGACACAGCCCCTGACCTTGCTCCCTCTCCCAGGAATCGGCGCCGAATACCCCTTATCCGCCGTCATCACCTCGGAATGGGCGAGCACATCCTCGAGGGCGACCATGATCTCGTCCGTGTTTCTGATGCAGCCCGTCGGTCAGGCTCTCGCCCAAGCCGTTGGCGTCTTGGTCCTGCTGGGAGAGGACAATGCCCACAACCTGCATGACAAGCAGTGCGGCCTCGATCTGCTCCATCAAGAAGAGTGCAAGAAGATCATCGACGGCACCTGGCGCATTGTCATCGGCTCCGGCGCAGTGCCGGCTCTGTTGGCCATCATTTTCCGCTTCTTCCTCTACGACTGCGGCCTCTACACGCTCGAGGTCAAGAACAAGCCCGGAAACGCCTTCCGGGACACGCAGCGCGTCTATGGCGCGCCTCCCACCACCAACGGCATCGCCATGTCCCCCACCGGCGGCGGCAACTTCTTCGAGGCCGAGACGGTCCCACGCCAGTTCTCGCTCGAGGA
Organism: Chaetomiaceae sp. PF1801; assembly: GCA_023628475.1. NCBI lineage: Eukaryota > Fungi > Ascomycota > Sordariomycetes > Sordariales > Chaetomiaceae > Chaetomiaceae sp. PF1801. Next base: position 204,968 of record JAMAKQ010000023.1, read on the forward strand.
CCTGCACACCTACTTCATCAAGGACAAGAACTGGTACTACCTCATGGGCACCGCCATGACGTGGTTCTTCCTCGACGTCTCCTTCTACGGCTTCAGCCTCGACAACCGCGGCACCCTCGCCGACCTGTGGTCCACGACCCCGAAAGCCGTGATCGGCCCCGATCTCTGGTGTTGGAACTCGACTCTCCCCGGCGGGACCTCGCTCGTGCCCTCGTGGGCCACCGACGGCCTGCCGACGTGGCAGACGGACCGCACCCAGCCGTGCAACACCATCTTCGAGACCATCATCGAGCAGACCAAGCAGTATCTCTTGACGGTGTCCGTCGCCTCCATCGCCGGCAGCGTCTGCTTCATCTATTTCGCCAACCGCATCCCCCGCCGCCAGTGGCTGACCTCGTCCTTCCTCATCCTCACCGTGCTCTTCCTCATCACCGGCGGCGTTTATTACGGCGTCGCCCACACGCCCGGCGCGCCCGCCACCGTCGTGTGCGTGGCTATTTGCCACTTTATCTTCAACTTTGGTCAGTCACCTCCCTTTCTCCCCCTTTAACAACCCCTTAACAACCCCCCTGAGATTAACACTAATACGACAAAAAGGAGCCAACACCCTCACCTTCCTCATCCCCGCCGAGATCTTCCCGACCGCCTACCGCTCCACCTGCCACGGCATCTCGGCCGCCGCCGGCAAGCTGGGCAGCATCGTCGCCCTGCTCGTCGTCTACGGCATCAACTCGGGCTACTCGGCCGCCACGCGCCAGGGCCTGGTCTTTATCTTGTTCGCCACCTTCATGGCGCTCGGCGCCCTCTACTCGTGGGCCTACCTGCCTGACGTGCAGCGGGTCGTGTATGATGGCCCCGGGGGGAAGAAGAGGCTGGAGACGAGGAATTTAGAGGAACTTGGGGAGGGGTATATGCGGTTAGTCACTCATATTCCCTACTTGCCTGTTTATCGACTGACATTGTCTGTAGTGCGCAGCAAGAAGGGCAAGTCATCGGGGTGCGAGAGAAGTGGAATGATCTGAGGGGGAGGGTGAGGATAAGGAGTTGGAACTTGGGGAGGAGAAGGGACGCAGAGCCACCATCTCCGCCCTTGGGCCCTGTCGAGGTGGATGGCACTGGCATTCCGTGAGAGTGGGAGCAACCCCCTTTTGGATAATGCCGAGGTTGTTTTTCCCTCTTCTCCCCGCTTTCTCCGATTTCTCTTCTTCTTGTTCATTATTTTCGTCTTGCCCTGTTGTATATCCCTGGTGTATCTGGGGGTACGGTAATCAATGTTCTATATATCGCGCGGCGGGATCTGCGGGTCAGCAGGGCGGCCGTGTAATAGTGAGCAATCACGACCAAGGAGCTTGGCGATGCACCATTCCGCTGCAGGTACAGGACGGGCAGCCAGAAGAGCCAGGTCCGCAGAGGCTTGAGGCGGTCGAACTGCTGTGCTACCGACAAGGACGACGTGACCTTGCGTGAGCCCTTCATGAAGGTGATGAGCTGAGCAACAGGCTTGGTATCCTCACGGTTCTTCTTGAGGAAGGTCTCAAGCTTCTGGAGCTGCTGCAGGGTGCGCTGGAAGGCCTCGAGATCATCCGGGCGGGGCTGGCTCGGCTGGTGGTCCGGAGTGGGCGAGGGCGGCGCGGTGAGGAAGGCAGTGCTGGAGCGGGTTGTTACATGGCCAGCTCCTTTTTTGGTGGCACAGGGACTGGGGTTCACTTCAGCTGGATGGGTTAGGCGAACTGGCTTACACTTCTGTTTCTATGCGCTTGAGCTGCTTGCTATGTTCGGTAAAAGAAGGAAGTCAAACACCAGGAGACACACAGGAGAGCATTTCTGGTTGAACAAGGCGCTGAAGGATTGGTAAGGTCACTCCCAAGGTCCCAGGCCCCTCTTTCGATGTTCTCAGAAAAAATAGATTGGAGTGGGATTTGCGCTGTCTACCTTTGCTTCCAAAGCCATCCATGTTGCCTTACACCCTTCGATCAACCTCTCATCTCAGTGAGCGTAGCATGCCAGCCAGATATCGAAACGTAAAGACAGGACCGTAAGCCGTGGTCAAGGCCGTATTGACGCCGTTCGCCCAAAGAAAACCCATAGCCAGACGCCACCACCAGGGACCAAACCAGAAAAGAGATACATCCCCTGAGAAACAAGTGGGCACCCCAACCACAAAAACTCAAAAGGTATCGTTGCTGTATCCAAGAAGATCAACCCATCCACACCCCCAAACAACTCCCCAACCCTCATCAACCTAAGTCTACGCACTCGGCTCCCACCCCATCTCCATTCCCTCCATCGGTCCCATCGCCATAATCGACCTCAACATCCCCTCCGCAGAAGGCGTCATCCCTTGCTGCCCTGCAGCCATCTCAGCCCACGCAGCAACACCACCACCTCCCCCTCCCCCTCCCCGGCCAGCCGCATCCCCGGCCCCAGCACCAGGCATATCAAACCGTGCATCAGGCGTCAAACCCGTCGAAATCCCAAACGACGACGGATCCCCAAAGAAGGCATTAACGCCCTGCTCAACGTCACTGGGCGTCGTGCCCAGGTTCTGGTGCGACGAGACGGGGCTTGCCTCGAACGAGTTGCGTCCTCCGGAACCGGCATTACCGTTATTGATATGCCCGTTTGCAGACGACGACGCGCCGCCCGTGGTGCTCGAGCCCGGCGTCGGGCGGTTGGACGTTCCGTCCCCGGGCGACGTGCCGGACAGGTGGTCGGTGCTGCTCCTGCTGCCAGCGTCCAGGTCGGGGTAGGCGGAGAAAGAGGTGGGCGGGGGCACGAGGCCGTGGTTGGGCATGTACGGTCCTCCTGGGCCTGTGTGGCTGCGCTCGCGGGTTGGGAGGGTGTTGGTGGCCTGCTGATTCGGAGACGGGAAGCCCTGGACGCCGCCAGCGCCCGGGTTGGTGGTGGGGTCGATGTCGATGATGTCGGGGGCGTTGGCCGGGTTGCCGTCGTCGCCGGGGACTTTCATGAAGTGGCATTGGTTGGTGTAGCTCATGAGGCCGTGCCGCTTGGGTTGGCTGTTGAAGGGGCTGTTGCGGGCGTGGGAGGCGATGCCCGGTGGGAGATGTCCAGGGGAGCCCGGCTGCTTTTGTTAGCAAGACAGTAAATAGGAGAGGCCAGGTCGGACAACTTACAGTATCGCTGCTGCGAGGGAACGCGCTCCTCAGCTTGGGGATGCGCACGCCCAGCGCCTCCAGGTCCACGTCGAGCTGGACCAGGAAGGACTCGGTGAGAGGGTTACGTCTCTTCAGCGCGTTCATGGCCGACAGGAGGAACCGCAGGGAGTCAGCGGTCTGGCTGTCGTCTGGCCGGCTCTTGAGGTACTGCACAAAGACCCGGGCCGACACGTAGAGACAAAACGAGATGAAGGGGTTCATCTGTATAACAGGGTCAGCGTTGGTTCTTCCGGAACATTCATGCCCATCAACATACCGCAGAGAGGTCGAGATGCGAGACCATCCGCATGATGCTCGCAATCTCGTTTGCCGCCGTGATGCACCGCACCTTGCTCTCGGAGCTCACCGAAGCCGGCAGCCGGTTCTTGTCGGCCTTGAAGATGGCGGCTTGGTGCAGGCAGATGGTGGACGTGTGAATACACATGTTGGTAAACACTACGTTGGCGTTCCCGAGGCCATTGGGGAGCTTCAGCGGCCCCGGAAGGCAGAGCGACGTGTTGAGGAGGATGTTGTCCAGCTGCCGATGACGCTTCCAGAACTCGCCGTTCAGGTCGTGATCCCGGTCGTCGACGTCTGGGCGGTGGAGATGGACGAGGTTGCGGCCGAAGAGGCAGGCCATGAGGACAACGCCAGCAAAGGGCGAGAGCTTCCCAGCACCAGCCGGGCAGATGGCGTCCTGAAGACTCGGCGTCTGTTCTGGGCGGCTCAGCTCAAAGGCCTCGTCCGAGGCAGGCAGGTTGGTCAGAATGTCCTTCTCGTCGATCGTCATGGGCCATCCAGTGCCAATGCTGGCGAATCGGTCGAGGCAGAATGCCATCCAGAAGGTCCTTCTCCGCTCTTCCCGTTCTGTCCAGTCGCGGGGTGGCGGCAAGCACTGCTTGACATCCAACCCTGCTCCGTCGAGGCGATGAAGACCGATCCTGAGGACACTGTTAGGTGAGGTCCAGTCATGGTTCCAGGGAGTGGCTTACATCTGAGACAACCGCACCCCTGAGCCGGTGCTCATCCAGGCTCGGGGGAAGTACATCCACTTGAACTCGTACGAGGCAAGCAGCACGTGGGTCTGGGCGTGTGCGACCGAGATCATGTGCTCGCCGTAGCCCTTGATGTAGTCCGACTCGAGGTATTTCCTCGACCGCGCGTAGAACAGGTCCTTGAGGGTCTGGAACTTGTCCGACACGGAGCAGGCCAATGTCCACATGGCATACCGCAGGCAGACTGGGGGTCGCTGGGCCGGAGCACTATGCGGTGGTTAATACGAAAGTCAAAGCCGGTAGGGGGAGACGGAAGCATACAGATTCATGGCTGCCAAGTACCGATACTTGTGAATCATGGGCACTGATGGGTGGATCTTTTCAAAGTAAATCTGATGCCTGGATCATAAATGTCAGTTTACTTCCACACTCATGCCACCTTCATACAGAAGTCCAACTATGGGACACACTTACAACTCATCGATCGTCTCCTGAGGGGGCAGCGGCTCCTCCAAACCCAACCCAATCATCTCCCACGTGAAGTTGTTGTCCACCCCGCCCATGCCCATGCTCATGCCGCTGTTAAAGTTGAAGTCGTCAAGGGGCGCATTGGGTGAGTCGGCAGGGAAGTGCCAGCGGTCCATGTCGCGACTGCTGGCGATTCCGATCGAGGGGTCCGTGACGTTGAAGTTGGCCGTGGCAGCGGCCCGCTGGTTCAGGGGCTGCTTCGCGGCCCCGTCGAGGGATATGGGCATACCCTTGTGGCCATCGGAGCTCGATGAGATCTCTTGGGTTTTCAGCAGGGTCTCGACTTGCTCTGTAGAGAGACTCGAGTTAGCCATTGTTTCGGTCCGCCCAATTCTATCCCCCTATCGTGACCAGGCATGGACATGTTAAGGGCTGGGACATCTGCGCACTTAGCCGTTCCTCCAGAGCTTTAACATAACCTCTCTTAGGCCCGCTCTTCCTCCTAACTTCGTCGTAGGCGCATGTGTGGCCGAGCCGCGAGCATGTGCTGCAGCTCGGTTTGATGCCGTCGCACTTCAACTTCCTTTTCCTGCAGATCATGCACGCCAGACGCTTGGGCTTGGGCACGGTCGAGTTGCCTCCTGGCGGGGTCACTATCGTGATGTGGTCGCTGTCGTGCCTGTCGGAGCTGGGGTCCCCCACCATGATGGTGTCGGGCGGTGTCTCGGACGACGTCGACATGGTGAGAGGCTGCCGGGGAGAAAGCGGACCGTCTTAAGTCTACCGAGATAGCGATGCGCAGTTCGACAGAATCCGACGCCGATGCCTTCCAGCGGGCCTGAGGCGGTTCCAACGAGACCGCAACGAATTGGCGTCTCCGACCGAGGTGGTGAGATTCGAGGTCGATCTAAGGTTGGCGCATTCCCGTGGGTCGACAGTTCCTAGCCGGAATCGTGAAGGACCTGGTAGCTACACCTATCAACGACGCTGATAGGAGTTGTTGGCGTCAAGTCCCAGACAGAAACGTGGAGGTGGCGACTTGCTGAAGAGAAGTGGGATGAACGCGGTGTATGGGATGAACGTGCAGGATGGCGGGGGCCACGCGGTTACAAATGCCTGGAGCCTGCCCTACGAGGCTCGACCAAGGAGGTGGGATCTGAAGCGGGCTGGGTTGATTGGGTCTTGTCCGGTCCCGTCCCGGTGCTTTGTCCCTCGAACTGTCCAGTGCAACAGAAAACTGCCCTAGAACCCAGCTTGATTCTGGAAATGGAAGACATTGGGCAGTGCCGCAAACCTCAGTGACACCTCTCCACTTGTCCCCCAGCAAGCGATGTCGAGCGAACCAATAAGCCGAAGGAAAGTTGCAATCTGCAGTGACTTGAGACGTTGATGAGAGCAGGGTTCCGCTCCCTCACAGAGGAAAGTCCCCTAAACGTTAATCTTAACCCTAGCGGCTCGATGGAGCCCCTCTGTTTTTAGCGAACGCTCCCCCGTTTTGTCATCAGTGTTGATCGACTTGGGCCAGTGTGCTTGGCATCTCCTTGGCTTCCGGGTGTTACGCTTTTAGCAACATGGCGGAAACCCCTAAGCATCTTGCTTGAGCTCATGGGCGAGCGGCCCGAACGGTTCTTGTTGACTTGGCGACTTCAGCTGGGCAGCCTCAAGGTCTCATCAAAAGCCCCTCATCAGTTCCCGGTTGACGACGTTGCAGGCTGCTGGCGGACACGCACGTCCACCGTCCTGGTCCAGGGTTGCAGCGATGTGGTACCTGGCCCATACGACGCTGAGCGATTGGTGCAGATTGGCAGCTAGCGTGCATTATTAATAGCACAGCCTTCCACATGCTTGCCCCACATGCTTGGGACGATCGACGGCTTGATCGGACGGCACTCCGCGGGCGGGCGGCGTTGCACAAGGTCTTTGATTGATGGAACTGGGAGTTGGACCTCTTGCTGATATTCGGTAACGAACAAAGGGTGGAGTGGCGAGTACTGTAGAAACTTCGACGAGGAGATGGTATGATGCTGGTCTCCATTTGAGTTTGAACCCTTCTGTGCAGCTGCGATGCGCGTCTGAGTTTCAAACGGGGCGTATGCTAGGTACGCCCGCCAGCATCTTGTGCCACTGTATTTGACGTCCTCCGCCGCGGTGCCCTTCTTTCCCACGTGGTTTCTCGCCAACTGATGATATTTCCGTACTCTTGGTATCGGGCGGGTAGAACCGCACAGCCACACCTGTATTGCTGATCTTGTTGGTGATCTTTCAGTGAAGCGCTCGACCCAGATGGCAGGTCGGAGTGAAGTTAGGCCGTGCTGATAACTGCCGTGATGGCCACCGAAGTGCCCCTGCGGACGGGAGTCGATTTGGACTTGGCGGGACCATGGGTTGGGTTGCCGCTTGGATCTTGACATGGCCTCGCATATCTCCCTCCAGGACCTCGAGGGTGTGTCGTCGCAGGGCATATCACTCCTAATTTCATAGAATGCGGGCGGGTGCGGTAATGCTACGCAGGCTGGGCCTCACTTCCTGTCTGCATCGATAATGCGCAGCACCCCGAGATCGCTGTACGCAAGGCAGTATCGTGTGGGCGCCCACGCGACAGCTTCGCACGGCCCGGCCGTTTTAAAGGTGTGGACGTGCTCTCCAGTTTCGGTATGGGTCACCTCCAAGCCGGGACCTATTCGTGGGGCGGATCAGCAGACTGCGCTTGTTTCAAGGATCGTCCCGAGGTCGCCTCACCTTCTTCGCAGCCGCCGACCACATAACTTCCGTCAAAGCTAAAACCTAGATTTAGATCAGCATTTTAAGCTTATCCCACTCCAGGCCGGGGTGGCGCCGCACTTATGCTTTTCACAGGCCCCGCGATGCGGGAGACGGTCCGCTGGCAGATCCAATCCTTGGTGTCGAAAAGCGAAATGATGGAATCGGCGCCGCCGGTCGCGAGGTACCTTCCCGTGGGCGAGAGTTCGGCGGTAAGGCAGGCAGCGGTATGCCCCTTGAGCATGAACTCTGTTGACTCGCCCTCTTTGACAGCATGATTGACGTGCAGGACAGGTTCGAGCTCTGGATATGACAGGATCCGTATCGTGCCCTCAACCGTCGGGAGGAAGACTTTCTCTCCGCTCCAGCAGAAAGCCATCTGGTTGGCGTCAACTGACAACTTGCGGGACGAGATGATGGCCGACCTGGCTGGTGAGATCTCGAAGAGTTCACCGTGCTGCGAGGCGGGCCGGGTCAGCGTGTCGCCAACACTGCATGCTCAAAGTAAAAAAACCTACCTTGTTGCCCACAAGCAACGAGGTACCGTCAGGGGCCCAGGCAAGAGTGTGCGCATCGCCGAGGCCCTTGACCTCGTTGACACAGGCCTTTGTCCTCACGTCCCAAAGCTTGACGACTCCGTCGTTGCTGACGCTGCAGAGCTCTGCATCCTTGACCGGATTGAAGGCAATTTTCTCAATGCCAGCCAAGTGGCCCTTGAGTTCTGTCGAGAAACGGACATTGGGTTTCTCGGGGTTCCCTGCACCACGTACTGGTCAGACAGCGGCGTCCCCAAGCGAGCCTCATGGGACACCGAACAACTCACAGACGCGGAGAGTCTTGTCCGAAGCGCCCGTCGCAATAAGGGTGCCCAGTGGATTCCAGGCAATGGAGCGTAGACTAGACCAGCGATCGCCGTCAGCAGGCCGTTGCCAGCGAAGTTAACAACACACACACACAGACACACCTATGATGAGATGCGGCCCCGCGCCCAGATGTCGATTCGTTGTACGGTTGGCTCTTGAGATGGCCAAAGTAGAGGGAGAATTTCTCCTTCGGGATGCGGCTGTGTCGCTGCCGGATGGGCGGCGCCATGGTGAGAATGAAAATGCAGGTGATGGCTCAGTTTCACGAATCGAGTCAGCTGAGAATGTGCGATTGATGGCTTGTGGCACTGGAAGGACAGCGGACTGAGCGGAGCGTGTTTGGAATTGAAGGGTGGAATTATCGATCCGAGGTGTATGGTGGAACGTTCAAAACCGCAAGACTCGACCGCAGTGGTGATGATGCTCGAGATGGGTGAGAAACGAGTGGCTGGTTGTTGCTCAACTGTTGGACTTTGGCCTTGCAATCTGTTGAGATGGGAAGTTGATGTGAACCGAACAGGGCATCCAATGGCCGGATCTCGGATCTGCAAGGTGCCCTGCGGGCCGGGCAGTGGCCGCTGCAGCACAGGCCATGCCGTCAATGGGCCGCCATTTTCGGCCTGCCAAGAACTCTTCGCTCCCACAACTCGGCACCTTCCGCTATCCGTCCAAGCCGTCCCCTATCCGGCGGGGCCTAGGTACATTCATCCCACTCCGCCGGCCCCAGGATTCCATCCATGCTCCATTGTCAACCGTCGCACAACCGCTTGCGGTACCTCTACAAGCTGCGCCCGATTGGCCTCGTACGGCTGCATTGCCGACACCTGAGCGATAACGACACGTCGACATGAACTGACCCGAGATCCGCGAAATCGAGCTTGCCGATGCACGCATGAAGCCGCCGTCAAGGTACCGGCTTCAGACGAGCCATGTACTGGCCGCTCGGGACACCGCGCATCTATGCGACTAGTAGCTTTCGCCAGCCCGACTCCCTCCGCATCGCCTCCCACGATGGTCTCCCTCCCAACGCGGGGCCCTCTGAGCAGGGCCTCGACAGGAATGCCCTCCTCTCTCCAAGCTCCGCTGCTCCCCACGACCCATCAGCACCCCCTCTCACGCCCATGACGCCAATGACCCCCTTGACCCCTGGCATCAAACCCGTTGAGCACGACTACCTCGATCAGGACACCCCGCAGCCCTCGCCGGGCTCTGTCCCGCCCAGCATCCCTCTCCACGAACCCATCCTTGCGCTGCGTGTGGCCCGCGCGGGCCACATCTTTGCGGTCATCACGGCTACATCCATGACAATATGGCAGGCAAAGGTGTGGCGGACCTCTTTCCCTGCTTTTTTGCTGTCCTGTCCTTTCGTTGTCTGATTTCTGCTCTAGCCAACCGTCGTCCTCGCCGTCGCCGTCCGTTCCCAAGCGTCCCTCGAGGCCTACGGCACCAACACCAACCTGCTGCTCCGGCCCGACTCGGCCATACTCGTCATCCACACGAGCCTGGGGTATCTGATAACATACTCTCTTGCCACCGACCCCGAAGCACGAGTCTACCGCCCGCACTTCGCCAACCACACCAACGTCCAGCGGAGACGTCAGAGCCATGCCGGTGATCCTGGCCACGCTGCTCCGGACCAAATACTATGGGGCCCCGGCGAGGGCCAAGGCGTAAGGGATGTCAGTGTTCGCTTCCGGATGGTGATCAAGGTGGATGCGGGGATTGAGAGTGCACTGGCTCTCGACGACGAGTTGGTCGTGGCGACGCGCAAACCCTCCGCTGTCCAGTGCATCCGCTGGACCCCAGACAGCTCAGGGAGCCAGACAAGCACCGAACTGCTGAGTCGGATGAGCTGGGTTGAGAAGAAGGTCACGGTCAAGGAGATGACCCACGATCGGCCCATGAACCTCTCGACCTGGGTCACGAGCGACGGGCGGGCATACGCGGTGCAGCGGCTGAGCCCCGGCCAGCACGACGCCGGCTCGAATGACTCGAGCGACCCAAAGAAGCTCTTCAAAGGCCACTGCTTCCACACGCCCCAAGGCGACCACGATCGGGCGATCCGATGCGTGATCAACGCCCGTTTCTCACTCATCGCCGTCGGCTGTGCTGACGGCACTGTTCGCGTCTACTCGGCAAGGGATTATTCTGGCAATATCCCCCCCTCTCACGTCCACAACGTGCCAGTCTCTCTTACCGCGTCTGGAAAGCTTACCACCCTCAGCTACTCCCCTGACGGTTACTGCCTCTTCGCCGGGTTCGAGAAGGGATGGGCCACTTGGAGCGTTTACGGGAAGCCATTGAGCAACACCTTCCACGCCGATCACACCAATCCCTCTGCGAACGGGGAAGAGTGGCTCTCGGGCGTCCTCGATGCCGCCTGGTTGGGGGGCACATGCGATCTCCTGCTGGCCAACAGGGCCCACGAGGCGGTGTGGCTGCTGGAGATGGCGCGGAGTGCCGTGACAGGGTGCTACAACTCGGCAAACTTGTTCCGCAGCGTACTCCAGAGCTCGTCGAGCGTCATGGTGTACCGGGGTTATGACCTTCCCGATCTCACGTCCATCTCCGCCGAACCCGCCCTCTGGCACACAACCCGCATTCCTGCCGTGTACCTCTGGAACCAGTGGCCCATAAAATGCACGACCATCTCGGCAGATGGCAGATACGTTGCCGTGGCCGGCAAGAGGGGCCTGGCGCATTACAGCGTCAATAGCGGCCGGTGGAAGACGTTCGCCAACGAAGCGCTGGAGAACGAGTTCCAGGTCAGAGGGGGCATGTGCTGGTATCAGAACATCCTGGTGGCCGCCGTGGAAGCCAACAGGTCGTTCCAGCTGCGGCTATACTCGCGTGAATCATCACTCGACGGCACTGTGGCGTATACACAGCAGATGGCGGCGCCCGTTGTCTTGATCACGCCGACGGGCGAAGACTCGTTGCTGGTCTACACCTACGACAACCTCCTTTATCACTACATTTTCGCTTCGGTGTCAGGCTCCATCAAGCTGATCCAAGTCGGCCACATAGCCTTCCACGGCATCGTGAGGTCCCCCGCAAGAGTGAGGGGTCTCAGCTGGATTCTGCCAGAGCACCAACTCCTCGAGGGCGATCCATCCCAGGACGTAGCCCATGCGTCTGTCTTGTTCTTGGTGGACGGGAAGCTAGTCCTCCTGCAACCTTCGGTCAGTGAAGGCAACCTGAAATACGACATGCGCGTCATCGCCCACAACGTCGAGTACTATCTCAGCATGAGAGACCGGCCACACACCCTCGAGTCAGCACCACAGCGTCTCATACAGGCCGAAGACGGTACGCGGAGCGGGAATCTGGAAGACTCGCTCTGGCTATTTGATGGAAGCGAGCTGAAGGCCTGGCCAGATCTTGAGCCCGTCATGAGGGCCATCTCCGGGGAAGAAGCGTCGCGCGAGCTGCCCGTCATGATCCCAGTCCCTATCGACTTTTTCCCCCTCTCTGTCCTACTTCCAAAAGCCATTGTGCTGGGCGTGGAGCCAGACCTCATCCAGCGCCGCGACATAAGCTTCTCCTTTTTCCGCTTCTCCATCAGGGTAAGTGCAAGCCATAGCCCATCATGTTGTCCGTATCCTAATCGCTTTACAGACACACCTCTTCTTCCCCGACATCCTCCGCTTCTACCTCAACGCAAACCGATCCGCAGAAGCCTTACGACTCGCCCAGCACTACGAACACCTCGAATACTTCGCCCACGGCCTCGAAATCCTCCTGCACCACGTCCTCGACGAAGAAGTCGACGCGAACCCGACCCCAGCACCAGAGCACGCCGTCCTCCCCCGAGTTCTCTCCCTCCTCTCGTCGTTCAAGCAATACCTCGACATCGTCGTCCAGTGCACGCGCAAGACCGAGGTCCGCTCGTGGCGCACCCTGTTCGCCTACCTCCCGCCGCCGCAGGAGCTGTTTGAGGAGAGCCTGCTGCGGGGGAGCCTCAAGACGGCAGGCGGGTATCTGTTGATTTTGCATACTTTTGATGAGCTGGCTACGGCGAGCGAGCAGAGTGTAAGGCTGCTGAGTCGGGCTATGCGAGAGGAGGATTGGGATTTGTGTAAGGAGTTGGCGAGGTTCTTGGCGGCGCTTGATGAGAGCGGGGATACCCTGCGGGAAGCGATGGAGATGGTGAGGGTTCGGATGGATCAGGAGCGGGAGGTTGATGACGGGTCGGTTAGGAATGGGTTTGTGGGGAGATTGGAGATTCCCTCGGCCGGGGGTGGGCTCGGGCGGATAGCGGGGAGCGATTCCGAGGCGGAAGGACGGACTGCGAGTGACGCGGGGAGCTTTACCAGCAATGCCCGCTCGGATACTAAGGACGACTATTCATAGGGTGTTTTGTCGACGAGGGAACGAGGTGGACAGCTGGCGATAGTCTGAGTGGTGAACACGCTGGATGGACGTCTCATCCACCCATGTCAGGGGTGGTGTTTACCAAGCATCAGCATAGGGGAGGCAAATGGCCGTACAGGAAGCCACATTTACAGGTAATATATCATCCATCAGCCCCTTCTCCGTATGACGAGGCCTACTAGCTGTTCCCGGGATTCAAACTAAACGAAGCCGGCAGAGGCAGGCTGGTGGATGGGCGGGTGGTTGAGATAGGATGGAAGGGTTGGTGGTCCTGGCCCCTGGCTGATAGCACGCCAGCTGCTCGAGGACTCTGACAGCACGGTTCGGTTGTATCCGACTCCTCCAAAACTCCATGTCATCTGTTGCCTGTGGGTTGATCTTGTATCCCGTTTTCCTTATTATCTAGGAGATGTATAAGTCGTTTGCCGTACTGTGCTAGCAATAGGTGCTGGGTCCTGTATCCCGAGCCGAGTCATGGACAGGTATTTCATTTCAACTTCATTGCACAGTATGCGATCTCAATTTAGGCTATGCTTATGTTCCATAAATCATGACTGCCATGTGGAGGATTCGACCATCTTCCCATGTTGTAGGTGAAGTACAGTGCAAATCCTCTGTGGATGCACTGTGTCTGCCCGCGTTGATGGCACCCCACCAAGACATTTCCAGCCGCCTGCAGCACCTCCAGGCTCTTTGTGGGCTACGCCGACCACCACCCACCTATCCGCCGCCCCACGATCCGGACGTCGAGGATTCCAGTCTTTGCCAGACAGAGTTCCGTTCCAGTCTTGTATTTCCAGTCGTTCAAGCGTCCCGACCTCTCCTCCATTCCGTGTCACAGGCAACCCGGCAGCGGCCAGGCCGCAATCGCGCAAGATGGACGACTACGGGACCGAGTCTGATAGCGACTACACCAGCTACTGGCGGGATTGGGTGCGTCGGTTTCCTCTGTTTTATTTTTACTTGGTCTTCTAAGTCTAACACGCCTTCGCGCAGTTCATCTCGTCCCGCGGCAACGAGTACTTTTGCGAGATCGACGAGGAGTACCTGACGGACCGCTTCAACCTGACGGGCCTCAACACCGAGGTCCAGTACTATCAGTATGCCCTCGACCTGGTGACCGACGTCTTCGACCTCGACTGCGACGACGAGATGCGCGAGACCATCGAGAAGTCGGCCAGGCACCTGTACGGGCTCGTCCACGCCCGCTACATCGTCTCGACTAGGGGTCTCGCCAAGATGGCATGTCTTTTTCCGTTGTTCCTCCCTCTCTCTTTTATGTCCAACCGACTAACCCGTGCGCTCTCACAGCTCGAAAAGTACAAAAAAGCCGACTTCGGCAAGTGCCCGCGCGTCATGTGCAACTCGCACCCGCTCCTACCCATGGGCCTCTCCGACATACCCAACCTCAAACCCGTCAAGCTGTACTGCGCGCGCTGCGAGGACACGTACAACCCCAAGTCGTCGCGCCACGCCGCCATCGACGGCGCCTACTTCGGCACCTCGTTCCACAACATCCTCTTCCAGGTCTACCCGGCCCTGGTCCCGACCAAGAGCGCCGAGCGCTACATCCCGCGCGTCTACGGCTTCAAGGTGCACGCCGCCGCCGCCCTCGTGCGCTGGCAGAACGGCGTGCGCGACGACATGCGCCGCCGCCTGCGCAAGATGGAGGTTGAGAGCGGGTTTAATGGGGATGAGGACATTGAGGATGACGATGAGGAGGAGGATGACGATGTGGATGAGGATGAGGAGCAGATCCACCGCCAGAATCAGCAGCAGCTGGCCGAGTATCGCGGGCCGGCGGGGACAGGGGGTGGTGACTCGCAGATGGGGAGCGTTGCGTAGAGGGGTTGCGATGGCGACGGTCCTTCGTTGAAAGTGGGGAGTCTATTTTTCTCTTCTTGGCCATTGTAGGGGGAAACTTGTCTTGATCGGCGCATTTGCACTTGGCGTTTTCTGATGGCATGGCTGGGGAATTAGGGGTTGAGGCTGGGGGAGCTGGCTGGTGTCTCTTAATGCATGGAAGACGACACAATAAGCGGTACATGATACCATCACATAGGTAACAGGAACTCTTTAAGCTGCCACCCGCTTGCTCCATGCTCAAACTTTGCCTGTGCTGCTTCCGGAGGGGACGCGGATGCCCTGATCCGGGAGAATTAGGGTGGCCTAGATGTCTGGGACACTCAATGACTGTAGCAAGTCTGGAATGCGCCCTTTCAAGAATCAAGAATTCATTATAAGCAGCGTCGGGTATCTTCCCTCCCCAAAGGCAGATACATCCCAGAATCTGAATTGCAACCCACCTGGTAACAACGTCCCCAGAAGTAAATCAGCCCAGATTCGCATACCATGGCCCCGATGCGCCGACCCCCTTTTGCGCAGGTATGGGAATGACACAGCCCAAACGCCAAAACCGTGCCCATGCTATCTACAAGTTCCCTATGATGCCAACCATCAGGCCGTCTGAATCGAAGATCAAATCGAATTCAACCCAATCCCACCTTAGCCAGCTAAATCCACTGGCAACCAATAAACCCAACTAAAGCAGCTCAATGCATTTAGCTATCATGCGAAGCATACGGCCCCTCCCGATCCTCCGAACCCTGCGCCTTCCTCGACGCAGCCGCGGGATGTGCACCAGCGCTGACCGCACTACCACGACCACCAAACCCATCCGCCGCAGTGAGCGCCTCCTCCTCGTCGCCCGACCGATGATACTCGCCGCGCAAGCGGTCCGTCGCATAGCTGAAGCTGCCCACTCCCGCCCAGAACGCCTTGTCGTGGCTGCGGGGCCCCCACGCCCAGCCGGCGCCGCTCGAGATGGGCAGATGGTAGTAGCGGAAGGCGTAGACGGCCGTGACGGTGCCGATGAGGTAGCCAAAGATGATGTCGAAGGCGTGGTGCCGGAAGTCCCACCAGCGCGAGCCCGCGATGAAGATGGAGGCGAAGAAGGGGACCACGGCGAGGCAGAGGAGGTAGATGGGCGGCGCGGCGGCTTGGCGCCGGACGGCTGAGACGGTCTGGTTGTGCCGCGAGATGCCCTTGTTGCCTAGCACCGAGTCGATGGTCGAAGGCGACGGCGCGCCGCCCGGTGTGCGATCATTCAGCTCGTACGTGTTCGGGCCCGAGACCTTGATGCTGGGCAGGCGCGTGCGCGAGGGGAAAGCGGCGAAGGCGGACGCGTCGGCGAAGCCGGCTGGGGCGAGGAAGGGAATCGTAATGGCGAACTTGCTCGCAATGAAGAGGGAAAGGTACAGCAGACCTGTAGAGTGACTGCGTCAGCATGTCTTCCAGGCTCCGAGATCTTGGGACGTGCATACCTGCAGCTGCAGAGCTAGAGTGCCCGCTGGGAAAACTCCTGAAACCATCATCCAAGATACCTTTATCGGGGTTCTTGCAAATGTCTGGGCTAACCAGCTGTCCCGCCGTGGTCGTCGTCTTCAACCCTTTCACGCCACCCACGATGTAGTTGGAGATGTTGTCAAGGTCGGGGTGGCACCGATCGAGCAGATCAGGTCGAGGCTTGCCGAAGAGGTTCTTCATGCCGTTGGTGATGAACCATGCCGCGACGATGGACAATGCGAGGCCCAGCAGGCCGGTATGCAGCTCCCATAGCTTGCGCTTCCATATCAACGACTTTGGCGTTCCGCGGGGAACCGTTGCGCCGGGGACGAAGATCAAGCAAATGATGGCGATGATTACAATGGGTCCAGCGACGGCGATCACTGACGCGAGCCAGACCGGCACCGTCTCTTTGAGAGTGAATGGGAATCTGTCTAGCTGTCAGCATGCTGCGCGACTTGGGCAGAGGGGCAGAGAGTGCTCAACATACGCAATGTCGCGGTTGTCGAGCGAAAATGGGCGCTTGTTCGGGGTGATGTCGCCCAGAACGTAGCCGATGGCCGCAAAGGCGACGAGAACGGCCCAATCGAAGACGTAGGAGAGCGCGAGGACCCAGGAGGGCCTGCCCTTCCTCCGCACGTTACCGCCAGCGAGATCGAGGTTATCCATGGTATCGTGAACTTCGTGTGCCGGCGCAGGAGAGAACGAGCGGGAGTGGATGAGCGGTCGAATTGAGTCGTCGGGCATTGGGAAGCCCCTGGGGGACAGAAGGGGAAAAGGGGAGCTGAGACAGGGCCGAACGTGTGCAGCTGATGTCCCGAGCCTGATGCGAGGATGATCACTAGCGCTGAACCTAACGTCAAGTCCCGCCACCGTCAAAAGTTGATCTTTAAAGGTCGAAAATCAGATGGAAAGCGCGGGACGCGTCATCCACCAGGCGCTTAAACGACGCAATGATTCTCTCAAGACGTCGTTTGAAATCTTTGAGTAAGCGCTTCGGGCTTTGTCCAGAGTCCCAGAACGGAGAGACTGGGTCTGCGCCTTTGCCGCGGTGCTGTAACTAAAGAGCTCAGCCACACAAGGGATCAAGATGACCCAACATTTGAGTGGTTGGGCCAGGCCGATCGACGCTGAGCAGGGGTCCAGACCGAAACACGGCGAAAACCACATAAGAGTCCAACTTTCAAGACAGGGATTACAGCAACGAGTGGAAAGGGAAAAGGAGAAGACTTTGCATGATGAACCGTCATAGAAAGCCCACTTCCAAGGGATGAACACTCCACCGGGAATAAGGTTCGGTCAAACGGTGAGGTAGGGGTTGAAGTTAAGGTACCCTCGGTGGTAACCTTGGCCCTGCAGGGACTGGCTGAAACTTGCCAAGCCCCGCCGAAGATAGATAGCATCTACACAGTGCACACACGGTCGCGTGACTAGAAGGAGCACAGTGCTTGACCGGCTCCGCACTCGGCGTCACTGATGCTCGACACTCCACCGAATACACAATCAATGACATCTTCCATCATCAGTCGGCTTGTAGTGTAAGTTGGCTTGGTTGACTCGACGTTGGTCCTCCCACTCGTCGCTCATCGTTGGGCCGACAAGGCAGTCCGAGATGGAAACCGCGGCATCCGGACACGGCGTAACATTGTCCTCGACCCGACGAGGCAGCCAATCACGCTCCATCAGCTCGCTCTGATACCCGCAACGGGCAACTGCTCACACAACCACCCAACCGCAGTCACTACCATGCCTCGGGCTGACAACAGCTCAGCGTCTCGTCGCAACCTCTTCCCAAATGCTTCCTGTGAATCACCAGAGGGTCCAGAAACCTACGGGTCAGCGAGCTGCTCCGGAATGTTTACCTTCCCCATCAGGTTACCATATGTCTGGCGAGGGCCTTGTGAGAGAGAAAATGGGGGGTCGGGAGAAAGGAAGGTTCACATCCACATGCCGTCTGAAGAGTGAGCAGCAAGCGGCCGCTCATCAAGCCCGCCGTCCGGGAATAACAGGTTCGTAAATCTACATAATGTACAAGCCATATCCACCCGCGCCTCACCAACACCAACACAGCCTCCGCATTCACTAGGCCATGTTCTTGTCTCTCCGCTTGCCCATGTTGCGCACCCGCGGGGTGACCACCCACTTGTTGATGTTGTGCTTCTTGCGCGTCTTGAAGCCGCCCTTGGCGGGCTGGCCCCACGGGCTGACGGGGTTCCTGTTACCCTTCGACTTGCCACGACCACCACCGTGCGGATGGTCATCTGGTTCTGCGTCAGCGGCCAAACGAGGGATGGTTGCGAAAGAGGGGGAGGAGAAGTTGGAGAGGAAAGGAAGGACGGGATCCTGCCCCACGTACTCGCGTTCATGGCCACACCTCTCACCGTGGGCCGGATGTTCAGCCACCGGCTGCGCCCGGCCTTGCCCAGCTGCCTGTACTGGTGCATGACGTTGCTGGCAACGCCAATGGTTGCGCAGGCGTCCTTGCTGACCTTGCGGATCTCGCCGCTCTGCAACCGGACAATCACGTGCTTCCCGGTCATGACCTTGGTGCCGTCGTCCCGCGTCTCCTCCTCCTTGGACACAATGGTCGCGTACGTGCCGGCGCTGCGGCAGAAGACGGCGCCGCCGTCCGGCCGCGACCCGACATTGTACACGACGGTGCCGACGGGGATTAGGTGCATCGGCAGGCAGTTTCCTCTCCACGCCGTCTTGGCGGCCAGAATACCGGGATCGATAACACCTCCCATGCTGTCGAGCAGATCCTGGGGAATGCCGGCCCGGTAACTCTGCACCACGTCTCCGGCGCGCATGCCCTCGGCCGCCACGATGTAGCTCTTCTTGCCCGTCGCCTGCTCCGTCAGCAGGGCGATGTGCGCGCTCCGGCCCGGGTCGTACTCGATGCGCTCGACTGTGTGCGGCCCCGGCGTCCACCGCTTGAAGTCGACCGTCCGAATCCTCCGCTTGGCGCCGCCTCCGCGATGTCTGATGGTAATCCGGCCGGTGTTGTTTCTGCCGCCCTTGCCGTGGCCTTTTTTGGGAAACGTCAATGGGAGATACGGCCTGCCCTTCCATAGGTGGTCGTTGATGGGCCGCTTGAGATGCCGAAGACCGGGTGTCCTTGGCTTGTACGTGCGCATCTTGACGGCCTCAATCTCGTTCGAGGGTGGCCCGGCCTCGGTGCCGTCTTCACCCGACGACGCCTTCGTGGTAGCCATCTGTGTCTCGGCCGAGTAGCGCCTGATGGGGTTGTTGTTGAGCCGGAGAGCCCTCTGGCACAGGGCAGGTAGCGAGACCGCCCGCGCCGCCCCGGCCAGCAGGGGCCGGAACCGCGGTTGCAGCATTGTCGGGAATCGAGGAAGAGCAAGCCGCTCTACAGAGACCGCGGAATATCAGCAACAGGCAAGGCGTCAATGCCGGCACATCGGGGCCAGGCTGCGTATCGGAGTGGGCTTTGATGGCGCGCAGCAGCCAATTGGGCCGCCGGATCAGGCAGGAGTCGGTGCGATGGTCGTCGGGTGGATGTTGGAAACGCCGCCCCGTCAACATCCGGCGGTTTGGTCGTCCGTGATTTTTGGGAAATTTGCTTGCTTGCTTCGGCTGATCCCCTGGGCCCGTGCGCCCGCGTTCGGCAGGCAAAGAGGCCTGTGGCTGAAGCACAGATTGTGTGTGGCTGCAGCTGCCGCGTAGAGCCACAATCCCACTTGGAGCGCGAAAAACGCGGGTGCGGCTCGACAGACAGGGTTGTCGAGCAGCTTCCCCCCTGATCAACCAATTGCAGGGCCGTTGCTCCGTGGTTGCCCTTGTTGACTGTGGGCTCAGGAAGGACAAGCACGCTTCGGGCAACCGCGTCCCCTGGTCCGTACCGTGTACCTCCTCCTCGCCTTATAACACAGGCAGCTCGGTGTTGTCATCAACAGCAGCAACCTCCTCTCTTTCCCACCCCATCTTTTGCGAGCGACCCTTCTCGGAACCCAGCACGGCCTTCTGGTCATCTGGACTCTTCCTACCAAGTTTTGACGCAATTGTGTTGCGAGAAGCCGAGTCCTGCAACCTGTTGTCGAAACGCGTTTTTGGCGCATTCGGGACCCACTCGCAGCGAGCCTGGCACTGTGCAGTCACGGTGACGCGGTACCTGGTACTTCTGCCCAGCTGATTTGACCCGGACCCTCTCTCTCTTCCTCGCGAACCCTCCGACCCCATCAGCACTCTCCACCAACACTTCTTAAAAACAAGAGAGCTCTCGGCCGCGCCAACGTCCTATCTCGACATCACGAAGCACTCCATCACAACGCCCGCGCCAGACCCTCGGCTTTTATCAACGTCAATTGCCAGGCCGTCGTTGTGATCAACTTTGGTCCTGCACCCCTGCAGAGCGAGAGCGATAACGCGCCGCATCTCGAGACACAGCAATCGACCTCGGCCAAGAGCGCGTTTTGGTGTTCGACTCTCCTAGGCATATCGACCCGAAAACACGTCATATCGCCCTCGTCGTCTGTTATTTCTGCATTGTTGGTGAGTCGCCGACCTCTATCCCCCTCTACCCACGGCTCCCCGTCGCGTCAACACCACCATTCCGCCTCGCCGTTCCGTAACGCGTTGCAGCTAACAGCTCCGATAGCTTTGCATAGCATCCGTTTGTCTACTTGTTCCTGTCCTCGGTCATCACAATGCCGCCGGCTACTGTAAGTACTCCTCGCCAGTCATCCCTCGCTCGCAGCATCGCACCCTCGACGCGACTTGACCTCAATGTCCTCTTCAGAATCCCATACTGACCAGAGCTCAGAGGACACGAAACCCACGTTCGGTAACGAACGAAAACGACGAGAACAGCAATGCCACATCCCGCGTGACTCGGGCAAAGGCCGCGGCGACGCAAAATGCGGACGAGCTTGCCATGCCCGCCAAGGCATTGCAGTCAAAAAAGACTGCCGTCAACGTCAATGCCGCGAGGAAGCGTACCGTGCTCAGCGACGTCAGCAATGTGACCAAGGCCGAAGCGGCCGACGGCAAGAAGGCGGGAAGGACCGGACTTGTTTCCAAGACCACGCAGCCTAGTGGCGTCAAGAAGACAGGCCAGACGCGCCAAGCTCTTTCCACCAAGGAGCTCAACAAGAAGCAGGACGCGAAGCGTTCTGGCCCCGGCTCGATTGTCGCCCAGAAGCGCAAGATGCTGGCGACAGCAACCACTAACGCTGCCGCGAAGGAGGACACCCCAGAGGAAGGCGAGCCGATCCGGAAGAAGGCCCACAAGGTTGAAGTGGACACCAAGACCAAGACCGTCGTGACACAAGAGGAGCCCGCGCCCAAGGAGACGGTGCCATCACCGCCGCCCGTCGTCAGCGAGCCTGAGCTGCGCCCGCCCACCCCCGAGGCCGCTAGGATCCTCGACAGCGAAGACCTCGACGACCCGCTCATGGTTGCCGAATATGCTAACGACATCTTCGAATACCTCCGCGATCTCGAGTGTCAGTCCGTGCCCAACCCTCAGTACATGTCGCACCAGGACGATCTGGAATGGAAGACTCGGGGAATCCTGATCGACTGGCTGGTCGAGGTCCACACGCGTTTCCATCTGCTCCCCGAGACACTGTTCCTCGCCGTCAACATCGTTGACCGCTTCCTCTCCGAGAAGGTGGTTCAACTCGACCGTCTTCAGCTCGTCGGCATCACAGCCATGTTTATCGCGTCCAAGTACGAGGAGGTTCTCTCGCCCCACATCGCCAACTTCCGCCACATCGCCGATGACGGTTTCACCGAGGCCGAGATCCTGAGTGCCGAGCGTTTCGTCTTGGCGACCTTGAACTACGACCTGAGCTACCCGAACCCCATGAACTTCCTTCGCCGCATCTCCAAAGCCGACAACTATGACATCCAGTCGCGCACCATTGGAAAGTACCTCATGGAGATCAGCCTGCTGGACCACCGTCTCATGGCCTACCGCCCCAGCCATGTCGCTGCCGCCGCCATGTACCTCGCGCGGCTGATCCTGGACCGTGGCGAATGGGTAAGTCCACGTCTAAGCCGAGAGTGTATTGGATTCAACTAATGCTTTGTGCGCGACAGGATGAGACGCTCGAATACTACGCCGGGTACTCGGAGGAGGAGATTGAGCCTGTCGTCGCACTGATGGTGGACTACATGGCTCGTCCCGTCATCCACGAGGCCTTCTTCAAGAAGTATGCTAGCAAGAAGTTCTTGAAGGGTGAGTTGTGTTCCTCGTCTGCCACAAGCGGCCAGAGACTGTGACAAGTTGCTAACTCGCGCTGCAGCATCGATCCTCACCCGGCAGTGGGCGAAAAAGAATGCCCACTTGTACGGTGTGATGGATATCGACCTGACCCTCGACGAGATCTCATAGAGGGCTCTCCCACTTGCCACTTGGCACTGGAGCAGCCAGTGCACCACCTCTCTACGTTGTCGACAACGTAGAATGTCAGGATACCATGCTGTGGTTGGATCCGCCGCCTTGACGACACCTCACGACTATAAACTAATGACACACCCCGGCTCCAGCTTTCTGGAGCTCCGCCCCCCTTCTCGACATCTTCATCTTCAGCACACAACATCCATTGAGGGTTAGGGGGACGTCTCGGGCGTCGGCTTCCAAGGCATCTACTCCACGGTATTGTCGGTTTACGTTTTCTGTTTTGGTTCTGTTTTTGTTTTCGTCTCTATCCTCTTCACCACCACTTGTTATCCTTTTCCCCATCACGGATTATTATCGCGACGGCGCAGGGTGTCTACACGGCAGGCGGGACGGTGTTTGGGTTGGATGTGCTTTTGGCGCGCGTCTGTTCAGGCGATGTTGCTTTTTGCATGGGCAATTTGCTTGAGGCTTTCAATGTCACCCTCCTGTTGCTGGAATGCTGGGACCACCCTCCTGGTTCCCTCTGTGGGACTGGGCTTGAGGATGCCGGCGCTTTATTGCTGCATAATATGGGCTGTGGGATACAGGGAGGGGTGTGGGACATGGGGAAGGGAAGGAAAGGGCTGGGTGACGCCAGCGGTTCGGGAACCGTGTCTCGTCCTGGGAGAGAAGGGATGGGGGATGGTTGGCGAAAAAATTGTGTACATATCAAGTGTTGGTTTTTCTGGCCCCGGGTGATGATGGGTACTTAGGCATCGGAATGGGAGCATTGCATTGTCCTCTACACTGTCGTGTCTTGTGTGGGAGCGGTCGAGCGGACTGGGTATTCAGCGAGTCTTTGTAGGGTATCAGCGAAAAGAGCATTCGGTTTTCTGCGAGCTACGATGTCTCCCTTCTGTGTCGAGCGAAATGGCCAGCCCAAACTCCAAGCTCTTTGTCAATGAGGTGTGACCTGGGCTCACTACGTCCGACGTGACGCGCATCAAGCAACGGCAAACCTGGATCTGATGATGATCGTGTTATGGTTGAGACGTAGGCTAATTTGCTGAACATCATTGCCCTCCACCACTCCAGATTTATGCCAGGGTATTCGAGTAGAAATACAAATCAACGCAGTAATACATAACAGAGAAGGGGTAAATGGCTAGGGAAGTCTCGATCCAACTGGCCCCTCGGCCCAAACTGTAAGAAAAGAGATGATTATCCAGTCCAGTCCGCCAATGTCCTTCCTCGTCTCCAAGCCACTCTTGTCCTCCCAGCCCCCTCTCCCTTCCTTCTTGACACTTTGTCATCGTCTCCCTTCCTCTGCTGCTTCTTCGCATCCTCTCTTCGCACCAGTACTAGGTTTCCCGATTTTCCCGTCGCAGTTCCAACCTGTTGTTGTTGGTCGTGCTTCTTCCAGCCTTGGCCAGGACCGGTTGGAATATCCAACTTTTGGTGATTACCATCATCATTAGGTAAGGTCGTGGAATGGAATGCTTCTGTTGTACAAGGGGATGAGTCGTGGAGTCTCCAAGACGGCGATGGCTGGATCCAGGATGAGCCTTGACTTGTTGGGATGGGCGGTGTGTCCAAAGGGGCTGCTCGTGCAGTTGCTGAAGGTTCGTAGCCAAAGAGAAGGAATGAGGGAGAGTCGTGGTTGCAAGCCGAGTTGGGTCGGTTGGCGACCGGCGCGGCGTTGGTGTTGTACAGCCCATGTGGGAGGGGCGTGTTTGGGGGTTTTGCCGCTGGCAATCACTGGCCGTGATGGCTGCTTAGATGGTCAGCAACGTCCATCAACTCTCGCAAGGGAGGCTCACTGACGTTGTGATGTGGTAGTCAGGCTGCTGACAGGCAGCTCGCTCCACAAACAAAGGCTGAGCGACGGCGGCCTACTTGCAGCGTTCCATGGCCAAGGAGAACGAGCCATGTGGGAGAACTGTTCTTCCTCTTCCTCGTCGCCCAATGCCCATCAGTAAGCCGAACCAACAGCAACACACTTAGTCGGCCGATGGGCAGGAGCAGCGTCAACAAAGACGTTGCCCACAGCGTCCCGGCACGTGCGCTTGAGCTCCCGCATGGTCTGTCTCGCGGCTCTCGCCTTGGTCCGGATGAGGCGCTTGATGAGGGCGCGGTGGTGGGGGCGCTGCTGCTTGGCGATGTCGCTCGGGAAGTAGGTCGGGATGAGCGAGACGTTGGAGATAATGGACATGTCGTCGGGAATGGTGTCGTCGGCGTCGTGGTGAATGCGCCGCTCCTGGAGTTTGGGGAGGTTCCAGAAGGGCATGTTCATGGCCTCCATGTTGTTGCTGTCGTCGTCATTGTTGTTGTCGCTGCCCTGGGCCAAGACGGTGCGGTAGGCCGCTGTTGGGTCGCTGAATGTCTTGTAGATGATGGGCGTGTCTTGATCGTCAACGGGGGTCATGCAGGACCTGTTGCCAATGTTCGTTCCGGAAGCCTGGTCAAGATCGGGTGTCTCGTCCTTCTTCGGGCTGATCATGTCGGCTGGGACCGAGTACAGGCGTGGGCCAAGTTCCTTTGCGATTCCAATGTCGTTGACCTGCCCATGATGCTGGCTCGTCATGGCTGGCACTCCGGGCATCGCCTTGAACTTTCCCATGGAGCGGCCGACCGAGATGCACTGGGCGTCGTCGAACTTGAGATCGTTGCCGTCGACTTTCTCGGTGCTCTCGAAGACAATGTCGGCGTCAGAACCCATCACAGGATCGACTAGTCTCGTTCGGAACGAGCAAGGCTCCTCCCGATCGCGCGGCAGCCGACTCCCAACTGGGGAAGACGACCGCAGACCCATCTTGGGCTGGCGACTCGGCACCAAGATGTACTTGGCAAGCCGGCTGTCCAGCGAGACGCGAGGCTTGCAGAAAGGCAAGAAGGCAAACATTGTTGCGGCGACAACGGCGTTAAAAGCTGGTGAGTTTTTGTTGATTAGCACGTTGGCTCTCTTTCTCTGCAATTTTTATGTTGTTGATGGCTAGAAAAGCTGCAGCTGACAGGTGTAAACAGAGAAAGTGAACATCACAAGGTTCGCCGGCGACGGTCCTCGAGGACAAGAAAGTGGGTAGGAGGAATAAACACCGGGGAAGGAACATTCGCAACACTGCTGCCGGCTCTTGCGTGTCATTCTGGGAGCACGAGATTGCCACGAAAAAGGGTGCTGTTCACTGCGCTAGCCCGTGACAGGAGGGAGTTGGGATGAAAACAAAAACAAGCCCGCGTGTAAGTGGCACACACTGGGGATACAACAATGCCAGCCTGGGCGTGACATGAACTGCAGTGACTTGAAGGCCAGGCAAACAAGAAAATGGACATGGCAGCAGGAGCAACTCACCTCCATCATGGCGCTTTCCACTTGCCCGTGTTCTTTGCTGCTGCCGTTCGATCCTGCCAGCGCCAGTCTTCAACTTCACCGTTGCTCCACGACGACGCATCCGACCCCGGTGTTGTGTATGCAACAGCCGGTTTAACATCCTCGATCCTTCCATCGTGTGTTGTTTGTTCCTGTTGTTGTTGAGAGTGTCGAGACCGAGGTCCATGTTGATACCCCTGGCAAGAGTAGCAATGGTCTCGGTTGTAGATCGCCACCTCCGCTACTTCCACACTTGAATAAGAGGACGGAGTAGAGGGAGAAAGCTCAGATGAAATAAAGAAAAGGAAGAAAGAAACTCCATGCTCAGCGCAAGAGAGGACGCTTGGTCTGACAACTTTGACATTGTGTATCCATGGTGGGCTGAGTCCATCCTGTTTGGTGCCCGACCCACGCCTTCAGATGCTTTGTGCTCTGTATGGCAGGCCAAAGAGCAGCCGAGGCAACTGGAAGCTGGATGTTGCTGGCCACACAAGATGGAAGGCTGTCTTACTCAACAGACATCAAATCAACTGGTGAGGCGTGACGTGGCTTGGCCGAGCACTGTTCGCTGTTCTGCCACGTCGATAGCTCAACAATTCGACCGAAATGGCTGCTTAGCCACATCCTTGTCCCCAACGACGGTCAGCCTCGGTGAGCTCCATTCCCCGACAACCTGACCTTCGGCTTGCTCCGATGGTCAGGCCAGATTTCTTTGTGGTTAGACGACGGCTCCGGGTCAGGCCACAGGAAAGCTGACGTTGAGGTTCGGAGGTCGGCCCGGCCAATCAAGCCCGACCCGATGAAACCCGCCTGTTGAGCTCGGGCAGGCTTGGCTCTCCTTCCCAAACCTGTCCCAGACAGATGCTGTGGTTTCTGCGTTCTGCATGCACAAAGGGACCTGCGTGCATGATTCTGCATCATCTCTTGCAGCTGTATCACAAAAGGGGTTGATGAAGGGGGAGAAAGACTCGTCCAAGTTGAGCCAGCACAACTGTGTTGATTGACCAGCTACATCTCCTCTCTCATGAATCTGCAGAAAAGGCAAGAAAGGCATTCATTACTGCATCAAAACCCCAAAGCCCAATACAGAGACCAGGGCATATAACGCCATAGTGCCAAATCCCATATCAATCCCTATCCCTCCATGACCATAAACCATCACTCCAAACCCATCCGTGAGACACCATTATGTCGTGTGAGAAAGAAGAAGTAGTGTTGAAAGAAGTAAACCCGCTTGCTTCCAAACAAGCCACCAGCAAGGATGACCTGCCCAGCTCAAAAGGACAGCATCCTCTCCTCCAGACTGCAAAACGTCGCCGCCGGCCTTGGCTCGAGGATATGCGGCGGGCGCTCCTCCTCGTCGAGCTGCATCTCAAGCATCGACTTTTGGCGCAGCACGATGCTGTTGATGGTGCTGCTGACGGGCGAGCTGGCCTGCGAGCCAAACGACGCCCGGTCCGTGCTGCTGGCCCGGGAGGACGCCACTGAGGATGATGACAGGGACCGGCGGAATGAGGTCCGGAGGTTGTGCGGCGAGAAGCGGGCCGTGATGGACTGGAAGCGGGAGGTTTGCATAGTGGCGGTGGTTGTCTCGGTGATGGTGTTGATATGGGGTTGTATCGTGTGGGCGAGATGGGTGTGTATATGTCTAGTTCTGGGTATATTCGTTCAAATCGAGTAATAAAGAATGAGGCACAGCCTTGTATCGAAGAAGCGAAGAGTCTTTTTTTTGTTTTCTCGAACCCGTCCAGAAAAGCGAGTGATGGATGGGCAAACGCCTGAAAAAGATAGGACAATCTATGCCTGGCACAGATCAGAGGGCAGAGGATATGCCGATAGTAGTGGTCTTGGTCTTCGTCAGCGACGTGAAGCCCGAGAGCCTAAGCTGGGATGAGATGAACGAGGGCCGGGAAATGGGCCGGGGAGGAAGGCCACGTACTTTAAGTAAGCACCTGTAAGGTGTACTATCCGTTAGTCGGGTCTCACAGCCGAGACGGGGAAAGATGTGAATGTGCCAGGGATTGCCCCGTGCCAGACAGGGGAGGGAGGCACTCAGGTTCGGAAACTGAGACTTGGGACAGCAGGGAGGAGCAGGCACAGCCCGGCTGGAAAGGGAGGGAAAGAGTTGTTCCTTGGAGAACAGCAGGGGCGATGGACGGGTGCTGCAGCACATCCGTCATGCGGTCTCCGATGGAAGGGGAAAAGACTTGCCTTAAAAATGCCGACGTCAAAGCACTCATCCCCAACCCCGTCACACAGGCAGGATGTGCCATCATCGACATTTGCTCGTCAGTGCGATCGTCCCAAAGGCCCGCTGCTCAACTGCACATCAGTCTGCCGACCCGGAGATCTTCAACAGTCAGACTGCTTGTCATGTCCAGAGAACAGGCCGCAAGCTGGTCCTACCGGTACCCAGGGCTGTCTTGCGACACGACACCGGGGGAAGGGGATGATCGAATGCAGTCAAGAATTTCTCCATTGTTGGGGTGACGTGCAGGGAGGTTGTCTGTGGGGCAAGCCAGCGATGAAACACGCGGCAGCTTGTGGCAGGCCCACAACTGCCACCAAGGAGAGCCGGCACAGACATTTCATCCCCAACATCCCATCCTTCAGAAAAACGCAGTATAGCAGCACTGCAAGAGAATCGCGAGAGCCTCCAGATTGATTGACTGCTTCTGCTCAACACCAGAACTGTCGATCGACCTGTTCTGGCGGCCGAGTTGACAGGTGCCAGGCAGAGGTGGGGCTCCAGCGACCCCTGGGGCCTTGTGTGATCGCCGTCGCAGGTGGACCGCAGCCCCGCCAAGAACCCCACGACAGGGGATCCCGTGCAGGCCTTGTTTCAAGGTCTTCACCATCACCACGCATTGTCGCGACCCGAACTCAGGAACACTGCTGGCCACGTGATACCCACATCAACTCGCGACAGCAGTTCTTCTGTTCTTCTAGAACATCAGCTGTGGACCAAAAGAGTCTTCACAAGCTGACTCGCTATGGGCAGGTTTCCGCGACTATTTCCCGGGTACGGTACTGCCTTGATTCATGCATTGATCTCGCTGGCACGGTGCTTGGTGCTTGGTGATGGCGCCATCACACTGATCACAGCCACATCTCCCTTCCCCTTAGGGTCACTTCAATCCAACTGTCCTCTCCCTGCTGTTCAGTATCTACACGGTGCAGATTGCAACCAGCCTTGACCTTGAAACAAACAGGTATCAAGAGCACCTCCAGGTTCTTCACCGTTCTAGCCAAACCAACCGCTCTCTCTGGTATTCGAGATGCCTTCACCAATACACGCTCGCCGGAGAAAAAACAGAAATCTAAGCATACTTTCTCCCACCAGCGCCAGCAATTTTACAACCAGCCACCAAAATCCATACAAGAGGAAAAATGATATCTCGCTCCCATACCCTTATCATCGCTCATAAAGCCAAAAAGCAGCCGAAACCAAAAACAAGAGAACGCCAACCCCTGCCCAAACTCCTCCCACAGGTTGCCTACCACCTCAATATCGTTCAAACCACGCCACACCCCGTTTCCAACTGCCATGTAACCCCCGTCACCTGAAACCCCCCGACCCCCACCCACTCTTCCGCATCGTCGTAGCACTCCGCCGCAAGCTCTCCACCCACACCGAATCGTCCAGCATCTCCCTCACCACGGCAGCATCCACCGTGCTGCCCCGCGCGCTCCCCAGACTGGTCGCCTCGTCCCCGTCGTGGTCGGCCCCAGCCACCACCGCGGCCGCGGACCCGGGCTCCGCCAGCTCAAAGCTGAACGCGCTGGCCTGCGACCGGTGCTGCTGCTGCTGCCCGCCCGCTGGCCGGGAAGATGCCCGTGGCGCTGCCAGCGGGTGGCCGTATGATGTGTCGAATGAGGAGAGGTCGCCTAGACCCGCGGCCCAGCTGCGGTGCTGGGGTGACTTGGTCGCACGGCTGGTGGATGGGGAGAGCAAGCCGCCTCCCGACTTCGACCCGCTCACGGGAGTGGTGGGGGCTGCCGCGCTAGACTTGGCTCTGCCGCGCTGGCCGGCTACTGCTTGTCGGTGTTCTTGTTGCTGATGCTGCTGCGCTCCGTATTCATCTTCACCGTGATACTCCTCGTCCCGGTGCTCCTCGTTGTCCACCAGGATCTCGGGAATGTCGAGCTGCGGGATGGCCGTCATGCGCCCGGCCCGCTTGATCTCCATGTGCCGCTTGAACTGCCGCGAGTAGAAGAGCATGTCGAAGAAGCCGAGCACGATGCGTCGGCGGACCTCTTCCTCGACCCGCTGGAGGCGCAGCTTGCGACGCAAGAACTCTTCGAGACTGTTGCCGGTACCCATTAGCCAAATCATTACATGAGAGGAGAAACACAGAGGAAACATACCGTAGACTCTTGCTGTCGTTGATAATGTTGTAGTGCGCCAAGAGCATAAGCACCGTCGTGAACGAAATACCTCTCTCCGGGTCCGCCGAGACCATGACCTCCTCAAAGAAGATGTTGAACCGGCGCCTGCGCTCGCGGACCTTGGCAACGTCAATCCTCGACAGCCGCTCGTTCAGCTTCTTCAAATCAATACCCGTCTGGTACTGGCTCTTGCTGACAATCGACGCATGCCGGATGCTGGCCGCGTCATTGTTGTTGTCGTTGCGCACGTCCTCGAGGATCGCCCGCACCGAGTCGTCGTTATCGTAGATGCGCATCTCAAACACGCCAGAAAGCTCACCGAGCAGCCGCGGGAACGCCTCCTTGCTGATGAAGCCCGTCCCGGACGGATCAACACTGCGCCACGCCTCCTTGAACCGCCGAATCTCGTCCCGATCAACCGCCGCCAGGCCGCTCGTGCGCTGGTACACATACGAGAAGCTCTCGTAGATGAGCGACACGAACAAGCTGACAAAGATATACATGCTGATGATGTTCCAGGCGACGAAGAGCACGCGCGCCCACGCCGTGCTGCCGCAGTCGCTGTCGAAGAACGTCGGCCCTTCGACGCAGAACGGGCTCTTGACCTGCGCAAAGTCCTCCATCACCTGGTTCCAGCCCTCGCCGCAGCTGAATCGGAAGAGCAGGATCAGCGCGTGCGGCACGGTGCGGAAGTTGATGTTGGCGTCCTCCTCGTTGCCGAACCGCGTCAGGCTGAACGTCTGCGTCAGCGCGATGGCAAACACCAGGAAGAAGACGAGCCACGTCGCCAGCAGGCTGCCAATCGTCGTCAGACTGGCCGCGGCTGTCTTGAAGAGCTGGTCGAGGGCGTCGTTTCGAGGGATGAGCAGCAGCACGAGGGCCACTAAGAAGAACTTGTGCAGCTGGATGTACGTGACCTGGCCCCGATCCGTCAAGAAGAGAATCGACGTGGCGAACGCGCCCGTCACGGCGACGAGGGAAAACAGGTCCCACGAGCTCTTCCGGAACCGGGTCCAGCCGAGCCCAACGACGCGCACCACAATGTTGACGATGTAGATGAGCGTGAAAAAGAGGAAAAACCCGTCCTTAGCCTGCGTCCACCACTCGGGCTCGCTGCTGAACTCGGTGAGGAGCAGAATCAGATGGAAGACGAGAACCGTGGTGATGGCCATGTACCACTTCCCGCGCTTCTCTATGGCCCGCTTGTGGCACCACAGCTTCCACTTGTTCTTCTTGTCGTCGTAGGCGCTCTTGGACGGCGAGATCTGACGCAGCAGCTTGCGCAGTTCGAGCCACGAGCGCTGCTCGGCCGTCAAGAATGCCACGCCCGTCTGCTCCGTGTAGTTTCTCATGAAAACAGAAATGAACAGAGTGAGGACGAAGACGGTGGCCATCAGGTTGAAGACGACGAAGAACAGGGCGTTACCCTTGTTGCTGAAGGGCGGGTTGCCCTCCGGTTGAAGGCCTTTTCCGGTGATGGCTTGCGCAGCGAACGACACATCGACCCATCCTTCTTGGCTTACGATCTGGAAGAGGATGAACAAGCTCGACCCGAAGTCGTCAAAGTTGAAGAAGGGGTTCGAGGCGACCCTGGGAGCAAGCATGGGCCAGTCGTTGTTGAAAGGCGTGCTGTTGTACTCGCCCACGCAGTCGCTCAGGTTCACAATGCCCGACCCGTCGTTGCATGCCATCAGCTTCCCGTTGAAGAGGTTGACACCGTAGATGGCAAACGGGATCAGCAGCGAGATGGAG
This sequence comes from Chaetomiaceae sp. PF1801, assembly GCA_023628475.1. Taxonomy (NCBI): domain Eukaryota; kingdom Fungi; phylum Ascomycota; class Sordariomycetes; order Sordariales; family Chaetomiaceae; species Chaetomiaceae sp. PF1801. The sequence goes on from JAMAKQ010000023.1 coordinate 236,782, forward strand.
ACGAAGGCCGCCTGAGAAAAGCACTCAAGTTAGCCATCTCTGTCCATGACAGATCTTGACATAACCAAAACAGAGACATAAAAAAGATGTGACATACACTCAGAATCTTCCAGCCACCAACAATCATGAGCGAGTGGAAGGTCTCGCGGGCGCTGTCACTGACGTTAAGCAGCCGCAGCGCCCTGAGCGCCTTGAAGGCGCCGACCGCTCTAGAGACGGCTCCGGCATTCATGAAGAGGGTAACAACGTTGATCCACAGCGTGATCAGCACAATGGCGTCGATGATGCCCCAGGTGCTCCGGAAGTAGGCGTTGGGCGTCCAAAAGAAACCGTCGGCAATGATCTTTATGACGGCCTCGACCGTGAACACGATGGCGAAGGCCGTGTCGGTCCAGACGAACCAGTTCAGCGGGCTGAACGGGTGCGTCTCAAAGTACTCCTTTTGGTACAGGGGCGTGCTGATGCAGGCCAGGACGACCATGGCCACGATGGCGGCGTAGATGACGGCCGAGAAGGTGTACCAGGCATACTTGTTGGGCTGGACACCGTCGAACCGTTCGGTGCCCCGGCCGGGACCCACGAGCTTCTGGCAGAGCCGCCGCAGACGGTTGCGTGGCTTGAAGATGAAGAGGGAGGTGTTGTAGTTTGGATGGCGCATCAGGTACTCTCTCTGCGCCTTGCGGCGAGCCGTCGTAGCACTCACGGCCTGGCGAGCCAGCTGCGCAGGGTCCAGAGAGACAATGGGTCCCCCGAAGCGCAGGTTGGAGTAGAACGGGTTGGGCTCTCGGCTGCGAAAGATCGAAGTCGCCTTTTCCCATACGTGCGCCAGCAGCCCGTTATTGACTCTCCCTTTTGCTCCCGGTTGCTGCGGAGACTGACCATCCTTTGGTTGCTCCTGCAAATCATCCAGGGCCTCGTCGAGGAACTCGCGGACAAATCCCTCCTTGAAGAGCATGTCCACCACGCCCGTGCCCATCGTCTGGTCGAGCGGATCCGCCCGGTTTCGCGACTTGCCAAAGCCGAAGACCTTGGACAGGGCAAGGTTGGACGAGCTGCCCAGCTCTCTGCGCTGCAAAAATGCCTTGACCTGTTCCAGGCGCTTCATGTCCTCGCTGACGTCGAAATTCTCTTGGATAACAGCAATGAACATGTTGATGAGAATAAAGTAGGAGAGAATGAACCAGCCAATGATGAAGATGGCCCCTATCCAGGCGGTGTTGAGATGGACCGTGTACGTCGTGATATTGTAGAGGATATCCGTCCAGTTCTCGCTCGAAAGAACCTGGTACATGCCGAGAAATGAGTTGTAGATGGTGTTGAACGGGATCCTTATCGACTCGTTCTCGGCGTCGGCGGGGGGCAACTGGCCTCGGAAGAGCTGCGAGGCAAAGATTGCCATGAGGAAGGTCATGAGAAAGACAAACAGCATAAGGTTCCCAATACCGGTGACGTTTCCCAGTACGAGCTGGATCAGCTTTCTTGTCATGGGAATGGCGAGGACGACGCGGTAGACGCGGAGAATCTGGAAAATGGTGAGCCAATTGTAGGCCTGGCCCGAGTTGCGGATCGGCGGGATGAGGATGATGGTAGTGATGACGGCGAGGCCCAGGTCGAACAAGTTGCGGGGTTTGCGGTGGAATCTCCTAAAGTCGGCGACGAACCGTAGGACGATCTCGACATCGAGGAAACTCGTGACCACAATCTCGGCCGCGTTGATGAAGTCTTCGCGGCTCGACGACATGGTGGCGCTCCTCAGCGACTGGCAAAAGAGACCGAAAGCGATGATGGACACCCAGAACCAGGAGGTTTTGTGGACGATCCGCTGGAGCGCCGACTGTCTCCGTGGACCCTGTTCCATATCCGGGTGGAAGAGAGGCTGCTCGTCGTCGGCTGTGAAGGCACTGGCCTTGGATTCCTCTCGGATGACTTGGAACGATGAAGTGATAACAGCAATCAGCAAGTTAGTCATCCAGAGCATCATGATGATGATGCCGGCTCCGAAGAAGAGGGCAGCCGGCAGGAAGTCCGACCTCACGGTGTAGTACATGAGATCGGAGAAGGTGTTGGCGCTCATGATGACAAAGACCAGCTCGAGAGAGTGCCCGATATCATCGAAGTGGACGGTCCCGTTGAAGGGATTGCTCTGCTGCAGGCAAATGGAGCCCCTGGGGCAGAGGAAGCCTTTGGCACTCTGGGCTCCGGGCAAGAGAAACTCAGACGACAGATTTCCCGTTCGCGAGAACACCCAGGGCTCGGCCTCGCCCGTCGTAGCGTTCAGGTGGCCGCCGCAAAACGACATGCTTGGGGTGTAGGCGGCAGTGAAATTTGTGGGATCCTCCGGGTTGATCCAGGTGCACTGGCGGCTCAGACTCGACTTGAAACTCTGGACTCCAATGATGGCAAAGAGAAGCCAGAAGAAGCCCATGAGGAACGAGACTCGAACCAAGAGCGGGGCCGACTTCTTGAGACTCCTGAGAATGATCTGTAGCGGGTTTGGTTAGCGCATGGGCAAGGCATAGCCTCGTGAAGGGCGAGGAACGCAAGACTCACAATGTTGCCTTTTGTGAGAGCAAGCAACCTGATGATGCGCAGGCAGCTGAGCATGCGGAACACGTAGATGGAGTGCTTGCTCTCCAAGCCGGCGACGCCGAGAATGAAGGATATCCAAAACGCCACGACAGCTACAAAGTCCAGTCTGTTGAAGCCGTGGCGGAGAAATGCCCTGCGTGCGAGATGAAGTCTCTGCTGCTCCTCGAGCGAAACCTGAGCGTCTAGCCCATGCATCATGGTGAAGGACCGCGCGAATGTGGGCACGAACTGCTGTTCCTGTGGCGGCTGTCGCACTGATTTTTGCCGCTGGGGTTTGAAGATGGCCCGGTACTGCTCAGCGACTCTCTCCCTGAGCCTCCGCTTGCTTCCGACCGGTGCATAGTCATCCGCGTTGATTATCAAGCCGGACACGATGATCCTTGCTATGATCTCGAGGGTGAAAACGACGAAAAGGGCAAATATGGCCCAATCGATCCGCGTACTACCCCAGCGCTCGGGTCTGCTGTTCCCCTGAACGAAGACGTCCGGCGCGGCCTCGATGGCCAGCAGGACCGCTTGGGCGATGATGAGAACCAGGATGAAGGGCTCGGCCCAGGGGTTGACCAAAAGATCGCACAGTCGCTTCCGTATTGGATTATCAGGAGGAAATATGCCCAAGGACTTCCCTCTCAACGGGTTCGGGAGAGGGCCGTGCCGTCGAAACCTGGCAACTGGCGGCTCTGGCTGGAAATAATCGGTCGCTGGCCGTTTTTCGCCTGGCGTTGGAAATGTTTGCGAGGGGTACGACGTATCGACAAGCATAGGTCCGGATGCCTCGGTTGGTCGACGCCCCTCGATGCTCGGTGAACGTGAGCGGTCCCGTCGCGTTTGTTGATCGACCAGATCACCCTCGCCGCTGATCATGACGACGCGCTGAGACATGGCCCTCATAATGGAACCGGCTCTGGACAGCGCGCCGCTCGTCGACTGGGACCGGGACCGGGAACGGCTACGGTCCATAGGCGAGAGACGGTCCCCGTAGCTGCGGTGACGGTCCGAGGCTAACCCCGGTTCGAGATCAAAGCCGAGCATCTGGGCGCTCCGAGAGCGAGACGGGGTGTTTCCGAGGTCCGACACCGTCTGGAAGCTGTTCCGGGGCGACGCCTCGCCATCCTGAGGGTCCAAGCGGCCGATTGGTTGTGCTGCCGGCTTCAGAGGCACTCTGTCCGACTCGAGGGAATCCGTATCGGCGCGCTCCTCGTAGTAGGCGTGGGGTACCTGGTACGGGTCGTCGGCGGAGGTCATGTACTGGCCGGGCCCGGAGCCAGGCCGTTGTGTTTGTATGTCAGGAGGAAGGGCGAACTGCAAGGCCATGTGGTCGATGGGCGAGACGCCGCCTGCATCGGCCGGGTCGTCGTCGTGAGGATACGGATTCTCCCAATAAGACGAGAAACCCGGCAGGTTTGCCGACATGGCAATGGGCGATGATGTCTCCCCGGCCCCATTGTGCGATCCTGTTCCCGCGCGCTGGTGCCATGCCCCCTGGGCCGTCCCGCCGCCTCCTCCACGGCTAGCGTCAGCCTCCCCGGGCCGCTGCAGTTCTCGGAGCGGGATGGATTGCATGGGGGGCGGCGAGGTCGCAGAGGTTCTGCGGGGTGATTGCGGCGTGTTCTCGTTCATCTTGATCAATCGGACGGAACGTAGGACCGTCGGTCGGAGTTGCAAGAGGAGGTACGGCGCGCGATGCGCAACACAGTCGCGGTGTGTGCTAGCCGAGAACCGAGTCGGGCATTATGCGAGGACAGGCAACGGCCTAAAGAGGTGACAATACTGAGCAATTAGGTAGCTTCTTGTGCCTTGCCGTCGACGATGCGAGGTACCTTGAAGGTGCCTTCGTCTGGTGGGGGGTTACAGGTACTAGTATGCTTCGGATGGCAGTCGAGTCGGGATCGGTTCCAGTCGAGGAGGTCCAGTGTTGGTACTTGGAATCGGCAAAGGGGCAACCGATTGACTGTGCGCTGAGGAAAGCAGCAACAGCAAAGAGAGGGTGGAAGGAAAGGTCGGTCTAGGAATGGCCTGCCAAGTCGGTCGACAGCTGCGCCGCCGATGCGGATATGGATGTTTGGTTCTGGACGATTTCGTACAAAGTGAAAGCAGGGAGCCGGCGTTGGCGTTCAGCCCGTCCCAAGAGGGAAAGCTGAGAGCATTGCCCGCTGTGTCTTGGCACGCGGTAGGGTACCCCTGGTCCCGTCGCTGGGCTGAGAGGCAGCCGAGCACAAAATGTTACCGGTAGCAACAACCGCCGCTAATCCGATTCAGGGTCTTGCGCAACCCGGAACAGGCATCAGATGTCCTGGGTTACGCAATGTCTATTCACGGGGTGATGTGTGAAAAGTTAAAACCAACCCTACCTGTACCAATGTGGTTTCGTCTGCTCAGGTACTTTGCCCACAGCTAACAACAAGGTGTGAGAGCTAAAAAAGCGAAATGTTTGCTTCTCATTCCTCCCCGTTTGGCCTGCTCGTGTTGCGCTACCAGATCCTTGGCACATGTGCGCAGCGGATTGCGGAGCCTCCACGGATCAACCTCCGTTGCGCGAGCGCCCTCACACATCTGAAACACTCCTCGGTTTCTCAGCCGCTGCCTCCGATCTGCAACCAAGCTGCTACATAGTACACAGTATGCAGGTCGGACTGGGTAACTTCAAGAAGTGTCCTCAAAAAGGCCTGGATAACACTTCGGTATCAGTCAGGCGCGGTATGCATACAATCTGATGGGCACTATTCTCAAGACCGGCGATATCCACAATTTCCTAGAGTTGAAAGCAGTCTTGAATGCTCCGGCGGGTTCGTCAGTTTGCTGAGTTGCTCTCTTGCTCATCGGCAATGAAGATAATATGTATGTAACAAATGTGAAGGTTTTTGCGATAAGCGGGGTTCTGCTGCATGTATTGAACGCGGCGCCAGTCGCGTCTGAACAAGCCGCGGCGCGTCATTTGGCTTGGACCCGCAAAATTTAGCTTGGCAGGCGTTGTTGAACCAACCCGATCCGCTGTCGTCGCATCATCAACGATTCTCAAGATTCTAGTACCAGCAACTTGACCCTCGCAGCATACACACAACCCTTCTTCGCGTTCTCTGTTGCAGTAGTCCATGGGTTAACCTGAAACTTGCCATGTCATCTTCTTTCTTCGACGACCTTTCGCCAACTGCTACGCTTTAAACATCTCCCTGTCGCAGTCTCGATTCGCCGCGCGCATCACGAACAAACTCGGGCGCCAACAGACGAACTTGGACTTCAAGATGCCGACAGCCCGCAAGCGCTCCGCCCAGGAGCTCAGCTCCGACAACCCCCCAAAGTCAGAGCAGCCGTCCATGCTGCATCGTATCCGGAACATGTGGCAGTTCGCCAATCTGTACCAGTTCATCCTCCTCTTCGGACAGGCTCTCAAGTTGGACGATAATATGGACATCGAGGTGCGTTTGCATCCACTTTATGGTTACGGGGTGCTACCGAACACCCAACCGAGGAGGCATCTTGCTTACAGGCGATTCGCAACAGGACTTGGAGGCAGAATGTCTCAAGCCGGGTTCCATGGCGCTTCAAGACATCGGCCTTGGTCTCCTCAAATTCCTGTCTTCGCATCGCGGCTTGACGTACGTATTGCTTGCGCACTCGGCCACCGACTCTCTGCTTACTCCATACAGTCACGAATTATTCGATGAATATACAAGAAGGCAGTTCCTCAGCAAGGCTCCAGAGAAGAACCCGTTTGGAACAGAGGAGACGCCAGCCAAGTTTGCGCATTTTGACGTCTTTACCAAGGTATGCTGTTACCGTTCCCAAAGACCATTACTAGCCGCATTCATGCTAACAGGTTGTTGCACCCAGATCCGAGTGTTGCAGCAGATGACGCAGCTCATCATGGTGAACCCGGAGCGGCTGCGAGAGAGGACTGAAGAGCAAAAGGATACAGACCAGACGAACTGGGTGGGTTGACCGGATGTTTTTTGCGCGCGGATCTCGTGCTAATTCCCCGCAGCGCATTGAACCCTACGGATGGGACCGACATGACCGCACCTACTTCGTTCTCGACGACAACCGCTTATACCGCATGACCGACGCTCCGCCCCCCGCGCCAAAACCGAAGAAGAACACAAAAAAGGCCAGAGCCGCACAACGGGCGAGCAAGAGGCGGCGCACCTCGTCCGGCGTAGCGAGCGATGCCGAGGACGCCAACGACGAGGCTTCCGACGCCGACGTGCCGGCTGAGCCAGAGGACGACGGGCTTGGGGGCATGAAGTGGGAGTGCATCGCCGTCACCCTCGACGAAGTTCGCCAGTTCTTATCAACCATTGAGAAATCCAAGGATCCCAACGAGAAGACGCTGCGCGATCAGATCCGGGACCACCTGGTCCCTATCCTCGAAAAGCAGGAGGAGTCCAGGAAACGAAAACAACTCCAGCGGGAAAGGGAGCTGCTCAACTTGGAGAAGCTGGCCCACGCAAAGAGGTCAAGCCGGATTGCCGGTAAATTGGAGCAGCAGAAGATGGAGGAAAGAGCCCGTGAAGAGGAGCGGAAGAGGCGCGAGGAGGAGGAAGCAAGGAGGAAGGAAGAGCAGCAGCGACTCAAGATGGAGCGCGAGAGGGACAATCGGCTCATGTCGAGGGAGCAGCGTCTCAAGGAGCGCGAAATGCGCCGTCGCCTTCACGAGGAGGAGCTTGCCCAGCTGTCCGAGGACAGCAGGGGTGGCCGCAGTGCCTCCGCCCGCATGTCAGAGCGGCGCCGGCTTGCCGAAATCGAGAGGAATAAGAAGGCTCTCCAAGAGCTCGAGGACGAAGATGACGACTGGATCTTTGACTGCGTCTGCGGAGTCTACGGCCAAGTCGACGATGGAACGCACAGCGTGGCCTGCGAGAGGTGCAATACCTGGCAACATAGCAAATGCCTGGGCATCGACGAACACGAAGCGGACCAGGATGACTTTCACTTCATCTGCAGCTCCTGTCGCCGGCGTGAGGAATCAGCCGACGAACCTCGCCCTCGAACGATCAAGATCAAGTTGAACCGCCATCAAAGCCCCGGATCGCCTCACAGCGAACAAGCAGCCGAGGGCAGCACCACCATGGCAGCGCCTGAGAAGTCGCAAGCTAGACTCGTGGTCGAGCTTCAGTCTCGCCCGTCATCAGCCATGCTTGACGATTCGGAATCGTCGCGCACCGTCCTTGCTCCTATCATGCAGGGACGGGCTGCCGTTGCGTCGGTGCAGGCTCTCGCCCTTGAACCCCCGACGCAGGCAGCTGGAAGCAGCTCAGTCAACGAGGGCGTGCCTGGCTTCAGGGACAATCAGATATCATCAGCCACTCAGGGGAACAACCCATTCTCGTCCCCGCACCCGAGTCTCTTGCCGCCAACTCAGCAGCAGATGGGGTCTGGCGCGCCCAACCCGACTGTCGGAGTCACCGCGCCTCTCCCAACCGGAGATGACGACGGAACGACGAGATTGGTCGCCAAACCAGCCGTGTCGAGTGACGCTCTTTCACCAGCGTTGGCCGGAAGCGGGAGTGGCGGGTCCTCGCCATCAAAGCAGCCACGCGGTCCCCCTTCTCCCGCGACAACAAAGACATCCCCATCAGCCACGACCGCCTCGAACGGCCCAGCACAGTCTGTGGAGAACCCCATCAGCAGCATGACATCTTCTTCGGGACCGATGGCGTTGCCACACCACCTCACCCCCGCGCCATCGCGCGATGCCAGATCCGATCATGCCGCGTCCGGCTCCTCGCCACTGCCGCCCCCCAGCGGTGGCTTGTCGCCCACGAAGCACTCGCCGCCCGTGCCCAACAGACCACCCCAACAGCAGCAACAGCAGGTTAATGGAAGTGCCAACGTTGCCGGAACTCCTCTTGTGGCAGGCGCCCACCCGCCGCCGTCGGCAGCGGTGTTCCCGCCCGTTGCTGCGCTGTCGCCCTCCCCGCGGCAGCAGATCTTGACGCCTCCGGTCAAACCTGCGGAGCCGGTCAGGGTGCCACCTCAGCAGGTGCCGCCGCAAGGCGCGCAGACGCCTAGGGCTGGTCCCGTCTAGTTCCCCGCGACTGGACCCCCAGTCAAGCTAGGCTGCTCTTCGCAAATTTATGGATTTGGAACTGGTGATGGCAGCCTGAGCCTGTCATCTACTATCGGGTGTTCGGTTGAGGGCAGTGACGAGTGGAATGGGTGTTCTTGGTTGGTGCAGGAGTTGGGTTGGAAGCATAGGCCGCCTTTGGCAAGGAGCGGCATTGGTATCATGGGACAGCATTTTTAGCATGTAGGGTAATGATAGACTGTTACGGATAGACAGCGTTGGTAATCTGATCCGGGAGCGTCGCGGAGAGCCAGGTCAGTGACGCGCCTAGGGTCAGTATGACTTCTTCCAACCATCCACCGACGTCACTGATGTAGCGGTGTACATCCGAGGATCAGCTCCAGTTGCCCGACGGTCTCGTTGGAAGCTCGTGGTGAATTCACCGGCCAACCAGCTTGTTGTAGAGAGATCGGTCGATGTCGTCGGCGGCAGCAAACTGGGACCCGGGTAGCTGATCCGTCGCCAACGCAGCGGGCCCAACCACCACCAACCGCTGTTATCTCCGCAGCCGATAATCTACATTAGCGTTTCCTCTCACGGCACCTGCCTCGCGCAGAAGCCATGCCGATACGTGGCGGTCGAGAGACGACATTGCGCGCCTACTTAGCGCCGCGAGAGGAATATGACAAAGTGAGATGTCAGACCTGAAGACGTTCGGTTCCTCAGACCCGAGAGGTCGCACGAACAGGTGGCTCGAGCTTGAGACAGGGTACGAGATGAGCTTGTGGGAACGACACCCGCCTGGGAGATGCGAAACAGAAACAACTCTCTGCCGGAAGAGGCTGCGATTGGGTCGGCCAGTCGGCAGGTCGCAGATTCATCAAGGTTGAGGTAGGGAAGACAGCACTGCAGACCGCCAGGTACGATGCGACGTGCCGCTGTCATCTCTCTCTCTCTCTCTGCCTGGGACAGCAACCCGGTACCTGGATAGTTGGGTAAATGAAGAACAGCGCGCATTCCCTCCGCAGGGCACCCATCCAACGGATTTCCGCTTGCTTTGACCGGTCGGCCAGAATGACTTTGCTGCTTGTAGCACAGCCGTCCCTTTTTTTATCCTGCGAGGAGGTGGTCAAACTGCGACATCCCTTGGGGTGTGCTTTGGAATTTCTCCTTCTCATGTGCAAACATGCCCAAAAGTAGCAAGCGTGGACTTCCAAGAAAACGCCATTCAGCCGCAAGGGAGGAAAATAGAAAAGCAGGGCTTCAAGGGTTTGTTTCTGCAGCCCTCCCATCCCCCCCAGATTGAGTTGTGCCCCTGTTCCCTGACGCCCCAGATGCACACCTGCAGAGAGTCACGGGCAAAAGCCTCCAGTAGTTCCTTGTCCGGAATTAGGGTCCCGCCTTTTTCTGTAGATGCCAAAGTTCAAACAGGTGGGCGGACTACTGCAGCTACCCGTGGCCGGCCCTGCAGGGTGGGCAGCGAACCAGATGCCAATCCAGGTCCAGCCCTGCATGCGCGATGCAGGCTTGGGCATGGATGGTGCAGCGCAGCGCAAGAAAGGGACTGGATGCCCAGAAGCCACAGGCAAGCAAACATGCGGTGGATGTGCTTGGGAAAGTTCTGGTCCCAGACCACCCACACGAGAGTGTGTGTCTCCCCGGTGAGCCCGGTCATGAGTGCAATGAGTGCAGTATGGGAGGCGAGGAAGAGAGAGAGTGAGTGAGTGAGTGAGTGAGTGAGTGACGGGGAAGAGACGGGACGAGGGACCCCTCCAACGCCAGAAACACTCCGTTGGGTTTGCCGGTCAAAGAAGAGGAGAAAAAGCCACTTCGGCATGTGCCGGGGTTGGCAATGGCCAAGAGCAAAGACCGTTTCCGGTCAGTACGGTACCTGCGTACCCGGCCACATTCCAGTCGGCTCGTGGGTGCCCTCGCACAATCATCAGCCTTGCCTTGCATTGCACCCGTGGCCGTGTGTAACCCTCTCAGCAGCGCAAAATCAACGAGTCCTGGTGGTTCCTCTTCGAGAAGGGGGACCAGATCGGTTCCACGCGTGAACATGTGGAGCAAGCAGCCCAATCAAGTGACAACGCAGGGAAGGGCGGGCATCCATATCGGGGTGGTTTGCTGCAGAAGGGGCTCAACTGGGCTGGGCGCCCCCCCGGGTGGTTTGAAGCATGTCTTTCGTCCCTTGAACAGCAGCGGCGGCTTGCTGCTGCCGGAGGCAGGCGAAGAAGGACCCCACGCACGCAACAAGCTCCAGGTCTCCTGAGAGCCATCCGAACACGGATGATTGCCAACAGGCGGTGCAAAAGTGTGTGGGTTCCCCGGGTACCGCCATCCAAAGTGTCTGGCTTTGCACTGCTGACCCGGCCCCCTTCCGAATGCGTCAACCCACTCGGCTTGCACAACCAGATGGCAACGGCATTGCCCACCAGCAAGGCCAATAAAGAGAATACAAATATACAAGGCCCGGCTCCCCTTCCCTTTCTCCCCCGGAACCTTCATGACCTTTTGCCCCGAGACAAAGCCCAGCTGCCACCTTCATTGAGGTGGTTGAGAGCAGAGACCATCAACCGGATGCCGCTCTAGCGTCCCGTACCCTGTCATCGAAGGACGCAGAACAAAGAAAAGGAAGATTCACCGACACAACGCTGCCTCTGGAAAGGCAGTCATCGATTCCGCGAAGGACCAGGCTGCATAGGAAAGGAAAAGTCCCACTAAGAGTGGCCAAGGGAAAGACACATCTCGCGCTGGTTGGCGTGAGGTTGAAGAGAAGCCTGATTCAGGAGATTTAGGGGGACTGCATCGCAAAGGCTCAGCACGCTTGCTGGAGTCTTAAGAAGAGCCGATTTCTTGAAAAAGGGTTCGTACCGTCCATCGCGTCCTGCACACCTGGCCAGCCGAAACCCAGCCAGCCAGCCCCCCTGACACCACTCGGTGCACAGTCCTCAGCAAGGAGATAGCCGTTCAGCCGTTCGCACGAAGCACTGCTGCAAGAGAGCTGGTCTCGCCGATCGCTGCCCTTGCCCGACAGCACACCAAACCGTTGGGCTCCCACTGGGTAGCCCGTGAACAGAGCACTTGCCCGCTTGCAAAGCCCAAGATTCGACGGAAGCACTCCTCTGGCCTCCCGACCTTCGCCCGGAGTGACATTGGTGGAGCTGGGTTGTTCCACGGAGGCGCCTGACAACAACCCCCCCAAGGCTGAGCTCAGATCATATTTGAGGAGCAGGCCCCAGGACGACCATCCTTCTTCGCTCTCCATTGCTCCCACCAAAAGGCTGGGCATCGTCGATTGTCTCCTTGCGACTTCAGCCTAACCCAGCATGGACCGCCATACACCGACATCCCCACCGCCAACAAGAGGGGAGCCACTGCCATCCGGATTCAGCGAATTGCTGCAACACAACGCGTCCACGCCGTATCCACGAGAGACCATCGCCGCCGAAACGATCCAGGCGCATTCGCAACCCGGGTCCAGATACGGGACACCGGGTCCCCAGACCCACCACGCGCAGGGGGTCGACGGATCCATCTTGTACCAACAGCGCGGAGGTGCTGGCGAGCTTGTAGGTTGAGATGGTCGAGCGTGTGGTCCAGACAGACGGCTAACGTGTTGGCAGTCACGGTACCACCAGCAGTCCCTGTATCCACAAGAGAATAGCGCCTACGGCCCCATCCCAGAGGTGAGTCGCCAGAACCGTCCTCGTTGACGAAGCAGCGCGAGTACTGACGCGGAGCGTGAAGCCTCATCAGCCGTACAGCACTCCCGCAACCTCGCCGCCAACGCCGTCGCTGCGGGGATCCGATATCATGACGACCCGAAGCGGCAACGCGCGGGGGGTGCTGGGTGCCCGGAGCACGCGCATCGAGAAGTCGACTCCCAAGAAGAAGAAGGAACGAGCCAAGCCGCCAAAGAACATGCCGGTGCTGGACAGCCCCCTGAGCGAGCTGACCAAGAACTCTCCGATCCCGATCGCCGACATCGAGACGTACGTGCACCGATCGTCCGAGGTCCGGCGGCAGGAGATCGAGTCGGGCAAGAACCCGGGGAGGGTCAAGAGGCCGATGAACGCCTTCATGCTGTACCGCAAGGCGTACCAGCAACGGGCCAAGGAGTGGGCGTCGCAGCACAACCACCAGATCGTGTCCCGGGTGTGCGGCATGAGCTGGCCGCTCGAGCCCGAGCACATCCGGCAGCAGTTCAAGGCGTGGGCCGACACGGAGCGCGACAACCACCAAAAGGCCCACCCCAACTACAAGTTCACGCCGTCCAAGCCGAACAAGCCGCCGCCCAAGTTCGAAGGGGCCTATGACGACCGCAGCGACGGCTCCGACCTGGAGGACTTTGACTGGGGCGGCCGAGCAGGGTCCCGGATGCGGTCGGCGACGCACACCCCCGGCGCCGACAGCGACTACGTGCCGAGCCGGTCCGTGTACGTGGCGACGCAGCATGCGCACCAGCAGCAGCTCGCGAACATGCATGCCATGAACATGCTGCACCACAACACGCGCTCGGCGGCCCTCGACTTCACCCCGGCAAAGAACATGCCGGCGGTGTACGACCACCGCGACCACCTGGTGGCCGGGCAGTACTATGAGGCGCAGATGCGCAACCAGCAGCAGAGGCACTTGCACCCCGGCGTGATGGAGGACATTGTGCGCCGGACCCCGTCTCCGAGCCTGGCGTTCCAGCAGCAGCAGCAGCACAACGCCGGGCTGCATGGACACTATGAGCTTCCCGTCACCCAGTACGCCCTCAAGCCCGAGCCGTCCCAGTCTCATCAGCCTCTGCAGCATCAGCAGCAGCCCCAGCAGCAGCACCAACACCAACACCAGCACCAGCAACAGCACCACGCCCAGCAGCACTTCGAGCACCGCATCGACCCCTCCCTCATGCCGCACGACGACGTCCTCTTCGACACGACCAACTTCGGCACAATGCCAGGCGTGTTCGACAACAGCGGGCTCGCGGGGGCGCAGCAGGGCTGGCAGACGACGACGGCGGCGGCGGCGGCGGGGCAGGCCGAGGCCGAGAGCCAGTTCTCGCACGCCTTCCTGGGCGGCGGCGGCGGCGGCGGGCTCGACGAGACGCTGGGGCTCGACCAGCACACCCAGTTCCTCCGCGGCGCCGCCGACGAGTGGCAGATCGAGCCGCTGCCGGAGACGGCGCATTTTGATATGAGCTGGGCGGAGCCGAAGGCTGAGTCGTGAGGGTAAGAGTGGTTGATGAGAGACGACGGGGAAAAATGGGGTGAATGATGGAGGGGGGAATTAGGGGGGAGGGTGGGTGATAATGATGGTGGGAGATTTGGGGGTAGACTTGGGAGGAGAAATGACAGCATGGGAGGGCGCTGTGTCCATAAGGGTGCATTTGTACATGCCTCAACTTGGGGGTTTCATTGGCAGGGGCGTTGGCGTTGGTGAAGAGGACGTTTTCGGATGGATTTCGGTGAAGTTCTTTTTTGGGTGATTTCCAGGCGGGTTTCTGGACAATAGCATTTTTTGGGCATGGAGGGGAATCGGGAAGGAGATCAGGGAATTTGGGATACACGTCAGAGAAATACTTAGCTTCGCATTCATTCATAGACAACTATCACCCGGCTTGTTTCTTTATGTCGCTTGCCCTTGTTGTCACTTCCAGGTTGTTGTTGCCGCCCTGCTGCTTTCAATGCGATTAGCCCGCGTCCCCTGAAGTATCAAACAATGGCTTTGTGCAGCAAACCGCCGTGGGAAACTCTTTGTCAAACGGTGCAACTTACCTTGGTTCAATGAGCCATATCAGATACGATATCAGAAATCTGTGGCCATCTTGGATTCGACAATTACCGCGCACAATGGAAGAATCATGGGGAGACGGCAAGTGAAACGACGTTGGAAATTGGCAGTTGAAGACGGGGATATGCAGCTATGGAAGCTCGAATTCCTTTAAGCGAGGTGTATGGCCCCACAACAGCTCCAAGCTCCTGCATCTTGCATCCTCATGCTCACTAAGCATCGCATTCCAATTGTCGCCATCAAACCAGGTTCTTCACACAATGACGCTGTTATCGAGAGCGATTACCGCTTTTGGCGGCCTTTTGCTTGCCCACGCGTCAGTATTCCCGTCCCAACCACGGAAACAAACTGATTGCTCTAACCGCTTGCTTAGCTGCTACTCGGCGCGAGAACATACCACGCTTCAGTCTCTTCGTGCCGCCACCGCTGCCACGCTCACCTCCTCGCCGACGGTCGCTTCTTCTCTTCCGCTGGACATCATCATCGAAACAATCGTCTCGACCTTCATCATCCTCGTCGGCCTGGTCCTGGGAACCCGCCCTCTGCGTCCCATCGAGTGGCGCGTCTGGGCAGGAAAGATTGAGCGGGAAGGCGAGGAGGGCTTCAGGGACAACTCGGGCTCGGTAGACAAGGACTTTGTGGGCAACCCCTTTGGCGTGTTGGAGTCGAGGCCAAACTTTGTGGATATCCGGAAGCAGCGCAGGGAGTTCACCGAATGGGTCCAGAAGGGGGATGCCCAACGCGGGCAGTGATAGCCTCAATCGAGTCAGTGGGTTTCATCAAGATTCTGCCATGGATGTCCGGAACTTTCCTTGAAGTATCAGGTGCGCGATTCTCGGCTTGCAGTGAATCGCAGGCTCCTCTGGGCCCGCATTGGGCAGTCTCCCACGCCGCTCCTTCCCAGAGTGCCTCAACATGAACCCCCTTCAGTCACGGGCAGTCAGGACCCGGCATTGGAGAGCACCTCCTCCTGCCCGTGACAAATGACTCACCAGGGTTCTCGACTTTTCCTTGCGCATCAACCACTTCCGTCGTCAGCTTCATGTTTCCGATCTCTGCTGCCGCCCTTGACTGCGCTTGACAGCCTCTTCATTTTCTCTTCCCGGGGACCGGTTCATCGAGGGACACTGGTTTTCCCGTGATCGATCGAACGGTAAGACACGACCGGCCACCCTCTCTGCCCTGGGTGACGGTTAACGAGGTCAAAGGATTCCATCTGGACCGTCCCGGGTATAACGGACAAGCAATACCAACATATCAAGCAACAGTCATGCCGGCCCAAGGCAGCGCCCGCAGCGTCTACTCGACGGCATCCCATCTGTTGTCTCCTCGAAGTCTTGATTCGCTCTCGTCTCCCGCCCCCTCACGCTCACAGTCAGTCTCCTCATCGCGGGCTGGAACGCCTCTGCCGCGTTCGAACCGGAACTCCACGTCGCTCTACCCGTCCACTCAGTACTCGGATGATGCCATACTTTGTCCGACCGCCGCTTCCCGTCATGTTACAGGGCACCATAGGCCCAGTACCAAAAATGGACCGTTCCGTTCCCGGGCCGCTTCCCGACGTTCAAGCTCTTCACTTTCGTCGCTCCCGCACACCGGATACGGCTACGGCAACTCAAGCGTCGCATCTACACTCTCTGGTCTTTCACGTGCCTCGTCCCTGTCCTCCTCGCCATCTTTCCTAACGAACGAGGCTCGAGACGAGCTCTGGCCACCCCTCTCGGAAGGACGACGGTCATATTCTCGCGCATCCCTCTCCCGCACACCAACCCCAGCCGTCCAGGGGAGGCTAGGGAACCTGGAGCTGCTTGGACGAGCGACCTACGGTCATGGAGCTGACGAGCAGATCACTCGCAGCCAGTGTGAGGACACCCTGAGCGAGGTCATTATGACCATCGACGTGGACAGGGACGGGAAGGTTGGCTGCGCTTACTACATTGCGATGGACGAGACCTTGGTGCTCGAGGAAGACATTTCGATGGGAGGCATCGAGGCGGTCGATACTCTCTTGCTCCATGTCCAGCCAACGTCGATCATTGTGCCCAACCGTGCACCAGGCGACTTGATCGAGTTCCTCGAGCGAGACGTACACCGCTATGATGACAGCGAAGGCTCAAGCGGAGAACAGGGGGCATACATTCTACGCCACGTCGTCTCTGCGCAATTCGATTACGAAGCGGCCAAAGAAGCGCTGGCCAGGATCGATCTGGGGCAGTCTAAGCCAGACCGTCTCGAAGTTTGGTCGATGGAAGAAGAGCCCGCGCAGTCCATCGCGTCTTCCGCCCACAACAAGCTCATGCGCCTTGCCGAGACCATCAACCTCGACAGCTGTCTCTCGGTCGGCTGTGCGGGCGCAATCCTGACAGAACTTGAACGACGCAGGGCTGCCGAGGATCCATCCTTGGGAGAAGATGGCGCCGTGGCATTCCGCGTCATGTCCGTCAAGATGAACACCTCGGCGGACACAATGCTCATCAGCGCAGACTCTTTGACATCCCTTCAGATTTTGCAATCGGAGCTTCACCCCAACCCCCAAACCCGTTCTTCGAATAGCTCTGAACCCAAAGCGAAGGAAGCTCTCTCCATTACGGGCCTCCTCCAAGCCCTGGCCTCAAGTGCCCAGGGTAAAAGGAGGCTCCGCCAAATGCTCCTTCGACCTACCACCAACCTTGACCTGATCAAGGAGCGACACAGATGTATTGCGGTTCTCCTCCACGCCGAGAACGGCGAGATTGCGAGGAACATGCGGAAGCTGCTGCGAAAGCTCAAGAACACCAAGACACTGCTGTTGCATGTAAAAATGGGGGTGGACCGTATACGGGGCCAGCTGTCCATCCGCGTCGGAGACTGGAAGGCGTTGCTGAGATTTGCAATGGTGTCCGCTCAGCTAAAGCAAGCCACACATGCGCTGAGGGGGGCTTCTGGTATCAGGATCTTCTCCAGGGTAAGCTCTCATCTCAGCACCGTCAAGAGTTGCAGGATACTGACACAGGCAGATATGCACCGAAATCGACGTGAAACGCTTCATGCACATTGGCGATATCATCATGCGAACTATCGATTTCCAGCTGTCCAAGGAGAACGGCCGCACCGAGATTCATCTCGGGGCAAGCGAATATCTGGACGGACTGAGACGGGAATTTGCAGACGTCTGTGGAGCGCTCCCCGAGATCAAGGAGTCTGTCAGGCGAGAGATTCCCCGTGAAGCAGCCCAATACATCCATCACTGCACCGTCATGCCGCAGTTGGGGTTCCTCATCGCAGTCATGTTGGATCCCGAGACTGGGGAAGGCGTCTACCACGGCCAGCATCATCCCGACGGAGAGTGGATGATGTGTTTCGTCAGCGGAGACATCGTCTATTACAAGAACCAGCTCATGTTGGACCTTGACTCTCAGTATGGAGACCTGCCGACTCGGATTGCTGGTGAGTCTGAGAGCCATGATTGTGTTGGGACGAGCCCCATGACTAACACGTTTGCCAGACGAAGAAATCGAGGTCATGATGGCGCTCGCAGATGCCGTTCTTGAGCATGAGGAGGTAATTCTCAGCGCTTCAGAGCTCTTTGGGGAACTCGACAGCTTGCTTGCCCTGACCCTGGCTGCTGAGAAGTACAACTGGACGGCTCCAACGATGACAACGTCGAATGTGATCGACATCGTCGGTGGGCGTCACCCGCTTCAGGAGCTGCTGGTACCGGCGTACATTCCAAATGATTGCTTCATGGCCGGAGGTTGCGGTACTGGTGGCATGGACGACCACACTGGAGCCACCAGAGACCGCAGAAAGGGACCGCCCCCCCCCATGCTCATTCTGACGGGCCCAAACAACTCGGGCAAAAGCGTCTACATGAGGCAGGTTGCTCTCATCGTGTACCTGGCGCATACCGGCAGCTACGTACCGGCCACCCGCGCGACGATCGGAATCACGGACCGCATCCTCACGCGGATCGCCACTAGGGAGACTGTCACGAGCGACGAGAGCGCGTTTCTGGTCGACTTGAAGCAAGCGGCCTTCTCGATGAACTTTGCGACGCGGCGGAGCCTGCTCCTGATCGACGAGTTTGGCAAAGGCACCACGTCGGAGAGCGGCTCGGCGCTCTTTGCCGCATACCTCAGCTACTTTCTGGACTTGGGCAAGGAAAAGCCCAAGGTGCTCGCCGGCACTCATTTCCATGAAGTCTTTGAGAAAGGGCTGATCCGGCCCGGAAAAGATGTTGCGTTTGCCCACATGGATGTCCGCCTCGACCCAGAAGCCGAGGACCCCGAAGACCAGGTCACGTTTCTTTACCGTCTGTTGCCGGGACGAGGTTCGTCGAGTTTGGGCGTGCTGTGTGCGGCAATCAATGGCGTGCCGAGCAGCGTCATCAACAGGGCCAAGGATATCGTGGCCCTGCTGGAGAGGAACGAGAGCCTCGTTGAGGCCTGCTCGGAGCTGTTTGAGGAGGACAAGCGGAAATTGCACCAGGCGGAGCTCGTTGCGAGAAGGTTTCTGGCGCTGGAAGTGCCTGGCTCGAGGGGTGAGCAAGACGACGGCCCCACGATTCGGGACATGTTGCGAGCTGTGTTGGAAGCGGATGAAGTGGGCATGTCGAGCCCATGATGGCTGCCGCTATGACTGGGCTCTTCGGTTCAGGGCACTTTTGATCAATTGCTCAGGGTTGATTTGCTGCAACATCGATATAGTGAGGACCATCTCAGAAATGGATGTCCATACTTTGTCTTCCAACTACTAATAAACAATAAACATTCTTTGTCCGCCAACATCATACATCGGGGTATCTGGGCGAAAAATCAAGCAAACTGACACCATTTCGTACACATCCCGTTCCCTGCCCGCTGTCACACCGGCAGCATAACTTGCCAGGCCCTTATCACATACTGTACACATCCATCATTACGCAGCTGAACCCCCTCGAGGTGCCTTCATCACCAATGGTGTCACCTCAGCGCCAGCAGGCCGAGAGCAAGTGGTAGACCGAAAAGGGAGAGCAGCGGCTGGATGGCCGACGCAGCAGAGCTGGAGCCCCCAAATGGATTGGTATCGGACTCGGAGCCGGAGTTGGACCCGGGCGACGCAGAGGAGGCGGCCGGGTTCCGGGTGACGGTCGTCGACACCGTGACCTGCGTCGGGGCAGCCGTGGTTTCGGCTGCCGCCGACGTCGTCGACTGCTCGTTAACCTCGTTGCTCGTCGAGGTACTGGCACTGTCGTCATCGGACGTCGTCGTGGTGGAGGATGATGCCGCCTGCTTTGACGTGGCGGTGGGGTTGAGCTTGGCCGTCGTCTTGGGCGGCGTGGACGTCGCCTGAGTCGTCGGCGTGCCCTTGTTCTCTGTCGTGGTCGCGGGCAGCTTGGAGATCCAGCTGCTCGCCAGGCTCTCGGCGGCCTTCAGCTTGGAGCTCGGGATGTCGCGGTCGCTGTCGTCGCACCCTTGCTCGATCGGGCCGAGGAAGGATGCCTCGAAGTTGCGCAGGTCCGACTTGCAGCTGAAGAAGAGGCACGACACGACTGAGTCGAGAAGAAGGTCCTCGGCTGCCTTCTTGCACATGCATTTTGCGTTGGTGGGTTGGCAGCCGGATGAGACGATGCAGCTGTCGACACAGTCGGGGAAGTCGAAGGTTGCCTGCGCGTGGGAGAGGAGGAGCGCCGCACCTGAGAGGGCGAGCGCGAGGAATTTGGTGACGATCATGGCGCTTAGGTATGTGCCGGAGGGGGAGGTCGTCCCTGGCGAGAGAGATGGAATCCAGGCGCCGAAGGTCGAGGAGGAGAGGCCTCTATTTGCTTGGGTGAGGCTGGGGAGAGGGAGAGAGAGTCCCGAGGAGTGGCATGTTCAGGGGAGGACGACAGAAATAACTTGGTAGCTTCACAGGTGCCTATCCTACCTTACCATCCGCGTTTACCGGCCGAAGCCTCGGACCTCCCTATCCAGTGAGGTCTTGTGGTGCCGTTGATTGACCCTTGTCATTTGACGATGACCCCTGTGCTGCCATTCTGAAACGCCATGGACAGGGGTTGGGGATGGTCAAGCCACGGGCCGGGTCCTTAATCAACTTTAAAATACCCCTCGCATTCGGCAGGTTGGATGGTATTTAGGCATCGACAAATAGACCGAAAAAAGTGATCATAGTTGATAGCTCTTGGAGACTTGGGGGTAAAGAGGCGCGAATCCGTTGAAAACCCTTCAATTGTTGCCGCCTGTTTTAGGACACGATCGTCTGCTGGAATCCAGTTTGGCTCTGGGTCGAAGTGTGTTGTGGGGCAGTCCCGCCAATTCGGCACGATCACTTCTCTCCAAGCTCCACAGCTTCTGGTGGGGCCCTCTGAGCTTATCGATACGCAACCCTGCGATAAGCCCAAATTTCCAACCGCAATTGTGGGCTCAACTTGGCTTGTGATCCAGGCACGCCAGTCCCTCTTTGAGTTCGTCAATCCCCCACACCTCAGACCTCGTCACCCGGCAAGATGGCACCGACAAAGCCCAAGAAGAAGTCGCACAAAGACAAGGCGAGGGACCGAGTCCGAGCCAAGGCAGCGGCGCAAAGCTCCAACGTCAATCCGAGAGAGCTTCTTACCCAAGCCACAGCCTTCCTCGAAGAGGGCGACCCCGAGACGGCAGCAAGGATAGCACTCGCCGCGTACGAACACATAGGAGAGGGCGGGAGGTATGCCGGCGCAGCCTTGACGCTTCTTGGCCAAATACACGTCGAGCTGGGCGATGTCGATACGGCCCGCGCCTTCTTCGTTGCGGCAGTGAAGGAGGACGAGGATGGCTCCGCCCCCGAAGACCTCGGCGGCGGCCCCGAGAAATTTCTATGGCTCGCGCAGCTCAGTGAAGATGGCGGCCAGGACAGCGTCTCGTGGTTCGAACGCGGCGCCGCCGCCCTGCGCTCTCAGATCCAAACACTCACCGAGGCGCTCGAGTCTCGCCCCTTGACGCGCGACGCACAAGAGGCCGTCGTCGCCGAGAAGCGGAAACGGCTTGCGGAGACACTTTGCGCCGTCACGGAAGTCTACATGACCGACCTGAGCTGGGAGGAGGACGCCGAGCAGCGGTGCGAGGCACTCATCACCGAGGCCACCATGCTGGCCCCGGAGTCCGCCGAGACATGGCAAACCGTCGCCAATGTTCGCATCTCGCAGACAAGGACAGAAGAAGCGAAGGAAGCACTCAAACGGAGTATGGGACTCTGGACCGATCTTGAGCCCGAGGACCCCGCCGTGCCGCCATTTCCTGCCCGGGTCAGCCTTGTCCGGCTGCTGATCGAGGTCGACATGGAGGAGCAGGCGAAAGAGGTCACCGAGCGTTTGGTAGCCGAGGACGACCGGAGCGTGGAGGCCTTGTATCTGGGCGGTTATGCCAGATACAGGCTGGGAGAGAAGGTCAAGAATCAAGGTCAGGCTTCGGACGCCGACGCCTGGAATGCCTCCTGGCGGTCCGCGAGGAAATGGCTCACTCAGTGTTTGAAAGTTTTCCGGCAAGAGGAGTACGAGGACGAGAGGTTAGGGGAGCACGCGAACGAGCTGCTCGAGTCGATCAAGAGCGAACTCGGTGAGCCTGCGGAGGAGGGAGATGACGAGGATGCGTGGGAAGATACCGATGAGGAGGAATGGGAGGGCCTGGAGGACGACGAGGATACCGAGATGAACTCATGAACGCTTTTGTGCTCTTCTTGCATGTGGAAGGTCCCACCTGATGATGGTAAAGGGTTGCATGGCTGCCGAATTGGCGGCGTATCTCAGGCGTTTCGGAGGGGAAAAATCCTGGTCAGGGACTCTTATTTAGAGGCATAGGGTAGTGGGTGTCAAGAAGGGTCCTTGCTGTCATGTTGGCCCTCATGGTTCGATTCCAGCAAAGCCGTGACTTGGCGCATAGCCGACCTCCTTCAGAAAGGGGAGGCAGACCTTAGTTATCAACAACCTTAAGCCGCTGTACATCGTCCGTTGGCACCCCGTCCTCTTCGCCATCCTCTTGACCAGCGGTGGCGAGACCCCGTTCCCACAACTGTCTCCCCGTCAGCCGCGCCGGCTCTTTTATCCTGGCCTTCTTCATCTCTGCCGCCCTTTCTTCCTCTTCCCTGATGCGGGCTTCCTCCATCTCCTTCAAGAATCCTTCCCGCCATTTCAAAAAGGTCTCCCGGGTGACAGGGGTGCCGTGGAACTTCTTGTTCTCCTCGCGCTCGGCCTCGAGGAGGGCCTCTTCATGCGCCCGGGCGGCGGCTTCTTTGCGCTCCACCACTAATTGCTCGGCGGCTTCCTTCACGGCTGACACCAGGGTGAACACCATAGCCATGCCCAAGTTCTCTTCAATTGTGGCTTCCAGCCCTTGCAGCAGCTGGTCCTTGTCCTCGGCAATGTTCAGATACTCGTGAGGAGTCGAGTTTTGAGGCGCCGATAGTTCTAGGAATGGCGCCTTGTCTGGGTATTCTTCGGGGTAGCGCACCGTGAGCAGCATGACTGGCGGCTCGGCTTCATCGTCGGGGATGTCGAGGGTCACTGATATCCTGTACTCGGTCTCTGATATGTCTGCGCGGAAGACCAAGTCAGCGCCTCTGAAGATAATCGACAGATCTGCAATGCCTCAATTGCACCTGTAATCTCGTCCGGAAAAATGGAGTCCAGAACCTCCCGTTCCTCAATTTGATCCTCGCGACCCATCGTGAACGTTATGCGGCCGGTCCGGGGAACAATGCAGATGGTGAGTGGAATGGCTCCCAGAACTTTGATACTGAAGTTTCCAACCTGAGAACGTGAAGGCCAAACAGGAGATTGAGGGGCAGCCAAGCAATCTTGGTGGGGTCAACACTCAGACCCCAGCTTCTATCAAGGCTCACCGCCCGGCAGAAGCAGGGATCTTATCGTCGAGCTCCAGAAAAAAAATCAGACTGACAAGGTGCCAGAACACTTGCTGTCTGGCTGCGAACTTCAACCTTACTCCTTTGTGGCAGCACTCGAGATCCTCCACAATGGCACCCAAACACTCAGCAACCGCCGCCTCGACAAAACGAAAGGCATCCGATAAACACGGCGACAGTGATCGCTCCAAAAAGGCAAAGACTGTGACGGGGCCGAAGCACCGGAAATTCAAGGATGAGGAGGATGCTGCTTCGGAGAGCGACGCCAGCGGGTTCTCAGACTCGGGCGATGGCGGTGCCGAATTGAAGCATGCGAAGTCCTCCCGGGGGCCAAGCAAGCCCAACGCCAACGGCAAACCGGCTGGAGGTTTGTCATTTTCCCCTCGACATTGGCGGCATCAATTTCCTGTTCTAACTTTTCCTCCAGCGCAGAGTTCGCGCGAGGCGCACGCGAAGCAAAAACAGCTGGCACAAGAACGCAAGGCCGCCAAGCCATTGGCCGATGAGGTGCACCGGACGAAGAAGCTATGGGAGAAGCTGCGCCGCAAGTCGCATGTACCCAAAGAGGAGCGCCAGCAGCTGGTCGACGAACTGTACAGCATCATCACCGGGCGCATCAAGGATTTTGTGCTGAAGCACGACGCTGTTCGCGCTGTCCAGACGGCCATCAAGTACTCCACACCCGCGCAGCGGAAACAGATCGCAAAGGAGCTCCAGGGCGCCTACGCCCAGCTCGCCGAAAGCAGATACGCCAAGTTCCTCATTGGGAAGCTCCTTGTCCAGAACGACGACGAGATCCGCGACCTCATCATTCCGGAATTCTATGGCAAGGTCAGGAAGCTGATCAACCACCCGGAGGCTTCGTGGATTCTGGACGACATCTACCGTGGAGTGGCCACCAAGGAGCAGAAAGCGCAGATGCTACGCGAGTGGTACGGGCCTGAGTTTGCCCTCTTTAAGTCCGGCAACGGCGCTCAGGTTACGGCGGTTCTCAGCAAGATCCTCGCCGAGGAACCCAGCAAGCGAGGGCCCGTCATGAAGTACCTTTTTGACATGACCAACACTCTCATTCAGAAGAAGATGACGGGCTTCACGATGCTCCACGACGCCATGCTGCAATACTTTCTCAATCTCAAGCCCGAGAGCGAGGAGCTCAAGGAGTTCGTCGAGACCGTCAAGGAGGATGAGAATGGCGACCTGCTCAAGAACATGGCGTTCACCAAGTCGGGAGCCCGGCTGGTGTGCCTGCTCCTGGCGCACGGTAGCGCAAAGGACCGCAAGCAGATCCTCAAGACGTACAAGGACACGTTCCAACTTATGTGCGGCGACCCTCATGGGCATATGGTCATCCTGACAGCCTACGACGTCATTGACGATACCGTCCTGACTTCGAAGACCATCTTCCCGGAGATCCTTGGCAAGAACGAGGAGAAGGACATTGAGAACATCATCTTCCTTGCCAACGACCTCAACGCCCGCATCACGGTCTGCTATCTCTTTGAGGGACAGTCCAAGGCGTTGTTCCCGGCCAGCCATGCATATGACCTAGAGCTTCTCGCCGAGATCCACGAGATCCGCAAGAAGACGAGCAAGAAGGATGCCGAGGTCCGGCGCAAGGAGTTGGTGGCGGCCATGTCGCCCCCACTCCTCGCGGCAGTTGCTGCGTCGCCCAAGGATCTTGTGGCTACGTCCTTCGGCTGCCAGTTCGTCGCCGACGTGTTGCTGTCGGCGACGGGCGACAAGTCAGCCGCATTGGAGGCCGTGGCCTCTACGGCAGCTGGAGACCCAACACCGGCGCCGGCGGAGGACGCTGACCCCCTGTACCCTCCGCCACCACACATTTCTCTGACGCCGCACGGCGGCAAGATGTTCAAGACGCTCATTGCCGGCGGCCGATTTGACAAGGCCGCGGGCACTGTCAAGAGGGTCGATCCGCCGCTCAACTTTGCCGACATACTCTATCCCGTCATCAAGGACCACATCATGAAGTGGGCAACCGGGCCAAGCTCATTCACTGTGCTGGGGCTGCTGGAAGCCCCTGATTTCTCTTCCAAGAAGGAATTGTTGAAGCTTCTCCGCTCGAGCAAGAAGACGCTCGAGGCGGCAGCGGCCGGGGAGGCGGCCGACAAGGCGGAAAAGGCGGACGGGAAGAAGACGAAATCGAAGGGGAAGGGAAGCCAAGCCGAGAAGGGCAAATCTGGGGGGAATCAGGGCGCGAAGCTCCTCCTCGAGAAGCTGAAAGAATAGCCTGGAAAGGCCGAGGAGCGAGGACAGTGACCGTGGGCGTTGCGGCGGCTTTGGGTTTTGTTGTACTTGGCAACTAGCCTGGTTCTTGTGGCCAGGACGAGAACAATGTGATTCTCGAGTTGTTGACTTGAGTGTGACCTGCGACTTTTGTGCCACGCTTTATGTTTGCCTCGATGTGGGCTCGGCGAATGAGTTTGGCGTGGGCTGGCGTTTCTAGATAATACAGGAACAACTACTACATGGCGTCGGAGTTGGAAGGGATTCATCTTCGCTCAACGATAGACCGGGACCTGAAGGACTCGGAATATTCAAACCCGCGAGGAACGGTGTTGGAACCTTGAAGTCAAGTTGGAGATCAACTGACTGCGTCGGGAACGAGGCAAGAGCCACTGCCTTTGTGCTGCCGCCTGGGAAACGGTAGCACCGTGCCTTCCATCCGAGTTGCAAAGATGGTTCATCAAGTGCGGGAAGGTAGCACTGCGCGATTGAAAATGTTGACAGGCGTTCACTCTCAATTTTCGACTCTTCGAACAGTGGCATCTCGACTCTCACAGTGCTTCCCGTCCTCGAGCCGTCCCTCACCAGTCGAGCTTCCACCAACTGCTGCCAACTCTTCGGTGCTTTCTCGCCGGGCTACCACCATTGCCCAAGGATACCGCCGTGAGAAGGATTCCACCGATCGTCCATAATTCCACTGCAAAATTACCGCAGTTTCCGAGTTTTCCACGGGTGGAGTGCTATCGCAACCAGAGTGGAGAGAGTCTCAGATGTCGTATCGCCATGGAGCCAACAGAGACGACTGCCGACGCATCATCAGCCAGGGATTGCGACCGGGTATCTTTCCGGGACGGACAACGTGCCTGGCCAACTCGGCCCTACAGCGGCTGCTGCCGTGTTGATCCTTGCACCGAGTCCATCGACCGGCCTGTTTTCGCCCGCGGCCAGCCTCAAGAAACAATCGCCACCGTAACCTCAACCTTTCCTGCAGGCATCACGACGACCTTTACGACCGCAAGTAGCCTGTCGGACGAAGGAGACGAAGTAGTTGTCACCCAAACCACAACCGTACCCGCCGGGTTCACGACTGTGACGATTACCAGGACAGACTCGACTTCTTTGTCCTCCTCGACCCCGTCAACGTCCTCAGAAGCGTCGACATCCTCAAAAGCTCCGACATCCTCAGACGCGTCGACATCCTCGGAGCCGTCGACCTCCTCAGAACCGCCGTCATCCTCACAACCGTCCACATCCTCGAAACAGTCGACATCGGTACCGCCACCAACTTCCTCCTCTTCAACGCCCATCCCAGGTGCAGCCGCACCGACATTCCCCGCCATCTCGCCCACGTCAACCGCCGTCAATGACGACAGCAACAGCCATGAGATGACCATCCCTGTTAGCAGCATCGTTGGCATCGCGATAGGCTGCGGCTTCGCCGCCATCTTCGTGGGACTTAGCGCGTGGATGTGGTGGTGTCGACGGCGACGAAGGAAAAGAGAGAAACGGCAAGAGGCGCAGGCCCACGCACAGGCGGAGCGATTGGCCTCGTCGGGAGGGATGGATGAGCCTGTGCCCCCGGGGTTGGAATCCGTCTTCAATCCCATGGCCCAAAGTGGCCCCGGCAGTATCTTTGACAGAACCGAAGGTATGAACCCGCTCTCTTAAACGTATCTGAGTGAGCCGTGTTAGATGCTAAATGTGTCCTGACCAGGGCGCATGGGGAAAGGGGAAAGAGTGTTGGGCTTCAGTCCGCGATCCAGCGCCTCAATGACCGCTGGCGCACATAACGGACTCGTCAACCCTCTCACACCCAGGTCTTCGTGGGGCCCAGGGCGGCAACCCGGGCCCTCAGAGCTCGATTCAATCCCGATCCACGGTGCGCCAGGCAGGGCCGCCGGTCTTCACGCCGCAAGAGCTGAGCTCGACTCTCGGCCTGTTCGACCGGTTGAAGCAGATGGCGTGCTCCGGGGAACGCTCAACTCGACGCAGGAAGAGCGGGAAGCCGGCACGTACGCAAACAGCTGGATGAGGTTTCAGAATGTGCAGTTGTGAGAACGACTCGGCGGTTGGGGGGTCCATTTGCTGCTGCTGATATTTTTCTCGGGATGGGGATCTGGTCTGACATTCTGGTCAAAATGATACCACTGGAGCAGGGAGTGCCCGAGATGGGAATGGGGAACTATCTCTTAGCTTTATTAACCATATAGCTCAACATAAAGGCTGGACCAAGCGGAATGGGACATGAGTTCGGAGTCATGTTGAGACAGCTGGATGCTGCTCAGGGGTATTATGATCAAAAGAGACAAGAAAAAAGACATTACGAACCTAGCCCTCTAACCGATGTGCGCCGTGCCATGCGTATTCCTTTTCAGCCATCCCAACCGCATGCCTGAGAGGGCGCTTATATGCCATAAATGACCTTCAGGCCCCAACCATGAGCCCTGCCTCCCTTCCATGCAAGCCCGGCCACTTCTCCAATGTTACCAACCCCTGAAGAAACCACTCGACGACAAGATAAGCCCCATATGGTCAAATCAAGTGCTCATGAGCTTGGCCATCTCGTCGAGCAACTCCTGGAGGTCCTCGTCGCTGATCTTGTCGTTCAGGGAAGGCATCAAGGTCTTACACTCGTCGGCGCTGTCGCAGCAGAGGGAGCCTAGATAGAAGGTACAAAACGAGTCAGCTCTGTGCACCAACACCAAGATACAGGAGAGGAAAAAAACGAGAAGATAAGAACTGACCAATCTGCGCCCGCTCAAACTTGGTCAGCTCCTTGCGGGAGCTCAGCAGCCGCTCGACGGCCTCGACGTTTTCTTTCTGCTTGAAGCGCGCAAACGCGTCGAGGTAGTTGAGCGTCCAGTTGAGCACGTCGGTCTCGTTGCGGTCCTTGCGGTCCTTGCGCCGCTTGGCCATGAGCGCGTTGATGACGAGCGACGCCTCGGACAGCGTCAGCGTGTCGACGCCCTCAAACTCGCCCAGCCGCAGCACCGCGCCCGCCTCCTCCTCGCCGGGGGGAGGCGGCTTGGACCGCGCTGTCGGGGCGTGGTTCTGATCTGACATTTTTGTTGTTGTTGTGGGAAAAGGAAGGTGTTGGTTGCGGTCGAGTCGCAACCCTCGCTCCTGGAGCTGTAATGGAGATCGAGGTTCGGTTCCAAGGCGCGCAACGAGCTGCACCTTTCTCTGCTGCCTGCAGGGTTTAAGCAAGTTTCGACAGCACGGTCGATGAATGCCCTCTTTTCGCACACGCGTGTTGGGGCCGAGGTCGAGGAAGTCTGGTCGTTTGGAAAGAAAGTGGTTAGGTACCTTTTACGCGAGACGGACCCGACGTTTGGGTTTGGGTGCAAGAGTCGGGTGTTCATTAACAGTGTCCTTTGTCGTCACTTTCAGAGCACAGACGCCGGTAAAACGAGGTTCAAACTGTGGGTCGGAGAGGCTGAATTGGGTCTGGGCTGATGTGGATCGCCCCACTCATGCCAGCGGGGAATCACGGCGCAACAAACGGAGATGGTGGGGGAGCTTGCGTGCGAGTCGTCGCCTCACAAAACAAACAGGACCACACCAGACCCTTGTGGCAATTTGCAGTGGAATGTATGCTATGCCCTCTAGCCTGTCTTATGCGACACTGTCTACTACCAAGGTGCATCGTGATGCCCAAGGCCCGGACTAGATATCAAAGCCTTCTCCCACAAAGTCCAGCCGCCTCCCCATGTCATGGTGCCTTGCCATGTCAGTCACCCAGCCCCTTTCATCCCAGCCTCATTTGTGGGCTTTGTTTATTTCCCATCTCTCTTTGTCCAGTCTCTCCGCCCAATCCCCCTTCGCCAATCTACCATTACCGCGGCTGGTCGATGCACGTCGCATAAGCCTCGTGGAGAGGGAAACTGAAGGCTCGAGCGTCGTGGCGTCGCATCAAGTTCATGGGGACTCGCTGAAGCCAGGGCGATGCTCAGTCTCCGGAGCTCGGCAGGCCCTGCCAATACAGCCGCACGAGGCCCCTGTGCAGGCATCTGCTCTGCCATGTAGATGGGGCATCTCTACAAGGCAGAGAAAACAAACAGCTAGGACATGTGTGTTAGCCAAATCCGGAAGGGTTGTTTCACGGCAACCGTTTGGGGTCAGAGGGGATGGCTTACATTGTTGGTTGCGGCAATTGCGATGCTGTCCTCGAAAGGATGCCAGCTCATATGCAAGATCTTCTTGTTGAAGTCAATCTGGTCGGCATCCGTTTCCTTGCGCATCCTCTGGGCCTGACCTGGTGCGGCCGGGCTGCCCGCCCGCGAGCCTCCCTTCTTGCCGTTCGCCGTCGGGCTGCTGGACGAGTTGATGGGCGTTGGGATCCCGACCTTCTTGGCCTTGAAGGCCGACTTGTCGGCCTGCAGCACCACCTCGACCTCCTGTTCCGGATCTGATGGGTAGATCATGAAGTTGTTGTTGTAGCTCCCCGTCATGACGTTCTTGCCGTCGCCCGAGAACACCACCTCGAACTTGTCAAAAATGCTGTCGTTCTCGTATGTGTCGCAGAGCCTCGGCCTGAGATGCTCGTGGATCGGGATCGTCTTGATGGGCTGTCTTTCCATGTTCACGTCCCAGATCTTGACCGTCAGGTAGTCGCGCGAGAGT
The DNA here is from genome assembly GCA_023628475.1 of Chaetomiaceae sp. PF1801. Classification (NCBI taxonomy): domain Eukaryota; kingdom Fungi; phylum Ascomycota; class Sordariomycetes; order Sordariales; family Chaetomiaceae; species Chaetomiaceae sp. PF1801. Next base: position 266,876 of record JAMAKQ010000023.1, read on the forward strand.
ATGTATCGCCCGTCGTACGAGAAGCGGACGTCTGAGATGGACGAGATAATTTCTGAAAAGAACGACCTCGACGAGGGATCCTCCTCCTGTTCGAACACTGTAGGCACGCCAGGTTAGCCGCTGAGACCCTTGATCAGGTTTGCTGAGACTTACTCTTGGCGTGCTGGTCACACAAAGCACTCTCGCGCATGTCTGCCAGCTTGATGGTGCCCTTGCTGCTGGCATACATGAACCAGTTGCAGCTCAGGGGGTGGAACTCGGCCGCCGTGATGACCTCGGTGAGCTCCTCCATGTTGGCCGGCTTGATGTCGACAATGTTGAAGCTCTGGTCCTGGATGTTGAGGTTCCACAGGTTGATGCGCAGGTCGTCGCTGCTGATGAACGTCTCGCCATCGCTGTTCACCGAGATGCTGTTGATGTGGTAGGCGTGGGCATTGGCATACGTCCGCCGGGGCACTGCGGCGACGACCGTGTCGTGGTGCGTCAGCCTGGGGAGTTTCAGGTCACTGGCGTTGCGGAAGTGGATGTTTGGCATGGGGCGCGGGGCTCCACCGCCGCCGGCTATGTTTGCTGGCGTCAGGTCGTGCGATAGATTGTTCTCGGCCACAACCTTGAGCGACTTCTCGAACACCTTCCAGAGCTTGATGGTCTTGTCGTTTGTCGACAGCAGGTAGTGGGATGCGTTCTGGCGCCGGCACCATTTGATCTTGTTGATCTTCTCCTCTATCTCGAGTGACTTGAGGTAATCGAACTCGGGCTCGTGTGACTGGAACTCGGTGTGAAACTTGTACTCGCAAGTCTTTTTCTGTTTCGGGCGTCAGCACGAGCGGTGCGGCCAGGAAAGAAGGACAAGAGGGGGAGGGGGGATAGGCGTAGGCCCTGCTGGACTAACTGTTTCGTTGCGCTCGAATAGGACCACACGACCGCCCTTGTCGCCCGTCGCCAAGTAGTTACCCGTGTGGTCGAACTCGACAGTGGAGATGATGTCGGCTGGGAAGTATAGTTAGTACGGTAATTTGCCGATGTGCCGTGCCGTGCCGTTTGGAAGAGCAACTAAGTCCAGCCTAGGTCTGGGAGAGATCCGGCGTACCTTCTGTGATATCCTCTACATCTCCCTTGTCACCAAAGCACCTGTCATCTAGTGTCAGTGTTGCTCGAGAGCTATGCGCTGCCGCACCTGAGTGGAAGGCGGTGTCAAGTCCTCATGTGATGTAGATATGCCACCAGCACCTATGCGAAACGCAACGGTGGAGGGTATATCAGATGAGCAATATGGGAAATGAGAGGACAAGGAAGAGGGATGCTCACTGAGTGAACTTCCATGTCGGAACGTTCGCTTCTGTGTCCACCATCTTGACGGTCTGCAGGAGCGGCAGCGAGAAGGCAAGCTCTGTCAACAAGTGCTGCCGGAGGAGAAGAAAAGGCGGCAGCGACTGTGCTGGCAGCGACGCGGTGGGATCGAGGTTCGGGGTAAGGGATGGGCAAAGAAGGGTCCCCGCGAGTCGGTATGGTGTCAGGCTCGGTACAGAAGGCGGGGTTCGATGATGGTACTGGGGGTCGTCTTGGGAGCTGTTCGGAGCTAGCAGCGATGTAGGTATGTGATGTCGGGGGTCGGAGGGGTGGAATCCGAATGGGAGATGCTGAGGCTTGGTGTTGAGGATTGGCGGGGAAGGACGCGATAGCGACTGTGCCACCTTTGACAGATGTTTGCAGTTCGGGAGCGACGATCAAAAAGAAGGCAAAAAGAGGCAAAGGCCGACCCTGGCAGCAAGCTCAGTTGGCATCAGCACAATGGGAATGCGGGGCTGAAAGGTTCGGGCAAAATGACTCTGGAACATACGTGAGGACTGGTGTGCACCAGGGTCGCAGCCAACTGCTGGATGTAGCTGAAAGAGCACGATTGTTGTTTGTTGGAAACAGGTTGAGCTCGAATGACGGGACCCGTCGTTGTTGGTGGCACTTGGTGCAATGGACTTTGACGGTGCGCTGAGAGGTGCGGCGGCCCAAGGTCCCAAATCGGCCAAGGCCAAACCACTTTGGGGCCAAATGGGGTGGTCTACATAGGAGCACGGGCGCACAGTGCGTATTCGTACACTTGTTGTTACAATCCAACTTGGTTTGTTTTGTAGCGCAGGACTTGGGACAGGGGGAACTCCGATAACCCGCATCTCTACACTCAAACAACACCTTTTTATGCGGAGAAAGAAAGATAATACCAAAACTTTGGAGGATGTTTTTTATCTGCCTATTTTTTTCTGCATTGAAGGGCATTGTTGTGGTGTTCAAGTCTTTTATCTTGTATCGGAGACCCTTCCTTGTCGGGGTTCTGCACCAGTTAAGGTAAGAAACAACCAGGTTGGATTGCAGGTACGCACGAATTGACACATCGCACTGTGTACTTTTTTTACCATTCGACGCAGTGCTTCGCTCAGCGCACCAACAGCGGTGCACCTTCATCGCCAAGTCCAAAACTGACGTTCCGAGGGCGGTTAGGTGAAGCTTGCTTCTGACACCGGCCCGCGGTTAACTTGGAAGGTGGAGCAGAACAGGCGCTGCTCCGGTTCGGACTGGCCTCCGAGGCCTCTTTATCTGCTGCTCCTTTTTTCCTTTGAACATTTGCAATGATACTCTCACAGTACTATTACCTTTCACCTCATGACACTGACCCAACCAGAGTAAAGGACCCTACAACAATAGTCAACACGGTCGAACAGCTGGCCAGCACATTTCTCTTGCATAGCACCGGGCATCAACGCTCACTCTCCCAACCGAACCGCATACACCACTCCATTGGCCCAGCCAGCAACTAGCTAAACCCGACCGTGGGCATTGCGCCTCGACGGCTACTCGGAGCCCGTCCCTACCGAGTCTTGCACGCCATATTGGCCGCTTGGAGCCTTACACTGAGCCGTCCTTTCAGCGGTGGCCAGGACTGAGGCGGGCAGCATGGAAGACGAGGCTGCAAGGCAAAAACCAAAGGGTAAAGGCAAGGATGCCGAACCCAATCCAGAAGGGGATCACGGGTCTCCGGGCCAAGACGTTGCAAGTGGCAATCCCTCTGCAACATCGCTGCCGCGGATGGCACAGTCGGCCGCGTCTTTTCTACTGGCAGGACCCCCAGGAGCCAGCTTGGGCGGTGAGAGCGAGAAGGGGGGGTCGTCCCGCGCTGCCGAGGCACTGGCGAGAGCAGGCGAGAGCTCCGTCCAACTGCGGTCCAACATCCCAAGCGGCGAAACGATGAGGACGGGCGAGGCTCGAGAGCACATCGCCCGAGAGGAGGCGTCGTTTGCCGCATTCCTGGACAGCGAGAGCGTCCCGGTGTTGTCAGAGCCACATGGTTTGGAAGCAGCTTGGCAGTCGGCTGGTCCCGGCTCCCGCGCCGTATCGACACCCACGAAACCGATCGATCCGGTCCCCTACTCGGTCGCAGAACAGCAGGCAAATGACGGCGCCGACGTCGTCGCCTTGCTGTCGAGCGACAGCGACCTCGACCAAGTGTTCGAACATGTCATCGAAAACCCCCCGCAGGACGACTTGGCCGGTCTTCGCAGGGCGCTGTTCGGGGAAGAGGCAGACCAGAGTCATGCACCGATTGCATGGGACAGCATACTCAATTTCATCCCAGAGTGTCTTCAAACGCAGACGGCCCCCGGAACCACACAGCGAGACGACCTTTCCATGCACCTGGGGATCTCAGACACCGGCGAGGCTTGGGAGGCCTGGATTGGCCAGTGGTCCCGTGTGCTCACGAGCTATCAGGACGAGGTCTGGGGCGACCTTAATGCTCTTGTCGATGAGGCTCGCACCGAGGTCCAGCGTATAGCCGAGACGAAGCCAGGCGAGAAACCGCCTGCACCGACGGCGCTGCTGCGGTTACGTGCCATTCTGGGGCACTTGCGAGGTGCTTCTTAGATCACTCCCGCAGCCATCACGCCACTAGTTGAGTGGTTTGCCTCGGGTCGAGGCCGTTCGCCTTCGGCCTGAAGGGAATGATGGGCTACGTCGTCACGTGTTTCCGCGACACACTCCCTCGATCCTCGACAAGGATGTGGTGTTGCATTCTACCCCGCGGACACCCACCAGACCGGGGTGTCTTGTCGACAAGCGGGTTGCCTGGCCAGCAGCCGGATGACATCACCGGGTGCTTGTGGCCTTGTGGTTGGTCCGAGGAAGCTATCAAGCTCCCATCGCCAACCAAGCCAAGCTGCTGCTGCATGCTGTGTTGTACACGAATTTGACACACCTTGCCCAAGCTGGACTGTGCTGTACGTACACCGCCAGCTCCGGAAAAGGGCGCTCGCTTTTTCTCACAAGAGGTGCTGCAGCGCCGCAGAGCTGCAGTTCAGCATCGTGCTGCCTTTTCCGGCTCCTGTAAATAACATTGTTTTTGACCGTTTGTCGCCAATGCATCTCTTGTTGACGAGCACCGATCGGCCAATTCGAATTGCTTGAGCTTCTTTCTGCATCGGCGCACAACATCCGCCGAGGCGTTGGGCGCCGTTGCATTTGCCCGTTGCGCTGCGCTTGTCACGGTTCTCTGCCGCCAGCCGCTTCCACTCCGCTCTTCGTTGCGCAACCGCAGCGAACCGAGTAAACATGAGCACCAAGCGGCCAGCATATGCCCAGACAAGAGGCAACATGCGCATGCTCTTGATCCTTGCTTGGGCATCCGCAGTCTGCGCCAGCTTCCAGCCTTTCCAGCCAGTCGAAACGGGAGCGGTCATCGCAAAGCGCCAGGCATGTCTCGCCAACTTCTTCAGCTGCGCCGACCAGGGCGCCGCCTTCAACGGCATCTGCTGCCAGAACGGCCAGCGATGCGCCCTTGATGCCAACAACAACCCCGCCTGCTGTCCCTCCAAGTGAGTGCATTTCTACCTAGGTAGTGAGACAAGCACACAACACGCTGACTCCAACCCTCTCTCTCTCCGTCTCCCAGCGCCGTCTGCACCGGCACCGCCCCAGCCTCCTTCGTGACGCCCGGCGGCTCTTCCCCGACAACGGCCGTCTCGTACGTGCCCAACGTCTACTTCTCCTTCCCCTACGTCGCCACCTCCTTTGCGAACCCGGGCTACTGCTCGGCCGCCGTCAGCCAGTGCAGCGCCAACTACGCGGCCTGCACCTCAAAGCTCGGCGGGTCCGGCGGCGCAGGGTACGCCGTCACCATTGTCGTCCCCGGGGGCGGCGGCACCACCGTCACGGCGGGCGGGGGGATCAGCGTCGCGCCCGCGGCGGCTACCAGTATTTGTATGTACAATTCCCCTCTGCTCAGAGGTATGACGGGCAGTCTTGCTGACTCAAGCCAGGCAACAGTCTATCCAGCGCGGCCTGCGGCGGCCTCCAGCCCAGCATGTGTACCCTGTCGGGGACCTCCGCCAGCGGGTTCTACTTTGGGACAGGAACGGGCAATGTCGCCGCGAGACCCACGGGGCCGGCGGCGGCAGCCGCATGTGCCGGGTTGGTCGGCGCTGTGGCAGTTGGGGCTGCGGGGATGGGCATCTTTTGAACGTGGATTTTATTGGCATGGGCATGATTTGGTCATCTGTTGCTTCACCTCCGGCGTTTGGGACCTGGGCTCACGATGGGTGTGGCGGATGGGATTGCAAGCGTTGTCTTGTCACTCTGCTTGACTCTTCGCGGCCTTCACTTGACGTCTATTATTACGAAGTCACGAATGAACGACCTGATACCCACGCTTTGAGTTCCTACCTTCGTCGGGAGCTGCCAACCAGCAGACTACCCGGGTCCATATATAGGGAAAGATTCGGGGAAACTCCCATTCTTGTGAATGCCAGCAAGCCATGAACGAGCCTTCGAGCCAGTTAACCTAGGTCAGGCAGCAGTGTCAAAAAGCCCTGCGTTTTGAGTCTGGGAAACGCGACATCCTACAACATCTTGGTCGATTTCCCCGCTACCACATCAGATCCTCTCCCTCTCGAACCCTCTAGGCATCCCGTTCGTGTACATACAGTATTAGATTTGCGAGAAATAAACCGGCAGTGAAGAGAATAACCGAGTACCGCCTGGTGATACCGCACCCTTTTGTGCGCCGTCGCTAAACATCCAAGCAAGCATATCCCAAAACACAAACCGGCAGATCATGCCCTTTCCGTCAAACGGAGAAATCCGCCGCCCAAATCCAATGCCAGGTAAACCAACTGCGTCGTGAAAAGCTCCATGACCGAACCCGGATACACGAATTAAACCCAAGGTAAGACACAGCATAGTAAGCCTCAAAAGGAAAAGAATGGCCAACTTTGTTCTCTAGGCAGAAGGCTCACAGCGAGCCAGGCATGCCGAGGGGCTCACAGAGGCAACTGTCGCCGCTCGTCAACCACCTCAGCAGAGCTGCCCAGCAAGTCAACCTCACGCTCCACTTTGCTGATGCTGCCCTGGCTGACGAACCCATACCCGGCATGCCTCTCCTCGGAACTGCCCTCGGGACCGTGCAAATCAACCGCGACGAACTCGTCGCTGAGTGCTGCCGATGACCCAGAGATCGTCTGTTGTGAGGGTGTTCGCTCAAACGGCAACCGGGACAGCGTCGGCGCGGATGGTGCGAGGTTCGCCGGCCGGCTCGACTCCGGTTGTGGTAATGGCGGCTCTGATTTCTGCGAGTTGGCCCACGAGCTGCGTTTGGAGCTCTTCCGTGGGACGTCTGGAACTCGTAGGTCGCCGTCCAGATCAAGCTGCGAGCTGTCTCCTGCTTCCCCGGTGGCCTTTTCTGAAGTCAAAATCCCCGACAAGGGCGGGAGTTGGGGTGGTGCACTTGTAGTGCCAAGATCATCCGTGCTGTCGTCGCGAGAAGTCCTCCCGCCGTTGAGCGGTTCTTGTTCGGGCGATGTCGCATGTGACGGACGGCGGGCAGCCTTGCTCCGTCGTCCCTCGTCCTCGTCGTCTGACTCAATAGGCCCGTTCCGCAAGACACCCATGGCAACAGGGATCCCCGCCGGGGCAGGGTCCTCCTCAAAGTCCCCGCCCGCGGCACGCATAGCGGGCGGCATCCGCGAGCTCCTGACAACTTCGAATCCTTTCCCCTTGTCCTTGCCCTTCTTCCCAAACATACTGCGGAGCCAACCGGCAGCAGAGGCCATGGGCGAGGTTGGGTCAGCAGGGCCGGTTCCCAGCTTACGATTGGGCGCGCCCGAGTTGAGCCTCTCGCCCCTGACGCCGTAATAGAAGTCCACCTCGCGGGTCGAATAGTCCGTCCGCGGGGCGAAGGGGACCGTGTAGGGTGCAGGTGTGACATCCCTGGTTATTTGGGCGGCAAGTTCGGCGGGCTCCCCAAGCGTACCGGGCCCGGTCAAGCTTGAGCGTTTCTGTGACCATTCACCGGTCCTCCAGGGTGCGGCCGTCTTGGAAGAGGGCGAAGACGGCGTCTCCAAGGTCGCACGCCGTTGCCGCGGTGGGCGATAATAGGGATCTGGCGTCGCCATGCTCAAGGCGCCCTGGGGGCGCAGGACATGTTTGGGCGACGGCAAGTAGGAGAACGTGCTGGCCTCACCAAGCGTGGTCGGGGTGAAGGAGCTTGCCCCGCTGTCCATGTTCCGCGCCGGTGTATCGAGACTCAAGCTATCCAGCACCGACGAGCTTCTTTGTCGACGGTGCATCAGCATGCCCATGCTCCCAGCAGACTCGCTCCGGACACGGCCACCGGCCATGACGTATCCGGTCTTGGAGACTTCGTCGGCATCCAGCATTGCTGAGGTGGACAGCTGGCTGTGCCGGGACGGGCCATTCTCCCGTCGAGACATGCGTCGTGATAGCTGCCGCATGCCGAAAATCTTGGACAGACCACCCCTCGACTGCCCGCGGACATCATCGCCGCCGGCTCCGAGCATCCGGGCGACAACCTCGACGATCGTCTGAACGGCGTTCAGAAGGAAGCCGAGGACAAGGACGCCGGCATGGGTGACGAGGATGGCGTAGCCGATCCAGCCCTTAGGGCCATCCGTCACTCCCAGAGAAGGGACGAAGGCCACCATCAGCAGGACGGTGATGAGGCGAAGTGCCGAGAATAGCGTGTGGTAGGCGTTCATAGACGTCGGGGAGTGAAAGGGTCGGAAGGCGTGAAGGGTCAGAATCTGAATGACTTCGCAAATAGCGAGGAGAACCACCTGGGCGACTCCCGCAGGCTGAACGGCCCCGATAGCGATGCCGCGAACAAACGTGAGAAGGACGGGAATTAGCGTAAAGGCGGCGGCTTCGTCCGAGTACGTATTGTATAGAGGCCCATAGAGGAGGACGGTCGGGAGGTCGTCGAACAGAAACGCCCTCGGCTTCGTGGTTGCGATGAGGTACAGGAGCCAGGCCGCAAAGCCGATGATGAGAAGCAAGGTGAAGACCGCCAGAGCGACTGCATAAGCGGGCGAGTCGCTGGCCACGACCAGCTGAAACGTCGACAGAGCCACAATCGGAAGGAGGAAGTAGTTAAAAACGAGCCTGATGACGTTCCCGAGGGTGAAGGGCACGTTCTTGGCGCGGAAGTCCTCCTCAGGAATCTTCTTGACGAAACGGTAGAGCCACTGCGCAAAGAAGCCGGCTTGGACAAGCACGACCATCCCCGCAATGATGGCGAGTAGCCAGACCATCATACCGGCCCAAACGTCTTGAACGTTGCGCATTCCAACAAGCTGAGCAAGCTTCTGCAAACCGTAGATACCGTCCGTGACGTAAATACCGTCCTGCACACTGACATAGCCCGGGTCGTTGCTGACAAAGCTCTGGTTGAACATCAGGGCTGCCCAGGACCCCTGACTGACAATGGGCTGGTAGAATCCAGGGTAGTTCAGAGTCAAGCCCCCGGTGAGGACGACGAACTGGACATACTGCAGACAATCCCCGAAGCCGGGGGTGACGAGACGAAGAAGGTCTGGGTCACGTCCGTAGTTGGAGCTCCAGTGGAATATGTCGGCGGCACCCCACGGGCTGAAGATGCCGGCGAAGACCGTGGCGGCGCCGACAAAGATCAGCACGAGCAGAGGCAAAAACTTGAGCATCCATGCCAAGTCCCCCAGATCAGGCGTCACCGTGGCCGAAACACACCCGATATTGGTGCCTTTGATATCTCCATAGATGATGATGAAGGTCGCAGTAAGGGAGGTGAAGGCGTAGGACGAGTAGAAGTCGTTGCTCATGGACACGGATGGCAGGAGATAGCGAGAACTGTAACCCGCAAAAAAAGTCAGCCACCCATCCACCACCCGCCCAACACATGGGCTAGAGCCGGAAAAGAGAAGCGTGCTGTGCTCACCTGTAGTTGGCATCCTTGAAGACCGGTGGAAGGGGGCACGAGGCATTCACCAGCGATGTGTTGCAGAAGTTTGTGTTTTGGCTCCAGGGCTCGTAGGTGAGGACATCGACTTTGCTGTGGAGCGTGGTGAGCTTGGGGCTGGCGGCGTCCGGTTCGGGCACGTCGAGGATCTTGCCGTCCGTCTTGGCCGGGTCGGTCCAGTCCGAGCTATTTGATGGCGGCAGCGCAGCGTTGGTGAAGGAGCCCGTCACGTTCCCCCACATGGTCACCCGGAGAGTGCGCTTGTCATCCACGGCGTTGAACGAGGCATCGACGAACTTGGGCACCCACTGCAACAGCGTGGGCTCGTTCTTCATGTACGACTCGGACAGGCAGTTCTCGAAGGAGACATTCGCGGCGGCAGCAGGATGGACCAGGGCGCTCGGCGCGAATAGGAGCCAAGTAAGCCCAGCAACGACGGGCACCCGCGGCAAGCGGAATCCCCTGGCCTGTCCATCGGGGGCAACGGTCAATAGATCAGAAGCGGACGAATATGGTCTGGTCGAGGTGATGGCGGCTGGCAGTGGGGGATGGCACACGGCACGGCCTAAAGGCCGATGCCTACGGCGGCCGTCGCTATGGTGGGTACCGCATGGGTCAAACTCGGACTCGGGGGACGGCGGGCCAGACGTAGGGACTGCCCGCATGATTGGGGAGAGATCGGGGGCCGGGGATGGCAAGTGCGTCGTCGTCGGCCGGCTGACTCGAGATTCGGGCAGGACGGGCGGCAACGCGCCAGGGAAGATCGGACGGGCGACAGACTAGCACAAGCGGCAGCGGGCCTACTTGCTATGCATTTTGAACAGAAGTGTCGGGACCGCAGCGCAGTTGTCGCAATCCTGGCTGGCGGCGGGAAGAATCGTTCAGTACTCGAGGAATTGAACGCGGCGAGTGCAGGTGTTTGGGGCTGCCTCGATCTCGTAAAATCAGAAAGCGAGCAAGTGGAGGCTGCGCGGGACAATGGATCATGGATGGGTCGTTGAATGGTGGATGGGCGGATTTGGAGAGAGATGGAGAATCTCACAGGGCGGTGACAGCGGGCCAAGTCCAGCGTCGCCTAAAAGGTTCCCGGCTCCACTCTTGTAGGCTGTGGATCGGCGGCAGTCCAGCGGGCTGATTGGCTGTTCGCTGTCGATGGTTCTTGTGGGGCTGGGCTGAGCGGATATGACGTCCGTTGAAGTGGAAAACTGGAGCTCAAAGTCACCCAAGCCTCTCGTGGCAGCGCCTTTCAAACACGAGGAGGCTCCACGAAACGAAGCACAGCCCGCGTTGAACAAACCCGCCGGCGTCGAATGCTCAGTTTTCTCTCTCGCAGTCATTGCCTCCAATAACTGCAAGAGGAGCAGAGTTGGAGGGAGTATCTTCGTTTCTCGGTACACGCAGCTGTCTGCATGCAGGCTCGTGTCGTCGGCACGCACAACTTCAGCCTGTATTCTTCCTCTCTGACTCCCTACCGAGACGCCGTCATCGAACGACTGGCCGTTCCATGGCTTGCGTGAATTGGTGAGCTGCTACCAACGTATGCGTAATACGAGAGCCAAGGTAAAGGGTTCAACCAAGGCATCAGGTACTTGTATGTACACTCTCCGGTTTACCCCCACCCAGAGCCAGAATCACGACCACGCCCCGTGTAAACTCAAAGCAGGTTTCCCATCGCCAACGCCAACAACTCTACCGACTCAACCCGCAGACCAAGCAACGTGGCAAGTCCTAACTGTAAGGCGTCCCATCACAGCATCAAGCTTCTGTATCTCGGGCGCCGCAGCCCTTCCTGCCCTTGCACGACACAAACCCCGGAATGCAGTTCGTCCGTATTAGAAGGCCAAATGACGAAGGCTGAAATCCTCCTGGATCAGGCCCGATCGTGCGAGCCATGTGCAATGAAGAAGTCAGTAAGACGCGAGAAGTGATCAGATCCCTCTGCATGAGCTGCCCAACTCTCGCTGCACAGAATCGTCCGCTTCCGTCCAACAGCAACATGGTGCCACTCAGTTTGCTACTGGCGCTCCTGGAAGTACCCGTGCCAGCAAAGGCTCGATCAACGCGGCTGTGTCGTCGGGACTGTTTCCGTTCTTAAAGGCGCCCATCAGCTTCCCGTCAACCAACCAAGCGTCAAAGTGCGAGATTTCGGAGATCAGCTGCGCCAAAGCACAGGCATCGACCGCCACGGTGAGTAACAGAGTGCATGTTTGAAAGCCCCGTGGGATCGTTTCGAGGGGCAGCTGCTCCGTCTTGAGTCGCTTGGGCTTCTTGTGTCGGTCTTGAGCCACGAGTCGCTGCAGCTCCATGAGTTGCTTCCTCGGGTCATCCGTTAGCACGTCTGACTGATGAGAGTTCTCCTCATGCACCCGTTCACTGAGGTGGATATCTGTCGGTCCCTCGCTCGCACCAGGACCACTGTGTGGGAGGGGTTGTCGAGGAGGTGATGGCGGGAGGGCCGCTCTTCGATGTTCGGAGTCTGCCCTAACAGAATCTGCCAGGACCAGATCCGCTGTCTCAAAGCCAGCTTCATGCGCCGATGCCGAGACTCTTGTGCGCCGAGCTGGTCTGTGGATCTCAGCAGCATGCTCTGTTATGTCTATACCAGCGTTGTTACCACGCAGTTGTGCCCTGTACCCGCCAAACGATATCTGAGCTTGGGCGAAGCCTCCCGGCCTTGCCGCCTGGCGTCGATGATTGCGCTCCATCAAGCCACCTCTGTCGAAATCTTGTTCGTTAGGCGAGGACGTTGGCGGGCTTTGCATCCCGAGGTTGCGGCGAGGCCGGGTCTGCCGTGCTGATGGCCGAGTGCCACCGTCCGACGCACTGCGCGGCGCATTTCCAAAGAGGTCCTGGAGGCGCCTGCCCTTCGATGCCGGATTTGCTCGTCTGTCCTGGCGAGCATGTGCGTGTTGCGACACTCCTCTCGAATGGGATTCTTGCGCCAATGACAAAAGCCTCGAGTCGAATTCAGGGGCGCCGCGTTCCTGAGGCTGCGGTCGGATTTCATGGTGGATCTCCGGAGGTTGCGGCCGAGTCTCAAGGTGAATGTCCGAAGGCTGCCGTCGAGCCTCCTGGTGAAATTCCACCTCAGTTCGCTCGGGCCGGAACTCGGCCGTGCGGTTCCTGCTGGTAAGTTTGGCAATGGACCAGGGGTTCAACTCCTCTCTCGAGGGCTTGCTGCTACCATCTTCATCCCCCTCATCCTCAGATGCGGGAAGCATGCCTGCTACAGCGTCCTCTGAGATGTGTTCCAGCCGGCGGTCATTGCCGTCACCATCATCGTCGCTCGTGCCGTCAACTCCAGAAGACATGTCTACTGTCCACGACGGGGCCGGAGCCTAGATAATACGTCAGCGGATTCAGTGACGAGGAGTTCTCCTTTCCATACTCGTGACGCCGGGCTGTGGGCGGGCAACTCATGAGCTATTCCATTCTGCTTTTCAGTGTCTGTTGGCTCCGTCCCGATGATGGGTGGCTGGGGCGATTGAAGGCATTCAGAGACGGAGTAGACGAGAGAAAGGAAGAACCCGAACTCGCTGAGGATGTGCCCTTCTTCCTTGAATAGAACGTCTTCCTTTGACGGCTCAATGTTGACGTCGTAGCTGCCCGATGGGCATCGGATGTTCAGTCTGATAAACACGTCCCTGTGGGGATTTTCCGCGTGAGCCCTGGCGAAGTGGTCTCCAACTTGCTTCCTGAACATAGAAACAAGCATTTTGCCAGCTCCCCGAGTGGGTGATATTGGCCGAGAGTCGACAGACAGGAAAACTCCCTTGTTGGCAACCTTCCCAGGATCGGCGTCTGGCTTCGGCAAGAGCGCTTCGAAGATTGGGCCCTGCCCGGCGGAGGGCGTAGCGTCTTCGTCTCGCATCGTCTCGCTTGGGAATACTTGGAATGTGCACTGGGATGCGAGCTCGACGCCAAACAGCTGCATGGCGGCTTCCTTGACACCGCCGTTCGACGCTGGTGAGTAAGACCACGACAGATTGGGTGATTTCTGAACTGTGAAACGCAGCCTCAGGCCCGGTCTTGCAAGCGCATAGGACTGCAGAAGCTCCTTCATCTTGGCGAGGTTCTTTGGCGCTTCCTTGACGGCGAGTTGTAACCTGACCGGCAGACGGGAGAAGAGCCGGGTGACGCTGACCGTAGTACCGATGGGTGCACCAACATGGCGCTGTGAGCTGACGCCTCCGCCTTCCGCTAGAGAGATGACGGTGGCAACATGCTCCGTTGGCGCGCGGGTGGTGAGCGAAACGTCGGCCAAGGCATTGGCACTCGCCAGCGCGGCACCGCGAAAGCCCAGTGTGGCGCCTCCTAGGGTGCTGAGCTCGTCAAAGGACCGGAGTTTGCTGGTGTGGCCTGGGCGGCCAAGGCAGTCGAAGTCGCCGGGATTGATGCCGTGGCCGTTATCTCGAACTTCGATCTTGTCAACCGCGTTGGACGAAACCAGCACATCGACTGAGGTGGCACCTGCGTCAATGGCATTGTCGAGAAGCTCCTTGAGCAGGAGCACAGGGCTGGTGATGACAAGTGTTGATCCGAGTTGGCGGACAGTACCTTCGGGAAGAGGTGAGATTGGCATGTCGAATCTGAACAATGTAACACGTAGAAATACCAGATAGCTAACAACGGGGAAATAAGGGGGAAATGTTGTCTTTTGAGATCACCATGGTAACGCGGAGAGGAGGTGTTGTCGCGATATTCTATGGTGGATGACTGACAGAGAGAGCAAGATTCAAGGACTCGGACTGTGAGCAACGGAGTCGAAAGAACCAAATGCCAACCCTGAGGGCAATTCCACTTGCTCTTGCCTCCATCGAATCCAGGCACCGATCCTGCTGGTTCAAGATGAAGGAAGGAGACAGCAACATGGATGAGGAAAGAGCTGTTGATCGTCGTCAAGGGTTAGGGTACTCGAAAGGGCAACAGCTGCTGACTCATCCATTGAAGAGCCCCAAACTGGCAAGTGGGGTGCAGCTCACACAGCAGCAGGACTGCCCCTCAGTCTCAACAACGCCGAAAGCTCCCTTGGACTTCATCACACACCTCAGCTTGGCTACAATAACACGGTATTTCAGTCCGGCTCAGTCAATCATTCCACTCTCTTCTCAATAACACCATTTCCAACATCCTCAACGAGGCAAGATGCACAACAAGGGCCCGGCACCGCAGCTCCACGACGGCAGCAACCTGCGCATCGGCATTGTCCACGCGCGATGGAACGACACCATCATTGAGCCGCTGCTCGCGGGCGCCAAGGCCAAGCTTCTCGAGTGCGGCGTGAAGGAGTCGAATATCGAGGTTCAGACGGTCCCAGGCTCGTGGGAGCTTCCAATTGCTGTCCAGCGGTTCGTCTGAAACCTCTCATCACATCACACCCGTCTCTCTCTCATGACCTGAACGTCTCCAATGGGTTGTGTTATACACGGCGACGACAACACACAAACTGACAATCTCAACCAACACAGCCTCTACGCGGCCTCTCAAGTACAGTCCTCGTCATCCGGCAGCGGCGCCTCGGCAGGCGACCTGCTAGGCAGCTCGACGACCGACTTGACAGCCCTGACCAGCACGTCGACCTCGAAGGGCCCGTTCGACGCCATCATCGCCATTGGCGTGCTGATCAAGGGCGAGACGATGCATTTCGAGTACATCGCCGGCAGCGTCTCGGACGGTCTGATGCGCGTGTCCCTGGACACGGGCGTGCCCGTCATTTTCGGCGTCCTCACTGTGCTAAACGACGAGCAGGCCAAGGCCCGGGCCGGCATCATTCCGGGGAGCCACAACCACGGCGAGGATTGGGGTCTCGCGGCCGTCGAGATGGGAGTGAAGCGGAAGGCCTGGTCAGCGGGGACCATTGAATGAGTGAGCGAGGGAGGATCTGTTGTCGGCGATGTTGCTGCCTTGGACATGTCGTCGGAGGTTCACGGGCCCGACGAGGCTCGAGCGAGAAGCTTAAAAGAAGTCGCTTTTTATATTGGTATTACCAGATTAGCGCATCAAAATGCTATGTCTATCCCGCCGTGATCCTCCTTACAAACCAAGCAAAGCAGGGGCTTTCCAAGCCAACTCCCGTCTCGCCCTGCCCGAAGCCGTCGCCTGCATGGCGGTCAAGGCCCCGGCCGGGACAAGCACGCGCAGGAGAATATACAATGCCAGCGCCCTGCCTCCTCCATGTGCCCCCTATTCAGAGAATAATGCTACCAATCCCAACCGCAAAAGACTCCCCAACTCGCACATCTTCTCCGACCCAACATTAACAGTGTTCATCTGACATTACCTTAGTTAATGAGAGCGCCAATGTCATCACCGACCGTCTTCTTGGCCCTCCACAACGACTTCTTTTTCTCGCGCTTCGCCTTCATAGCCTCCCAACCTTGTTCATCGTCGTCATCCGAAGCGTTACCGGCCTTGGTGACCGAGATGCTGGGCTGCTGGATCGCTCCGGACATGGTGGAAGACTTTCGAAGATGGCCCGTCGTTGCGGCCGGCGGGACGTGCGAGACGGGACGGTACCGTCCCGGAAGGCCGATGTTGCTGCGCTCCGACGGGGCGATGGATGGTGCATATCCTCCGCCCTGGATGCGGATCGAAGGCGCAAACCCGGCTGGCTGCGCCGGCTGGACCCAGGATGCCGAGCTCGGCTGGACCATGCTCATGGTGCGCATTTGCGCCTCACCACGGCCAAAGGGCAGATCCAGCATTGAGCCGTTACCCATGAACGAGTGCCGCATCATCTCGGGGCCCCTTACATCAGGAGTCAGTCCACCGGGAGTCAGCCCGCCCATGGTGCTGAGATTTCCGACCGAAGGAGACGTCAAAGGCCCCGCAGCCATGGGTGGCGGAGCATTGCCGTTCTGACCTGCCACCATTTGCATGAACTGCATCTGCATCTGCATAAACTGCTGCATCTGCTGCGTCATCTGGATCTGGGCCTGGTCGCCCGGCGTGAGCATCGGGGGGTTGGGGGTAGGTTGATACATCAGGTGAGACGGAATGCCAGCAACGGGGTCGAAACCCGCTGGTCCAGGAATCGAACTGGGGCCGTCCAGATGCGGGCTGCCCCTCCTCATCGCGCGGTTACGCTCCTCGTTGGCGATGACTCCAATGAGACCACCTGGAGGGACGGGAGCGCCGGATGGCACGGGGGCGGGGCTGCCGCCGCCAAGAGCGAAGCTCTCCCGAACCGGATTGCGGACGAGACCGGCGCCGAGGAAAGGGTCCTTGGGAAGGTTTCTCGCGAATGCAGGCAGACGCGGGTTTGCGGGTCCCGCCGCATCTCCGACCATCGACACTGGCCGCTGATAGCTCGGCTGCATCGAGGCCCGCAAGTTAGGGTTCGACCCCATGGTGCTCAAGCGGTTTGGCGGCCGGTTCTTAGCCGGGAAGCCGTGGGCAGCGAGGATGGCCAGGGGGATTTCCTCGTCCTCGTCCGAGGGCTCAGACGTGTTGGCCCCGCCAGCCGCGGCACCTGCTGGGGTGGGCAGATTCGGGGTGCTGAAGGACATCTGCAAACTCGGTCTGGAGGATGGCGCGCTGCCGGCGGCCTCCCCGGTAACCTTCATCATCTGCTGCCGATACACGGCCATGTGAGCCTCCTGCTTCCGTCTCTGTTTCGCCTGCTGCCTCGCCTTTTCCGCCTCATCCTCGTCGTCCTCGTAGTTGTCCTCCTCCTCGTCGTCCTTACCGGCCTTGCCAGCAGGCGCTCCAGTGAGCTCGCGCTCCCTCTCCTGGCGCTCCTTGTCTTTGCGGTACCTTTCAAATTCGGCAGGGGTCATGACCTTGTTGCTTGCGGGCGCGCTGGCGTGCGGCTTCCGGTCGGAATAGCGGCTGCCGTATTTGGAGGAGTACGTATTGCTCGAGTCGAACAGGCTGTCGCTGTCGCCTTCCAAGGTGCTCTCGTTCCTGCGATACCTGCCAACAGACGACGAACCCGAGGTGTCTGCTTCGTGGATGAACTTTGTGACGGTCGATAACGAATCCTTCAGCAGCCGCGCCTCCTCATCTTCAGCATCCTCCTCCGAGTTGGTCCTTTGCGTTGCAAGCAAGGGCCGGCTTGGACCGACTTCTGGTGAAGTCCCTGGCCGCTGCCTTTCAAGAAGAGGCGACGTCTGGCGAGGAAGCGGAGGCACGGTATCATGTTGGACGGTGGGCGATTGGGACGCGCTGGACGGGCCAATCAGCTGGTCGTTAGAATGCTGGCTGCTCCATGAGTGTGCAGGCGGGTCGATTGTCGCCGTCTTGTCGATATGGATCGGAGCGGGTTGAATCGGCCGGGCCCCTGTGAGGGATCGAGGGGCGGGCATTTGGCCGCTATATTGCTGGTCGTTCCTAACAGTTGCCATGCTCGCCCGCTTGTCATTCCCCAGGAACATCTTGCTGAAATCTCCGCCCAGATCCAAGTCAAAATCACCGTCGACTTTGGGAGGCGTCACCGTGGTGATTGTCGAGGAGGTAGGCGCTCTAGGCCTGCTTCTAGAGGGCGTTTGCACTTCTGCAGCGACGGGGCTAGTCGGTGGTGACTCCTGTATCGTTGGCGGCGCAGGCAGGTTCTTCTTTTGCCCACCAAAGGAAAAAGTACGCCCGGCGGCCCTCAAGAAACCGGCCGAGGAGGATTTCGGGATCGGAGGCACCGGAATATCGACCTGCGGCTTCCTCTGCGCGCCGCGCCATTCGTCCGAACCTCCCGTGTCGGCAGAGGATGGGGCGGTCGAGACATTGCTGTGGCGGGAAGAATTGTCGGTCAGGGTCGTCTTGGTCGTATTCGAAGAGCCGCTTCCACTAAAGCACAGTCAGTGCGAAGGACATTTTTAAGAATACGAGTAAAGAGCAGCCCGGGGACGTACCGGTTCGACTTGAGGTCGGCAAATATGTTGTCGTCAACTGTCACGTCGGACCCGGTCGACTTGTGGAGGGCATGTGTCGTTGCCGAAAGTCTCACACCGCCGTCAAACGGCTTCGAGCCAACAACCTCGGTGCGTTCTAGCACGCGGAAGGACGAACCCGTAACCGGGACATTCTCCAGGTTATCAGCGGTCGACTTCCGCCTGCCAAACGCAAACCTAGGCATGTAGAACGGTGGCGGACCAGGCAGCCCCCGGAAAAGAGAGATAGGCAAGAGGTTGCCAAGGGGACCGGTGTCGCAGAGTGCAGCGCAAGATGCCGCCTCTCTAACGTCGAGAGTGAAGAGCGGGAGGCGCGGTTCAGCGGGCAAGCGGCGAGCAACTTATGGGTTGATATGACGCTTTCGCAGCGAGCAGCTGAATCTGTGTAGGAAGAGCATGGTTAGCCGCATTGAATTGGCGATCAGATGATTGTAGGGTTCAGGGCGGACGGAAGCGGGGTCAAGTTTGGCTGGCATGGCAACCAGATGGGATGGCGAATCTAGCATGCCACACCACAACTGATCAATGCCCGAGACAAACAGGAATGGGGAGCAGTCTGGTAGAAGGCAGCGGATGAGGCAGGCAGCGGGAGGCTTGCTCGCACGATGCCAGATCCGGCGGATTGGCAGCGCGCAATCCATCTCCGTCCGAGACATCAGGGCCTTAGCGAAGAGTTGTTGACGAGGTGACAACTCTTTCGCCCGCCATTCTCCATCTGCCGCTTCCGACGAGACGGATCCAAACCAAAACATTCCCAAGGGCTAGCTGGTGGTTGAGAGGTCAGAGGGAGCGAAGATTGGAGCTTACCGAAACAGAGGACTGGATGTCCAGAGAAGGCGAAGAAGGGTGGTCGAAGAGTACAAAGACCCGAAGACGAGAGCAAGTCTGTGTATTGTGCCGGGGGGTAAGTGCTCAGGTCGGGGCGGGCCGCCCGTGGTTAAGAGAAATCGAGGTAACGGCGCACAAAACCGCGAGGGGACGACGTCGTGAGGGACCCGGCGGTTTGGGAGATGACCGGAAGGGTGAGGTCGGGTCGGGCGTTCGGTGGACAGACAAGCACAAGATAGTTACCCGAGTAAAGGACGACACAGAAGAAGATGGAAGCCGGCGAAGGGGTACACAAAACGAGAGAGTTGGCGACGCAGGCCCGCGGTGCCTGGGAGAGTGATGCAACAGCAATGCGACGGCGATGGTGAGAGGAACAAAGACCCGACGGCACTGGCGACGGACGAGCACCAGAGTGGAATCAGAAGCGAGAAGAAGGAGACGGTTGGCCGAGAATTATTTTTATTTCCTTGGCCCAGCGTCGCACTGGCGCTATGGGATGGGAGAGTGGGGAGAGCGAGGAGGGCGTGGGCAGGAGGAAGCGCCTCTCGTTGGCAGGCGCCCCTGCCTCGGGTTTTCATGGATTTCATGCCCCTGTCGACCCAGATGCTCTGGCCGGGCAGCGCCTGCAGTTGCAGTGGACACAAAGAAGGCCACTCGGTGCAAGCACAGCAACCTGGGAAAAAAAGCCACGACGAGCTGAGCGAGGCTTGGCACGCCACGACCTTCCATTAACTAGGTAGGTATGGTACCGCAACAAAACATGCGTGCCTTTTGTGGAATGTGTTCGTCTTTTGTCCGTGTTGACACGACTTCGGACTGCGTCGCCCTGGCGGGAAGGAAGAGCTGCCCGGTGCTTGGTCTCTCGGCGACCGGAGTGCTCGCCCGGGCAACGCGCTAGATCGCCAAGGATTGCTTCCCCTTTTCCTCGCTGACTGATGGACGCGTCCAAGCCTTGCGTGCTTCTCCAAACGATCGTCAACTATTGGTACTGTGCGGGACGCTCAAGCTGGCTGTGATCAAAGCAACCCCAGAAGACTGACAAGGCAGTGGATTCCAGCGAAGCAAACTTGTATCTTTTTGCCATAAAGGACAAAAGCACAGCAGCTGCCTGCTAAGGCACCGGTAGTTGCGCAAGGACCGGGTGCAAATCCTTCAACCGGCGTTGGGAGGCGGCGGCTTTCCATCATGGGCGGTGGGACCAACAATGAATGGGCCAGCCATCGGAGCCCCGGCGGCCCAGGGCCAGTGCCCAGCCAGAAACGATGCGGGCCAGATCGGGAAGATCCCCCCCGGCTTCTGCGGATCTCGGCCCACCTCGCAGCCCCGTTCCTGGCGAGTCTCCGGCTCGCGTCTTCAATGCTCCATCCAAGCATGATGTTGAGAGCTTCTCGTATCTTCCTCAAGTGGTCCTCGTTTGAGCATTCGGCTGCCCTTGATTAATTGAGCATGATAAATTGCCCAGCCATTCGATTCTGATACTGCAAATGCCTTACTTTGCCGCACGTCATCCTCGGCGCCCAGCTTGCTTCACAGCGTCGCTTTCTGCAAAGCGAACCAGGCATGTCGGGGTTGGTAGGAGGCTAGGAGCCAGACTGGCCGTGCCGCATACATAAGAGACAGAATAAGGTATGGTGGTGCCTTGGCGTCAGTGCTACTGACACAGTTACGGATACTCGGTCCCTCACACAAACCCCGTTTCCGACAAGGGCCTTGTTGCAACGGCCACGGGGTCCATCAGATCCCACAAATGGCCAACGCAAGCTTTTGTTTACAGGCTCTGGAGTTTCACAACTCGCATTCAGCCTGAGACGGCCGCTTCGGGGGCAGATGACGTGGTGGAGTACCGCGTACCGTATGTAGGACTGCGTAGGTGAATCCGAAGAATGCAGCATCCGTCGCTCGACTGGTGACAAAAGAACCTTCAAGGGGTTACTTGCTCTCGGGGAAGAGAGGCGCGCCGTTTTATGTATCAATGCCCAGCCATGCCGGCGTGCGAGTGGATGCTCAGACCACGCCGAGTCCGATGGCAACTCGGCGTGTTTCGATTCGGTCTCTTGCGGCGCAGCTGGGCTCGTATACGGCTTTCGTACTTGTAGAAGTATGTTCCGGTGCATGGAGCACGAAGTGGAGAGCTGAAGCTGTGCAGTGCAAGAGCGCTGTGTCTGGGTGAGTGTTGAGCTTGTCCGAGTCCGCCGCGAATCACAGGCCCACGTGGTTACAGACTTGTACTCCATAGTGTCGCCCGAATAAGGTAGTTCAAGCATCGGGGAGATGGTGGTCCATGGTTGGGAACCGGATTGACACTTTACAGCTGCCACCTAGCGTCGTTTTGTTCTGAGAGTATCCGTAGGAGGAAAAGAGGGAAAAAATTAAACGGAGAACAAAGCAACAAAAAAAGGCAAGAAAAAGAGACAAAAAGGGAACTGGCTCGGGACTTGATTGGATCGGGCCTGACTTGGCTGACCTGCAGGGGCAATCAGCGGACTGATGAGGAAAGTGGGTCCCGCCCTTTTAGGCTGCGGTGGGCGCCATGACATCAGCCACTGCAGTTGCAACTTGCGGCAGGCACCTCACCTCGGAACACTAAATCCAATGGAACCTGACTGGAATTGGAACGGCAGCCGGCATTTAAAAATGCCCGATGCAGCTTTGGCAACGTCGTCTCTCAAACGTCGAATTGACCGACTGTACTGTATGACTGCAAGGGAGCGATCTTTCCCTGCAAAAGAAGGAGTTGGTGCTTCAGCGTCACGTCGTTTCGAAACGCCAAAAGAGGGTCCCAGGGGTTGGAGTTGTTGCTGCTGTCACGGTTGTTGCCGCCGGTGGCGGGGAAGCCGCCGGCAAGCGGAGCCTTGCCGAACCCGGCACCTGATGAAAGACGGAACAACTGGCACCATTGTCTTCGTCTCGAGCTCGAGGTCCAGTACCGTCGCAGGGCGGATTTTTGACTCGGGCTGAAGCTGAACAGAAGCGCCTTGGTGGTGTGATTCTGCCCATCTCACTGAGCAAGGCCACAAGCAAATCGAGTGCGCCGCGCGACGAAAAGAGGGATATTGCCCTTGAAGTTTTTCGCTTTCGGAGCTCTCGACGCCGACGCTGGACGCGCCGCAACACGGACGACCCGAGACCGACCCTGATCGCATCCCACCATGAGCTCGCCGACAACGCCGCGCGGCCCGGTCCCGCGGGGATCGTTCCTGCTGCTACAGGACGAGCCGCCTGTTGCGCCCATGGGCCATGGCGCGCTGGCCTCTCTGATCAGACACCGCGGCCGCGAGGGTGAGGAGGGCCCCGGTGACGGCCTCGAGGACGAGATGTCGCGCCGTGACGACCGTCGCCTGAGCGCCATCCTCAACAGCTCCGCCGTGCGCAGCATGCGCCTGATCGGGAACAGCAACCCTCGCTACCGCTGGGAGCAGTACTGGAAGACCGAGGAAGAGCTGGCTGCCATGCCCAAGCACATGTTTGTCCTTCCCCTTTCCACCGCTTCACCGCGGGCGAGGATTTGATTATGTGTAACTCACAACTCTTGCTCTTCCAGCCGCAAGTACCACGAGCGCGTCAACTACTTGGTTCAGCAGTACCTGTACATCGACAGGCTGCTCGACTCGTCCCTCCCCCACGACCTGCTCAACGAGTACAACAACATGCCCGCGTCCGCCTTCCGCGGCGTCGAGGTTCCTGCCACCATCATGGAGACATCGTCCGCTTCCTCCGTGGAACCCGCCCGCAAGGTTGTGCGGACCCCCAAGGCCATCTATCGCTCCACCGAGACCACCCCGCTGTTTTCGGCCCGCGACGGCTCTTCGTACGGCGCTGCCGTCGAGGATGATGACCCGGCCGAGGACGGCGATGTCGAGGCCGGGCGCCCGAAGCCCGAGATCCCCTGGCTCGAGGACGACGTGGTCGACAGCGACGCGCCCATCGTCACCCTCGCCATCTACATCAACTTCGCCGCCAACCTGATCCTGCTGGCCGGCAAGTTCGTTGTCATTCTCTCGGTCCCTTCCGTCTCGGTCCTGGCCAGCTTGGTCGACGCGCTGCTCGACTTCCTCTCGACCGTCATCGTCTGGGTCACTACATGGTTGATCCGCAAGCAGGACCAGTACCGCTATCCCGTGGGCAGGCGGAGGCTTGAACCGCTGGGCGTGCTCGTCTTCTCTGTCATCATGATTACTTCGTTCGTCCAGGTCGCCCTCGAGGCCATCCAGCGGCTGGCCTCTCCCAACCACGAGATCATCCAACTGTACGCGCAATGCCCCGACCACACGTCCATCTATCTTCTCTTGGCCAGTGTACTGACAGCCTTGGCAGCGGAATCCCGGCCATTTCCATCATGCTCGGTACCATCGTGATAAAGGGCCTGTGCTGGCTATGGTGTCGCCTCGTCAATAACTCGAGCGTTCAGGCACTGTGAGTTTTTTCTCTGACCCTTCTTCCTTTCTCCCTCTGAGATCACTGAGTTACTGACCGACTCGCGACACAGAGCGTCAGATGCAAGTACTGGTACGTTTGGAACCAGTGCTCCTTGCTGCCTACTGCTGCCATTGTGCTTGGCTCTGACAGGCTCTGACTGACACAACCATTTTCCAGACGTTATCTTCAACGCTGGCTCCATCGCCTTTCCGATCAGTATGCACACATTTCACTCCCGTCTTATTGTGCAAGTTGCTGACACGCGAGTCCCTACAGTTGGTTTCTACGCCGGGATATGGTGGCTCGATGCCCTCGGCGGTTTACTCCTGTCCCTTGTGGTCATCTTCAACTGGTCCCAGACCTCGTTTGAACACATCAGGCATCTATCAGGCTTCTCCGCCACAGCCGACCAGAGAAACATCCGTGAGCCCACCATGCCATGCCCCGGATTCCTTTTTACTCGGGAATTACGTGTCTGACCGTTCTCAGTACTCTACCTGACCATGCGATTCGCCAAGACCATCAAGCAGATCCAGGGGCTACAGGCCTACCACGCAGGCGACAAGCTCATCGTCGAGGTCGACATTGTGCTCGATGCCAGCACCCCGCTCAAAGACAGCCACGACCTGAGGTGAGCCATGTCTTTTCTATCCAGATCCAAGCTGCCGAACACCGGCTCATACCATGAACAACAGCGAGAGTTTGCAATACGTCCTGGAATCGGTTCCCATCGTCGATAGAGCCTTTGTGCACGTCGACTACGCCACATATAACCTGCCAACGCACATGGCGCAGCAGAGCAGCTAAGACTGGTCAAGTTATTGGCGGTCGTATTCAATCTGAAGCAGTCGATGTCGGACGAATCGGCTCGCTTCTCGCGGTGTTGTATGAGACGGTTGCCAGCACTGTTGAATCATGTACATTCCTGTAACAACAGATGACTTGTAGATAGCACGCGTTTGATCTTCGCGTGATCTACCTAGAGAGACACAACTAGATCACGTAAGAACCTTGCCATGGGTTGAAGGAGATACCACAAGATAGATTGGTGGTCAGCTGGCCATTGTTATTCAACCTATTGCATGTATTATATGACGAGTATTGCTATGCAGCCCGGATCAAAGCTTGGCTTGAAGAGGCAGAGAAGGGAAGAAACGAAGAGAACACAAAGAACACCGCCAACGGCTGCCCTCCCCACCTCGGATCAGTACGGAATACCGTTGGTCAGCAGCTGGAACTGGTCGTAGATGCCGGTCGAGTAGCTGCCATAGCTCCGCTTAATGAGCCCCTTCATGAACTCGGCCGCGTCGCGCTCGCTCTTGTCGAGCACGAAGCGCTCCTTGAAGTGCTTGACGCTCTCGGGCTTGAAGCACGGCAGCCCGCTGTCCATCATGAGCAGCACAATCTGCGACAGCTTCTCCGTGTACTGCCGCGACGCCAGGAACGCTTTCACGCAGAGCTCCTCGAACCACTTGAAGGCCTGGTGGTCCGGGCTGCCCCCCATGACGGCCACCATCTCGGACGTGAGCTTGAAGGGGGCCCGCTCAAACTTGATGCCGCCCGGGGCGACGTCGAAGCAGAAGCCAAAGTCGATGTGGAGGATGTGGCCGGCGTCGTCAATCATGATGTTGCCGTTGTGCCGGTCCTTGAACTGCAGGAGGAACGAGATGACCGAGTAGGCGGCCATGCTCTTGACAAAGTTGTTCCGCGCCTGCTGGAACCGCAACGAGTCCTCGTTGCCGTACTTGGAGACGAAGTAGTCGTAGAGCCCGTTGACGGCCTCGCGGCCGAGCATGTCCCGAGAGATGGAGTTCGGCAGGACGTCGATGACACCGCACCCGGGGGCGGTGGCGGTAACGCGGTACGGAAACACATAGACGTCGAGGCCGACGCTGTGGAAGATTCCGCGGAAAGCGGCGATCATTTGGAGGGCCAGCACGTCCTGGCGGCAGTCGTCGCCCACCTTGAAGATGGCCGACTGCCAAACCTCGATCGTCTGCGTCTGGGCGGCCGGCTTGTTGGTGTTGCCGCCCTCCTCGAGCATCTCCTCGGCCTCTTCAATCCCGCCCTTGTTCTTCTTGATGCGGAACGTCGCCATGTAAGGGGCCTTGGCGTGGCTCTGCAGAGGTTTCCCGGACTTTCGATCAATGCCGATGACCACACCGTCGGGGTTGCTGGGCAGATACACGCCGACTTCAACCTTGATCTTTCGGAGCTCTTCCTCAATCTTTTGCTTCTTCTCCGGCTTGGACCGCCCAACCAGCGGCTTGAGCTTCCCCGAGATGCTCGTGACTTCGTCAAAGAAGGCGAACTCGCGTTCATAGAACTCGCGGTCTTCCTCAGAGAAGCTGTCGACCATGTGGCCAGTGACCTTGTCGAGGGTTGGCTTGATGGCATCGGGCTAAAATGTGAGCCATGGGTTAGCATTTTATCTGGCATCTGAGTTGTTTCAGGCGTTTCTTACAATCTGAGAGTCGTCATCTTTGTAGGCGTTTGCCTTCATGTTCCAGATGATCTGGTGCGCAAAGAGCTGCGAGAACTGTGCAGTTTCCAGAATGTAGCGCTCTACATAGCCCAGGGCGTCGTATCGGAGAGTCTGGACGATCTGCGGGACATAGAAAAACGTCACGTCGACAGAGTGGCTCTCGAGTGCCCTCATGGCGTACTGAATCAGATAAGGATGGTGTTTGTATGCCGGCAAAAAGAGCGTTACGGCAGTGATGGGGTTGACTGGCGCCCAGAAGAGCAGGTACTAGCAACGTTGTCAGCAAGAGAACATCAGTACAACAGACGGGCGAGGCCGCCGTCACGGTTGGCTTACCTTGAGCTGGAAGCTGACATCGTCGGGCAAGGCGCCGTTGATCAGGACGGGAATGGCCTCGGGCTCCTTCGCGGCTTTGGCGGGGAAGTTCAGCAGCAACCAGCGGACTTCCCTTTGGACGCGCGGGTAGGGGAATCTGCTCGCCAGGTGCACAGCCAGGGATGGGCTCTCGACCCATGCCGTCCGGACAAGGGGCTGGACTGCGGCCTGTGGGAAATCAAGTACTGTGAGCACGCTGGATGCGATATGACGGTCAGGAGAGGCGGGAATGCGTACCTCGAGTGCGGTTTCTTTCCCTCCGTAATGGAAGGTCGAGTGAGGCCTGGAAACGTCGACCGGGTAGGCCCACACGTGCAGCCTCGAGTGCTCGCTTTCCAGGAGGAGCACAAGTAGCCTCTCCTTGGGAGCAAGGGACTTTATCGTGCCCACCGACTGCGCCCCAATAGTGGCCGTCGCCGCCAAAGCCGCCATGATATCCTCGATCAGGCGGATCTCGGTTCTGAGCTGCAGGATGTTACTGCCGAAGGACCAGCGCGGCGGAGCGTTGAACCAGCCAAGACCCGCAGACAAGATCTGGTCCTTCAGACGGTACTGAGCAACGGCGCCCATTGTCGTGCTCGTCTTGAGAACCTTAAGACCATAGAGTACCAATTGGAATCGGATCTCTCGTGCCATAGGATGGGGTGTTGAGTTCTTGACTGCCTCGAGCGTCGAGTCAAGGAGGCGGAGGAAGAAGTGGTGCGTGTCAGGGCTTCCCAGGCGGGTAGCATTGTAATGGCTGCTCAAGAACTGCAAAAGGCGAGAGTGTGGAGCCAGCATGTTGTGGACAAACTGCTGATGCTTCGCGAGCGCCGCGTTGTCGCTCGGGGCGAACTCTTGTCTGAGGAAGAAAGGGTCGGGGCTCGTGATGGAGGCGCTGAAGAGTCCCTGGCGCTTCTGTATGCTGGACTCCCAGCCCTGTACAATTTCCGCCAGGATACGCGGTTCCATCCGGGGGTTCTCGTTCATGACGCCGAGCCAGAGGGAAATACCGAGCTTGATCGACTGCTTGGTGAACATGGCAAACGGGATGCTGACGAGATAGTGGATGATGGAACACTCATCCTGCTCGCTTCGGCAAAGGAGGGCGGCAGCGCGGCGAAGAATATCCCTCACGTCGGCGAGCGACGTGGCTTTCCGGCTGAGAATGCGCTTCTCGATGTGGGAAAGAGCGGTGATAGCATCGGCGCTCTCGCTACCAGACGACGTGACGAACGATGCCCGGCGGTCCATGGGCATGAAGCTGAGCCATCCCCGGCTGTGGTCAGGCAGGGTTTCCGAGTACCGGTATTCCTGACGGGTCGTGTACTGGGCCATGAAGTCGGAGGCCGTGTTTATGGGGTAGTTCCCGAGCTTGTCCAGCGACAGCAGTCTCTGGTCGGTTGATGGGATGGTCGAGCCGACCTCGACAGCGAACGACCTCCCAAGAGACAGGTGGCCGTAGCCGGTTTCGTCGTCAAACTCGGACAGGTACGTCTGCAGGAGCCCCTTGACATCAGCTGGCGCGATGTCGATGGCCCTCGCCAACCAAGTCTTTGCCTTTTTGTACAGGTTGTCGAGGGTCAACTGCCTGAACAGGTAGTCGTCCGAGAGCTGGACAACCACGTCGCCCCTGGAGGACCTAAACGTGGTCCTTGGCTCATACCGGTCTGTTTCTGCTTCCAGGCAGCTGGTCCACATCAACGACAGCAGCTCAAGGAGTGTGAAGAGCGATGACCGTTGGCACAGGGCCGATGGCATAAACTCGATGAGGCGGTCCGCGCAGCTGAATGCTGCCTGCTGCACTCTCTCGATCCGATGGCAGCAGCTGCAGAATATGGCGGCAAGCTGGGCCGCGGCATACTGAGCCGAGAAGGTGGGGTTCGCGGCATTCACCGTCTTGTGTAGGTACCGTTCCACGACGGCATTCATGATGGCATCCATGGTGCGGCTCACCTCGCCTCGCCGCATGCTGGGCTCAAGAAAGTACGACAAGGCCTTGGTGCAGTCGCCGGCGTCAGCTCGCAAGCTCTCAACGAGCCATGCGGCCTGGAGAAAAATGGTCTTGCGATAGCTGAGTCCCTTAATCTCGCTGCTTCGCGTGGGGAGCAGCTCGGAAAGAAGCTTCTTCTGCAGGGACTCCCGCTCGGAGCTCTCGCCTCTACGGAGGATGGGGTTGAGGTCAATGTCACTCTCGTCCTGTTCCCCGCGATTCTCAAAGACCAAGGGCGGCGAGTGAATTGCCATGATCCGGAGGTGGCTGAGGACTTGCTTCCCGCGGTCAGTGGAAGGAGTGAAGCCGTGAACGACAATGTTGAACCACGCATCACGAAGCATGGATCGGGTGTCGTCATCCATGGACTCGTCGAACGCGTGCGGGTTGGCGGACATGAAGACAGCGAGCGGGGGAAGCAGCTGGGCGATTTCGCGAGCAGCCAGTTCTACGTCCGACTCCTTGGCATGGTGACTGTGGTTGGCGTGAGCATCGCCTTGGGAGATGATGCCGTCGAGCAAGTGCTCCAGGTAGATGTCGAACAGGGGCGAGTCTCGCTGGATGTTGGCCGAAATATGGGTCCTGGCTTTCATGACCTGGGCCAGAGAACTATCAGCACTCGCCAGCTCGGCAGCACTCTGCGTGTGGATCGACTTACCGCTTGCAAAATTCCGTCTCTGTTCTCCATGACCGCGTCATGGGCAACGGCGGCGTAACGCTTGAGGAGGTAGCGGAACTCGGACTGACCGCCGCTGAGAGCCAGGGAAGCGGCACCGGTGATGATCCGGGCATCCAGGGGGCTGCTTAGCTTGACGATTTTTTGGGCGAGCATTGACTGGGCGAGGCCCGTAATCTTCTCGTCCTTTGATGCGGCCGCAATTTCACAAATGGCTTGCACCACGTTCCCCTGGACAACCCAAGACTCCTCTTCGCCAGAGATTCGCAAAGAGATGGAGCTGCCCGTAGATTGCCTGCCTCGATACACCTGGGATGCATCCTGGGCGTCGCTCCCGCTGGCTCCGTTGGTAAGGGGGCGCTCGTTCCCGGGGCCCAGGACGTTGCCGAGGGTGTACAGTGTGGTGATGACGGCATCCTTGGAAAGCATCTGCAACACAAAGGCGAGCGACTTGGAGGCCACGGCGACCATCTGGCTCTTGGCGCCGCTCTGGACTATGAAGCGCGGAAGGAGACGGCTGACGTTGACGGCGTATGAGGGCGAGACCCTGCACAGCAGCGCCATGGATTTGAGGACGACAGCGGCAAGCTCGTCATCGGCCATGCCAGCGGGGTCTCCCAGCGCGTCCTCGAGCCAGGTCATGAGGACCTCAGAGTCGGCGGCGTCTTCATTCAGAGTGCACGCGTTGAGGTAGCTGATAAGGGCACAGGCCTTGACGGAGAAGGCCAGCCTCTGCTTTGCCGGGGAAAGACTGTCAAAGTCGGCGCTCGATTCCAAGTCGTTCATTTGGTCAATGGCAACGGCGGCATACAACTCGACCGAGCGGAAATCCACCTCGGCGCTGCGCGCCGTCAACGGGCGGCGCAGGCCGTTACCAGACATGATGACGTCGAGAACGTGGGACTCGCGCAAGGCGTCTTCCTCAGCGACCAGGAGCGATGTGGCAGCTACGAGAAGTCGCATGAAGCTGCGCTGCAGCAGCAGGGCGCCCAGGGGGCGGCCGATTTCCTCATAGTGGCGCACCCACCGTTTCCACTCCTTGACTTGGCGATCGTGAGAATGGGCATTCCGAATGGTCGAGAAGGCGGCCTCTACAGCGACGAGGAAGGGCTGCGAGAGAAGGTCGCGCATGCGCATCACCAGGCCAAGACGGCCCCCGGACCGCCAGAAATCGGCCTGGGCACAGGCGGCATCCAAGAACCCCAAGAGAGCAATGGCAATGGTGGCAGTTTGGGTGGCATCCTCCAGGGCGCCAGGATCGTCGTCGTCGTCGGCGTGAGAGACGCTTTCGGTCGCGTGCGCACATGAGCTGAGGAAGGCCGAGATGTTGTCAGACACGATCTGCTGCACGTCTGAAAAGCGGGCTCCCAAGGAGAGCAGCGCGGCCGTGACATGAAAGGCCAAGGACTCGGTGGGCGACGGCTCGATCTTGCGGAAGAAGGGCGAAGGGGCAAAGGCCTGGACGTGGGCGTCCAACAGGTAGGGGACGAGGTGACGGGACAGCTTCTGGGCGCTCTGGGGCGTCTGCAGAGATGGCGCTGTTTTGCAAAGGGCGAGAAGGATCTCGTACTCGCGGATGGTCTGGAGAAGGGGCCGAGTCAGCCAGGAAACTGTGAGAAGGCAGGGACAAGCTGCGACTAGAAGAAGCTGGCTACCATGGGGACACGGCCAACCTCGGGCCTGGAAAGAGATGCATTGTGGCCGTTGACGGAAACAGACCCCGGGCTCTGACGGGTAGGGGTAGCTCTGCACAGTCGGTCGAGATCCGATCGGTTGAACGAGTCTGCTGGGCTTGTCGTCGCCAGCGCGGCAAGCCGCTGGAGAGCCTGGGAGCGGAGATCGCGAGCCATCGGGAGCAAACGGGGTCGCGAAAGCGGGAAACGATGGGAACTCGCTACAGATACAAGGCACGAGAGGAACTGGTGCCAATCAAGTTGATCCCAGAGTTAACTCTGGGATCCGGTGTCGTCGTGAGCAGGCGACAGAGCCAACGTTGGGAGCATACGGCGTGGCGCGGCGCGGCAAAGGTGGGAGAATCCGGCTTCTGTCTGTCCAAGTCTCCAACTGATGATGGAGAATTGGAGACGAGATGAAGACCGTCAGGGTGCACCAACCGCGAAATAATAAAGTGGGTCCAATAAATGGTTAGTCAGCCACAACAGCCCCGTGGAGCTTGGGCCACAGCTGCTTCAGGCTGCAGGGCTGACGCGCTGCAGGCTGCCAGCGACTCCATCGTTTGCTCGAGCTGAGGTTGCCCGTCAACAACCGATTTCCTCAGAACCTCAACTCTGCGCAACCAAACTGCACAACTCCGATCACTTCGCCATATTGACGCCAATTTGAAATACAGTCACTGCCGCATATTAGAAGGGATTCCGGTAGCCCGAACCGAGACACCATGGCCGCCATGTTCAGCCAGAACCCGCTCATGAACGGGCCAAACTACTCGGTCAGCGACATGCCGAGCGTACATGCCCCCGAGGGCGCGAGACAGCATCGTTTCGATCCGTACGATTTCTCCCCAAGATGATGCGGCACGCATCGCGCCCCGGTCTCTGTTGCTGGCAGGCCGGCTGACTCTCTCCATCTAGCTACGCCGACAACGGCGGCTCGACCCTTGCCATTGCCGGAGCCGACTTCACCGTCATGGCCGGCGACACGCGGCTTACCTCGGGCTATAGCATCAACTCGCGACACCACCCCAAGCTGTTCAAGATTGGCGGGACGACGGCCGACCAGAAGGACGCCACCATCGTGCTCTCGGTGGTGGGCTTTGCGGCCGACGGGGAGGCGCTCAAGGAACGGCTCGACGCCATCTGCAAGATGTACCGCTACCGCCACGGCAAGCCCATGAGCGTCAAGGCCTGCGCGCAGCGGCTGTCGACCATCCTCTACCAGAAGCGCTTCTTCCCATACTACTCGCACGCCATCCTGGGCGGGCTGGACGAGGAGGGCAAGGGCGCCGTGTACTCGTACGACCCTGTGGGCAGCTACGAGCGGGAGCAGTGCCGGGCCGGCGGAGCGGCGGCCAGCCTGATCATGCCGTTCCTGGACAACCAGGTCAACTTCAAGAACCAGTACATTCCCAACAGCGGCGAGGGCCACGCCCTGCAGGAGCGCGAGCGGCGGGCTTTGACGCGGAACGAGGTAGAAGTCTTGGTCAAGGATGCGTTCGACGGGGCGGTCGAGCGGCACATCGAGGTGGGCGACGGCCTGCAGATGATGATCATCACGAAGGAGGGGATTGAGGAAGTCCTGCTGCCTCTGAAGAAGGACTGAGCGGACATGCGAGGAGGACGGTCCCATGTACACTAACAGCCTGGCTCTTGCGTCGTCGCTTAGGTAGCAGCCTCCGAGGCAGCGCAGCTACCGAGCTGGCTGCACCGACACCGACTCGGGAGGCACGGCATGCGTGCGGTTGGCAACAAGCGCTTGTTCTCCATTAGCGCGAGAAATACCCAGCAAACAATTATCCTGCACGACGCGATCTCGGTCCAATTTTGCACGGCGCAGACGACCCAGAAGGGCCCACGCCAGCCGGCGACCAACAATACCATCCGCCGTGTGCTGGCGTGTCAATTTCCGCCAACGCTCCTCAGCTGACGGGCCGATGCCAAGAGCTCCAGGGCTAGGACTGCAAGTGACTTCAGGGTTCAAGAAACTCTTAGACTTATCCGCTGCATCATACCTTATGCGATTGTACTTCTAGTTCCAGTGCTCCCAGTGCCATCTACACGACCAAGAAAACATGATGACACCAGATGAACCTCCCAGCTCAAGCTCCAAGTCGGAGAGATTGCCTCGTGTTTAGTGCCCCCCTTATGACGTAACCGAGTTGGCAAGAAGTGGCTCTCCCGGGCCCACTTCTCCCGAGCTCCAACAGAAGCTTTTGGAAAAGGAGCAACGATGTCGCATGCTACTGAAGGCTTGTGTCTCATCATGGGCGCCCACATCTCGTCCAGGTACTCGAGCCCGTTTTCCCCGGGCAACTGTCCAGTGTCCACCGCATTGGGCAGGTTATGTCCGATTATGACCCCCATCGTCATGTCATCGAACAGCCGGTGCAGGTCGGAACTGGGCGCCTCGTCCGCGACATCAGGTGATGAAGAACGAGACTGCCTGGTGGTTCCTAGGTAGGCTCACTGCAGGAAGACTGACTGGATGCAGTGAAAGAGCTTCCCTTCTCCCTGGTAGCTCAATTCTGGACATCTCAACTTGGACTTCCTTGGGGAAAGGCAGTGCCGTCGACTCTGCACAAGCCCCGAGGAACCCTAAGGCGAGGCCAGGCTCTGGGCATCACATCACTTGATGCCAGCCAGGCAAGCCAGGGCCAAAGACACGGGCCCAGATGTGCGCATCCCGCTCCGCTAGTGTGGTGGCAAACCCAGCCTTGAGCGACCATCTTTCCCTGTTCCAGTTCCTGGCTGCCCAGCTTTGCCGCCCCCGATCTTCCCAGCCAGCTGGATCGGCTGGCGAACCGGACTCTTCCTGTACAGTAATAACAAGGCGCCGCAACTGATACTCACAGCAGCGACATCATTGTACTCACTCGATTCTTGTCCTCGGCACCCTTACTTGACCACCCAAGGAGAACGAGAACGCCGTATCCGGCTGCCGTCTTTCGAAGACACACTGTGCCCAAGGGGCTTTCTTTCCGGCCCGTCTTGCTCAACGCAGGGTCTCGACCAATTCCCGCCTATCAACAACGGAGCATTGGAGGGTACGCGCCGTTCCCCCCTGACCGGCCTTCGTCCCACCCGGTTCTAGACACCGGATGTACACAGCTAACTGGTTGTGTTGATTAGCAGACCCGCCGCCGCCACCGCCTCCTCCGCCAAGGTGCCCCAAATACCTGGCATCGGTTTGGCCACCCACACCAGCAGTACTGTGTAAGGTTCCTGAGCTTTAGAGAACTCCTCGTTGAGAGACCGACCAACCCAGGTGTTTGCCGCGGGCCCTACACTGCTGGAAGTTGCTGGGCTCTATTCTGTAACCTTACCTAAGCCGCCATTGCTTTACTCTCCAGCTTGCCTCTCACTTCGGCCGGGTTACCTCCCCCGGCAGCTTTTCCCAGCCCACCCCGAGTGCCGGAGCCTATCCCGTACCCGACTGTGCCATACTGCCCTGTTTTTGAACCGTGGCGAACAGTTACTGTGTGGCTTTCGAGGGGTTGCTTTCTCTCTCACGCAGCCGTCGGTCTCCGCCTGGACCTGACTTCCTTCTGTGTTGTCGTCTGACACCAACCATTCAACTCTCCTTCTCGCCGTGTGCCCGTCACGGCGTGCCCAGGACGGTTCTGGGCTCACAACCACCAGCACATCGATTCCTATGAGAGACGAGACAGCACACCCTGCTGCCACAGCCGAATTCCTTCGAAAGGACGTTGCAGCTCCAGCTGTTCCAACATCCGAGCCACCTAGTCCAAGCCGCATTGCTACCGAATTTCCATCCGTCCTGCCGGCTTCGCAACAACGGCAACCCGAGCAAACGACCAACCCAGAGCATGCCTATGTGCCGCATGTCACGATGACGCATCAACAGAGACCAGCGGCGTTCGACATGAGCGCCATGGCAAACGCTCTCCCGCAGGGGCCCTATCGAGGAGCACCCTACAACCACGGCCAGCAAAGATACGGCCCCCCCACGGGCCCAATGGCTCCCCAATATGGGTCTGCCAGTGCCATGGGTCCTATGCCGACGTCGGACTACTACCTCGCACAGCACACCCATATGGGACCATTCTACCAGACGACGCCCGCCGCCATGGCGCCCAGGGCCGACCTGGGCTACTATTCCAGTCCGGTTGTCATGAACCAGATGCCGCATGGAGGAGGACAGTTCTACTACACCTCCGCAGCCGGCTTCCCAGGACATGCCCCCAACTTGAACGGTCAGGGGCACGCTACGCTTGGGCACTACGGGCTAGCACCGAATTTGTATCACAATCCGGGTTCGAGAAGCCAACAGCAATCGCTGCCAGGCGGCCAAGAGGCGGTCCAACTTCCTACCTCGCCCGTCTCGCAGGTCAATGGTAAGCCTCAGTGCCTCAGGGGGTCAATTGAGAGGAGTCAATGTCACAGGAGCTGACCGTTCCCCAGGAGCAACAGGTAGCCGCCAAAACATGGTCCGGGGACCACCGAGGAAACCAAGACAGAGTGGTAAGTTCTAACGTTGTTGAATTAGTTCGAGCCAAGGTACGGAAAGTATGGCTGACATTCTACTTCTCCAGGCCACGCCATCTGGATCGGCAACCTCCCGCCACAAACCAACTTGATGAGCCTGGTGCACCACGTATGCAGGGAGACCGAAGGACTCGAGTCGCTGTTCCTGATATCCAAGAGCAACTGCGCCTTTGCCAACTACAAAGACGAGCAGCTGTGCGCGGCGGCGCAACGGAAATTGCACGACTCCAAGTTCATGACGGTCCGGCTGGTCAGCAGGCTGCGGAAGAGCACGGTGGAGGGCCCGGCGGGTGTCACGGCTCCCACGGGGCCATCGGCGTCGGCACCGCAAGCAGCGGGCTCACAAGAAGCTGGTGTTTCTGGAGGTGAGGGCGGCGAGACCAGCGACGAGAATGGCGTTGCGTCGGGCACAGTGGGTCAGGAAGCCAAGGCAGCAACGCCTTTGATGGATGGCCGGTCGCAGCACAGGGATCGCTTCTTCATTCTCAAGAGCTTGACGGTAGAGGATTTGGAGTTGAGTGTCCGGACAGGGATCTGGGCTACCCAGGCGCACAACGAGGAGGTCTTGAACTCGGCATTCCAGGTGAGCATTACCCTGGAGCACCAAACGAGACAAGCCATCGACTGACAGGAACTCCTGCAGACATCAGACAACGTGTACCTCGTCTTCTCGGCCAACAAATCGGGCGAATACTTTGGCTACGCACGCATGGCGTCCCCCATCAACGAAGACCCGGCAGCCGCCATCGAGTTCGCGCCCAGCGCGCAGCCGGCGAGCGAGGTGGACCTGCCCAAGGCCATACCGACCGAAGCGACCGAGTTCGCCCCCAAGGGCCGCATCATCGACGATTCGGCCCGCGGCACGATATTCTGGGAGGCGGAGCAGGACGACCAAGGGGTGTCTGATGCCGGCCCCGACGGGGGACAGGACGACCATGCCTCTGCCGGCGGTTCGGCTGCCGGAGGGGACACGGGAAGCGTCCGGAGCGGGCAGGACGGCAGCAGCGTGGCGGCGGAGCCCAAGGCCTGGGGCAAGCCATTCCGGCTCGAGTGGCTGTCGACGTCGCGTCTGCCTTTCTACCGCACGAGGGGGCTGCGCAACCCGTGGAATTCGAACAGGGAGGTCAAAATTGCCCGCGACGGCACCGAGCTCGAGCCGTCGGTCGGGAGGAGGCTGATTGGGTTGTTCAACCGGGTGCAGAGCCCGGCCTTGGGCATGCTTCCGCCCATGGTCCCGCCGATGGGCCCGCTGGGAGCCCGGATGCCGCCGGCGCCTGTTGCGGCTGGGTATCCTCCTGTGCGATAGTATGGTGTCGATGTGTTGTATCCTGGGCTGATGGTAGCGTCGAACTGATGGTTTCAGACTCAATGGGATTTGGGCGTATCTAGGTGACTGTACTGTGTATGACATGCATGTAGCGCTGTGTTGATGTCGCCGTGTTCTCCTCACAACCATGGACCCAATTGCAGCTGAAACCTGTTCCTTGAGCCAGCACGAGACTTGAATCCGCTCGACCGTTCCTGACGAGGGGAGGGGTGTCAACAAGCTCTGTGCGCTTACCTGGTTGGCTCTTGGTGTTTGGAAGGCACCTCTTGCCCTTCTCGTCTGTGTGGTGGGGCGTGGACCCCCACCTACCGTACTCAGTTGAGGACCTTGCTGGCCCAGGAAACCGCGAACCCTTGAATGACGTCACTGCAGAGCAGCTCCCTGGTCTCTTGCCGCCTAGACTCTTCTCGAACCCACTCGCACTTGGCAAACCGAAACAACACCTTTCACCTTTCCGAGGTGCGTAGGAAAGCGCCAGAGTCGACGATCTCCATCTTGTGTCACGGTCCGAACGATGCAGATCGGTCCGGAACCCTCTAGCACACTGTAAGAGCTTCGGCTTGGTGGTGATGGACACCGCAGTCAGTTGGCATCACTCAATCACACTTGCCCATCACTTCACATCGCAGCTTCTCCGTGACACAACAGCATTCCAGAATCCTCCAACACGGTCGCTCATCCCTCTCTGATCATGATGCATCACGAAGTTTGTAGAAGGTGCCGTCGTCGCGTCCAAGTGCATATAAGGCCTGGTGGGAGCCAGCCTTGAGTCGTCTCCTTTCCCTTCTCCAGAGATCAAGAAGACACAAAGACAGACTCGCGACACAACACATAGCCTTGTTCAAGCTCTCAATCTCACACTCAAATCTCATTCTACTCATCAATCACCACCTCCGCCAAAATGTCTCTCTTCCCGCGCAGCTTCTACGACCAGGACCCGAGCTTCACCCCACTCTTCCGGCTCCTGGACGAGTTTGACAACTACACGCGTGAGGCCCGCGGCGGCAACAACGAACGCCGTCACCGCGGCCGCAACCACGGCAGCTTCTTCCACCCCAAGTTCGATATCCGCGAGACGGAGGGCGCCTATGAGCTCCATGGCGAGCTCCCCGGCATCGAGCGCGACAAGATCAACATCGAGTTCACCGATCCCCAGACGCTTGTGATTCGCGGCCGCACCGAGCGCAGCTACAGCTCGGGCACCCCTCCGGTGGGCCTCGTCGAGAGCGGCGCCAAGTCGGCCGGAGCCATCACCGAGAAGGGCGAGAAGGCCGAGAAGGCCAGCGACTCGAGCGGCAACGCCGGCGAGTCGAACAACTCAGACAAGAACAACAAGTCGGCGCCGTTTGAGAAGTATTGGGTCCAGGAGCGCTCGGTTGGCGAGTTCGCCCGCACCTTCAGCTTCCCCACCCGCGTCGACCAGGACGGTGTCTCGGCCAGCCTTAAGGACGGCATCCTGAGCCTCGTCGTCCCCAAGGCCAAGAAGCACGAGGCGCGCCGCATCGCCATCAACTAAGGATCTCTCGCCGGATCCCGTTCTTTGTGATTCCCCGGGGCGACCACATCCACTTTCCGCCATGGCAACACCGCGATGAATTTTTTTTTGAGCATGGGATAGCATTGGCGTTGATTTCTAGGTCGTCTGAGAGCATGTTAGGTCGGGATTTCTGCATTGCTTTGGCGTCCGAGTTAGGCATGGGTCTGGAATCGGGAGGTTCTGGTTGCATGGCGGTATCTTCTGCGTTGCGTTCTCGAGTGCCTGGCGGCAGGGATTTCATGGTAGTATCTAGTTTAATCAACAGAAAGCCGCTTGTGGACATACACTTTCAGCTTTGCATCTGTGACTTGTGTCTTGCTGCTGTTGTTGGTGTGCCATGAGTATTGAGACCCCAAGGATGGATGTTGAGCTCGAATGTCAAATCCCCTAATGTCCCCCGACTTCCATCAACCTGCCTTGTGGGCCATGACGGTGGGAAGTCCTCACTCGACGGTCGACAACAATGTGCGCTGCTCAACCACTCATCTCATGGTCGCTTCTCGAATAATGGATGAGAATCTTGTGTGCGTGATCAATCGGCAGAGATGTACATGACTACCTTCAGAGTCAGAATCCAAAATCCTTCAAGAAATGTCACTCAAGTGGGACAGTCACTGACCATTGTTTCCTCGGACGAATGCGTCGCCATAACTCCGCCGCTTCACGCCGTTGACATACTCCTCGGTCTTTTCCAGTGCAATGTTCATGTATCCATCGACCGATTGAAGCTCCCCTGAAGCATGAAGCAAGATACAGTTAGCAAATGATCATGGCGGGACCTCCTCGCGCTGTTTGCAAGCAATCAGGTGAAGCACTCACCCTTGTAGACGACGCCCGAATTGAGCTTGACGGTAACCGGGTTCCCAATAATCTCGCTCAGGAAGCCCGAGGGATCTTTCCCTTCGCTTTGTGTGCCAGCGCCGTTCTCCATGGTTTGGCCGGTAGCTCTGATGTGTGAGCTGTGTTGTGCCGCCTTGAGTGTGATGGTTCCAGTGTGGTTTCCAAGTTGACCACAGGACGTGGTGGTTAGGTATCGTGCTTGGAGGCCCACAGCAACGGATGTGCCCGTTGGGGTTCAGTCCCACTTTTCCTAGCCCATCAGTCAATCATTCTGCTCTTGAGTCACAGATGCCAGGTAAGGGTTCAGGTTGTCAACTTCTGACTCCTGTGTCAACCACCCGACCCCAGAGCCCAACTCAAACGCGCTCTGAACGTCCCGGACGGCCATCAGGATGAATCAACGCAAGCTCCCAGATTTGAGCAGGCAAACAACGGTTTCAAGCATGCTCAACATAACTCTTGATCATCCCAAATGGAGACCAAGCAACTATATCTTTTCCCATGCCGTTCCATAAAATCTCTATGTGAGTTTGTGCCACTCTTTGAGCAGCGGCAGGGGCGTCCTCTCGTCGCAAGTGTAAGCCGCCAGGCCAGCAGTCACACACAGCCTCACGCCGAACCAGTTATAGAGATGAGCAATTCTCCCACCTTCACTCACGCTTGCTCAAAATTTTCTTCCTACTTTTGATTTGAGCCGCTCGCTGCGCATAAAACTCTGTTCTCTTGCGCCCGAAACCCAACAGAAATAGCTATCACAATCTCGACTAACGACTGATATCCTCAACCTTCCACACCATCCTTACCATCCTCCCGGTTTCCAGCATGGGTGGCTCAGCGTTCTCCTCGCTCCCCAATCCCCCTTACACTCCTCGGATGCCTCACGAGGTCTACCAGCGCGTGGTTTCCACCTGCCATGCTGCACTGCGGGAGCTTTTCGTCTGCGTGGCGACGCCAATCGAAGGCCCGGGGAAAATGGACCACGGCGATGTCGACATCCTCGTCGCTCTCGAGAGGAGGCTGGTGTTCCCGAATGGCCCAGGCCACTTGGCGTCACGTTCTCCCCACGAGCTGATGGGCGCCGTTCAGCGCGTCCTGGGTGCAAAGTATGCAATCGTCCACCCGACAGGCACGTCGGCGAATCTGGCGATACCGTGGCCTTCGGATACCAACCCACCTGTCATAACCTCGAATGGGAACCTCGGGGAGCCCCAAGAGAAGTTCATACAGGTCGATGTCCGCATCTGCCCGGATGTGGACCAGCTCTGCTGGGTAAGTTATCGTTTATGGCGGAATGTGAAGCACGCGAACCGGAAAGGATATTAACATGGCTACGCAGAGTCTTTTTAAGCATGCTCACGGCGACATCTGGAACCTGCTCGGCAGCACCATCCGGCCGTTCGGACTCACCGTCGACGAGGAAGCACTCTGGCTCCGGATCCCCCAGATCGAAAAGTTCGACCGCAAGAAGGCCAGGGTATGCCTAAGCCGAGAACCCGTCGAGATTCTACACTTCCTGGGGATGAAGGTCGAGGGCTTCTGGGCCGAACCGTTCGAGTCCGTGGATGCCCTCTTCGATTATGCGACGACCTGCCGGCTCTTCTACGTACGAGAGACTCCCGACGATGACGCAGAGGGCGACGCAACCGAAGCTGGGGTCATTGGCGGGGAGCAAGGGCGCAAGAAGCTCAAGTCAAACGACCGCCGCCGGATGAAGGGCCGCCCCGTGTACCGGCGCTGGATCAACGAGTTCATTCCCGAGCTCCGCGCCCAAGGAAAGTTTATCCGCAGGGGGCCCGGGACATCCATCGAAGAGGTCCGCGCCATGGTCCGGGACGAAGCGTTTGCTCGCTTTTTCGTCGAGCTGGAATACAAGCAGCGGCTGCGGGAGTGGCAGTTGAAGAAGGGCAACGAGCAGATGAAGACCTTACTCAAGGAACTGGTCCCCATCACCATGGAACCCCAGCACAGGGCCTGCCTGCTTTCGGCCCTGCGGAAGATGATCATGGAGGACGATTGGTCTTTTGGGATTGCGCCCCAGGATTTGAAAGATGCGGACGGGTTCTACAACACAGAAGCCGTACGCAGCTTCGTGCAGGAGAATATGGAAGAAGTGGCCAGGATTGCATGGGCGAAGCAACAGCAGAAGGCGCAGGAAGCCATGTTGTTGAAGGGGTCTGGCAAGAAGGTCGCAGCTGCGGTTGGTATCAATGGGTCGTGTACTTGAGAGATGCAGATAAACAAAACAAATCGCATGACAAACCAGGGCAAGTTGGAGGACGCAACCATTTCTTGCCGACATTTGAGAAGCGCAGGCGAACCATAATATTCTGAACACAACAAGCAAATCCCTTGATAAGGTGAGAAGCCTCAGATGGTTTGATCCGCTAGTATTGAGTTCCGACGGATCTGTGGTATCTTGACATACAAGCCCTATTCCTGTAGCAACCATGCAAGGCGCGCTGCCCAAAAGCAAAAATGCTCATCCATCAGACAAGGTAGACCGCTCTAGCCAGAACGCTTTGTTCTGCGTTGATTCCGCCACGTCAAGCCAACTCTCGAGCAACCATAACTCATACAGGGTATATTATCCATCGACAGCCTTAACAGTGTATCACCCCAGCTGCTACAGCCTCTCATCGGCATCAATGCTCTCATCCTCATCCACCTCATACCCCATCTCCTGCGCCGATTGGGCCCTCTCGTTCGCCTCCCTGACCGACTTCCAGCCATCAAACACAACCTTGTCCTCCGGGCGCTCGACAGGAGCCTTGATCAGCCCCTTCTTGGCCAGCCGTCTCCGATGCTGCCGCTTCTGCTCCCAGCTGTAGCGGGACGTGTCGACCGTGGTGATATCCGTGCCGGTGGCGGCATCGCGCACGTCGGCCAGCCAGTCGGCCACCTCGGGTTGCAGGCGGCGCGCGAGCTCCCTGCCCTGTCCGCCCGTGATCCATTGGTCCAGCTTAACGGGTATCGCGTAACCCCATGAGGGATCGTCCGAGGACCAGCCGCAGGACATCCCTGGGTAGCAGTAGTCCGGCTTGCAATACCGGAAGCACATGGCCGATTCTGCAAGGTACCACAGCGACAGCAGGAACAGAAGAAGGCCGAGCGGTGTGAACCGGAACTTTGGCTGGCGGTGCCAGAGGCGGGGGAGCGGTAGGTGAATGTATGTCACGGCCTCACTTGGTGTCGCCTCGGAGCCATGGCAAGCAGGGCAGGTCGCAGACTCCCCCTTGGCGCTGTCGCCATGTGCCGTGTGTTGCGGGTGTTCTTTGATGTCCGCGTGGGCAACTTTGTCCTCTAGCCGTTCGATCCCTTGCTTTGCGCTCCGAATGCCGAGGAGCCCTGTCTCGAGCGACCGGCTCAGCCGGTCGTAAACTTTGAGTTCCTCCTCCACGTCAAGCTTTCCGTTGTCGCTGGTTTCGGATTTTATTCCTTGGGCGCCCACGGGGGTGCTCCGGTGTGGTTGGGGAATGAGCAAATCGGCGATGTCGTCAAGCGTCGAATCCTCAATCTGGTTGACTCGTTGGATCTCCAGCAAGTCATCCTTGACGGTTGGCGGCCTGGCTGTGTTGATCAAGG
Organism: Chaetomiaceae sp. PF1801; assembly: GCA_023628475.1. Classification (NCBI taxonomy): domain Eukaryota; kingdom Fungi; phylum Ascomycota; class Sordariomycetes; order Sordariales; family Chaetomiaceae; species Chaetomiaceae sp. PF1801. The sequence goes on from JAMAKQ010000023.1 coordinate 309,252, forward strand.
GCGCGCGATGTCGAGATAAGGATCTGGCTCGCCGCCGAGCTGAAACCGATGATGAACGCCCGAGTACTCTGTCGCTTGTAGTTGACCGTGTCCGCTTGAGCTGACGCGATGCAATGCCCTCCTTCCCACTCTGCGTAAGCAGGGGTTTAGATTCCTCAAGGCTGCTGGTGCTCAGACGCCTGAAACCATTCTTCTCGTGCTCCGCGTCCTTCTCGGCGGCTTGGACTACCGCATGGCCCTCGGGCTTCTCCACCTTGACCGTGGCTGGCGTCTCCACGTACGCCCCTGTGACCCTAGGAGTGGGCAGTGTCGTGGGATCGACCTTGGAGGGCCTTGGTGTCTCGTCGGGCGCTTCCTCCTCGGGCTCCGGTGACGGGGCCCGCAGTGAACCTCGTTCTGACTGGTTCTCTTGGGGAGCAAAAAGCTTCATTTCCCCTTCTATGCGCTCGATGGGGTCGGAATCCGAGTGCGCAAAGCTTGTCCGTTTTGCAAGCCGAGACTCGACCGACGAACTTCTGGAAAGACCGGCAAAGCCGACAGTTGGCCTGATGATGCTCTTAGCTCTACCAATAGACCTCCTCTGTCTTGCGCGATCCGTTGGCTCCCGTTCTCGGATTGCAGAAGCTTGGCTATCTGCAGCGGCCTGCGCTTCTGGCGTGGGGCTGCGGTTCCTGGCGGCAGCCAGCCGAGCCAGAATGTCGCTCGATCTGTCTTTCGTCCCTGAGACGCGGCGGTGAGACTCGTTCCCTTCGCCGACTCTGACGCCGTTGCTTGGGCCTGTCGTATCGGTTGCCGAATGCCCGCCGGCGGAAGAGACAGGGAGGGGTTCATTCTGACCGGCCTGATCTTTCCCAGGAGGTGATGCGGCGGCTGTGGCTTCGCCATCCTGTCTGCGCAACCTGTCGCGGAGGGGAGAAAAAGTACGTATCGGTTCTCTGGCGGGCTTGTGTGCAATATCGGGAGACGGTGAACGCGACGTGCCAACGTCTAGTCCCCGAGATCCGCTAGCCGTGGCGAGCGCTCTCCTAGATAGGCTCTCGAACTCACGGGACCGAATCTCGTCTATCCTCATGCTTGCTCGGCTGACAGGCCGTCGGTTCGGAACTTCCACCTCGTCATCTGCTCCCTCCCCATGAGCAGCCTTGGCAATCCGATTTGAGTCCAGTGGTTCGTTGACAACTTTGAGGTCGGCTTCCGTCTCTTGCACGGGGATATTATCAGGCCTGGTGTCTTCTGGTTCATCTTCCAAACCGTCGGGGAAGCACCCGTTAAGCTCGGCTTCCAGCGCCCGTATCTGATCGATCTTGGTGTTGCTGCGCCCAATGGCAACGGGGGGACTGTTGGATAATTGCAAGTCACCACCGGTGAAGTCGGCATCCGCCTGCCAAGCGAAACTCCGGTTTGGGGTCTGTGAGTCTCGAAAAGCAATATCGCAACCCGCGAGCGGAGTGCTGCTCGGGCGCAGAGGCTCATCGCCGTCGTCGACACCTTTCTCCGGGGCGGAAGAGGAAGCATTACTGGGCGTCCGTCTTAGCCCCGGTAGGCGACGCAAAAGGGAAGGGCTGTGTGTCGTAGTTCTGGCACCCCGCGGGGAAGACGAGCCGTCGTGACTGGCGCCCCTGGATTTGACTTCTTTTCCCGCGTCGACAGTGCTAGTCCCGAGTCTTGGTCGGGAAAACAACCCGGTGCTGCGGCGGCCGCTGTCCTGCGAGGCTGGCTGATCGCGCGCATGATGGCGCAGCTTCTCGTCAAAGGTGCTGTCCGAGAGGTCGCCTTGTAGCGGCACATCGTGATCGTCATGTCCCTCAACCCCCGTCGCTCCCAGAGGCTTGCCGTTCAACCCTCCACGTCGCGGGGGATTCGATACGCTGGGGCTTCCCGTCTTTGCCGTTCTCTTCTCGGTCGATTCCCGCCGGGTGCGCCATGGTCGTGGCGCTGGGCTGGGCGATCCTTGGGCAGCCTCTTCTTCCTCGGCCAACCGATAGGCATCGGAGATGGTGAATGTGGTTCGCTGAGCGGGCCGAGGAATTCGTGTTTTGTTTGGCGACGCGGCATTGGCGTCGGAGGTCGAGCCCGAGCTCGAAGGGCGAGCAACATCCTCCTTTGCGGTCGGCCGTGAGAACAGGCTCTTCCTGCGGGACGCGCTGTTGATGACGAGAGGCGAGGTGAAGCGGGTGTTCGACTGGGCGGGTCTCGTATCGGGGTTCGTGCCGGCCTTCTCTGGCCCTTTGCGCTCCATCTTGATGTTTGCAGTCGTTGGTCGCGTCGAATGGAATCGTCTAGGTGGCAGATGGAATCAAAGAGGTTGGACGCGTCGCATTGCAGGGCCGCCGCGGTCGAAATGGTCGCAAAAGGTTGTCCGCCTACAGCAAAGCGCTGTCATGCTGAGATAAAATCGGTTGGCCACATGTCAGCATATTTTATCGTGGTGCCACTTCAGGTTGGTTCGTGGTGCAAAGTTCACTGTCGAAGCCTAACTTCCCGTCTACTGTAAATCATACCTTTAGGCAACGCGCCACAACGCGCCGATGTCATCCAGCGCACCCAGCAACCGGAGCCAGCGGGGTCTGGCGGGAGTTGCCGACAGGGGCCCTGCCCAAAGTGGGGCTGTGGATTGTGCTTGAGCGCTCGTAAGGTATTGTAACGGATTCTATTCACGTATTGTACAATACACAAGTCATGAACCTTCGCCGTGGCCTTTGGACGCACAATGCCATTCTGATAGACATATGAGGAGACCAAGGTATAAATAAGAAAGGAGGCCATTGGGTCCCTTTGTTCTCATTCCTCGAGAGATACACCGCCGACAGAGCTTCGGCACCTCGAGTGCCTCCCCTGCAAATACGGAGTACACAATTGTACTATCCAATACGATACATACGGAGGCAGCCAAGGGTTCTCATCCTTCCTGATTCCTCCTCTTCCTTTGCATTGTCACTGCCCCTCGGGCTCTTCGCTCAGCGCTGTGACGATTACGGTTCTTTCCCAACCATTACCACCAACCATGAGCGTAAAAGGGGAATCGATCCGGCTTCTTGGGCCTTGGTGCGTAGTGGATGGTCCAACTTGCCCGTACTCGTAGGACACTCGAGTCCGGTACTAACATTGGAACTACTAGCGAGATATACTCATCATCGAGACACGCGCTGGGCTTCTACAAATGCGTGGCAAACACATGCCGGTATTCCGTGCCCGTGTCGAGGCTGGGAGGCCGGGGCATCCGCGATGTGCTGGAGACAGCCGTTGCCAATGTCGTGCTCGCCATCCCATCCCTGAGCGTAGCCATCGTTGGCCAAGACACCTCCAAGCCACAATTCGTGCAGTGTCCGTCTGTCAACCTGGAGCACCATCTCGAATACCTGGAGAGGGCGGATGTGGACCAGAGTGCCCAGGACTTGACCCTCCTTAGCATTCTCGAGGACCAGCACGATCGGTCCTGGCCCGAGATAGAGCACCGGCCGCCATGGAAGCTGACAGTTGTCATCCAAAACCCCGCGGGCCGGGACCATCTAGCAGTGCTCGATGCCGTGTTTGCGGTACACCATGCCGTAGCCGACGGACGGAGCACTGCGCTGTTCCATACCAAACTCCTGGGCGAACTCAACCGCTCGTCTGGCCGGCCGGCGCAGCTTGTCGGCCGCGTGCTGGACGTGCAGGCGTCCGGCGTTGGCGAGCTCGTCCGACCCCAGGAAGAGCTCGTCAAGTTCAACACATCCTGGCGCTTCCTGGTGCAGACGCTGTGGCGTGAGCTTGGACCGGCCTGGCTCCAGGGGCAGCAGCCTCCAGCCAGGTGGACCGGGGAAGCCATCAGGTGCACGCCGTGCCGTACGAGATTGCGTCTCGTGACGGTCCCTGCCGTCGCCGTGCCCAGGATCCTCGATGCTTGCAGGGAGCATCAGACGACGCTTACCCCCTTGCTCCACGCTCTTACTCTTGCTTCCCTCGCCAGACATGTGCCCCCAGAGGAGGCCATGGCATTCCGCGGCTCGACGCCCATTGACCTGCGGCCGTTCATCGACAGCAGCTCGCAGCATAAAGGGCGGCGAGATCTGTTCGGTGTCTTCGTCACAGGCCAGTTTCACTCCCTTGATGCCTCAACCATCACCACGCTGCGGGCGCGGTCTTCGATGGACGAGATCTGGGCGGTAGCGGCCGACCTGCGACGCAGCATGAAGCAGCACGTTGCCAACATACCCAACGACGATGTTATGGGCCTACTTGGCTGGGTCACCGACTGGCAGGACTTCTGGCTCTCTAAGATCGGAAAGCCACGTCAAGACACTTGGGAGGTGTCCAACATCGGTTCTCTGCCCGGTGGCCACGGGGAGGCGGAAGAGGCGGCAGGAGGCTGGAGAATCGTGCGCTCCTTCATGTCTCAGGGAGCCACTGTCGCCGGCGCCGCCATTAGCATCAGCGTTGCCGGTGTTGCTGGCGGGGAGATTGGCATTGTACTGGGATGGCAGGACGGCATCGTCAAGGAGCAAATAGTCGAGGAACTGGCGCGCGACCTTCAGGACGGTCTTGACCGGTTGGGTCGGGGCGAGTAGGTAAATTGATACATTTAGAGTTTAAAGCGATGGAATTCCAACAACACCCCTTCCTGTCGTGTGTTGATGATGAAGCTTCATGAAGCTGCAAGTGACTCGGATCGAAACAATCAAATCGGCAATTACCATTTTCAGGCCTGCCAAGCCGGAGCGGCCCCATTGCCCCCTGCCGAAGATTATCCGCACCCAACTGCTGCGCAGCTTGGAAATTTTGGGGTCCATTGTTGCTGCAGCGGAACACCAACACCAACTGGAAGTCCCGTGTCGGCCACCCAGTCCGATTCCGACCACCACACCATGGCGTCACCCTTGGCCAGCAGGTCGCCGTCATGCCTGGCGTGCCTGCGGAGGCTGGTCCAACCATTCGGCAACCGCAGTGCAGTCCCCAGCCCCGTCTCTCTAGTGCAGGCCCGCGCGAAATCGAACCGGCTCCGGCCCAAGGACCAGGGCGTCGTCGTCCGCCTGCTTGAGGACATTCCCAAGTATGGCCGCAAGGGTGAGGGAATATTCTTGTCTTCGACGCAGCCCGCATCCGTTCCTTCGCCAATTGAGGCTGACAGGTCCCGCCATTAGACGCCATCTTCCGGGTCGAGCGAGGGCGCATGCGCAACGAGTGGTTTCCCGCCAAAAAGGCCGAGTACATGACGGCCGTGCGGTTTCGCGAGCTCGGCCTGAGCCGTGACAATATCGGCGAGCGGGATATCACCTTTGGTACTCTGGAAGCCGCCGAAGTCGACACTGCCCCAGAAGCTCCGGCAATGGCCGTGCGCACCACCTCGGTATGTGTGGCCCATATACCCTCCTGCTTCCTCTGATGCTAATGCGCCTCGTCGACAGCCCGAAAAGGCCCACACCATCCTCACGACTGCGATCCCCGAGACCCTCACCTTCCACCGCAAACCCATCCCGGCACCGGCCCCTCCTCCGCCGACTCAGTCCATATCTCCTCTCGTCGCTTCCGCAAACCCGGATCCTGCGCAGGATCAAAACGCTCCCCTGGCTATTTACGGATCCGTGTCCGTCACAGATATCGTGTCTCACATCAAGGGACTGCTGGTGAGCGATGTTGACGGTAGCCGCATGGTTCTGGGGCCAGAAAACATCCGCTTTTTGGGCTTGAGTGAGGACACCGACAGGCTCAAGGCGCTGGGCCGATGGGAGATTGAGATCTCGGTCGGGGGAATCGGGTTGGAACCGGTCCGCAAGGTGGTCGAGATTGTTCCCTCGGCGGAAGATTCCGGTGAAGGTGACGCGCAGCCTGCTTCATCGTGAACGTTGGGCAGCTTCCCCAACTCAAACGCCGCTGTGAGCGCGCTCAGCTGGGCCTAATCATATGTAGGATCACATTGTATCTATTAACTGTACACACCAAAACTGCTTTGCGATACACCGTATGTTGGAGGGGCCTCATGCGGCTGCCGGGCCAGGCCCAGCTCAAGACGCAAGCGCTCAGCTGCCCACAAAACAGCCGACGAGAGGTGTACAGGGTCGTATGTGAGGATTACACCGGCGCTTCTGTGAGATTTCGCTGCGCGTTGTCCATCTTATTGATCGTGTCCAGTGTCCCGATGCTGCCCTCGCCCATCTCCGTAGTTTACATCGAGGCTCCACAGAGATTCCCATATCACGCTCTGTCGAGTCGGGCTCGTGGGAGCAACATTGTGCTGTTGGCGCAGCGGCGTTTGGGAGCGGACCTGCCAACGCCCCGTCGTCAGCAGTTGAAGTGCCCTGCAGCCGGATCAGGGCCCCATCAAGGAATCCATATCGTTGCCAACCTCTGCGTTCGGATGTGGTGGTCTGACCTCCGTGGACCCCCCACTGTCCCCGCTTGTCCGTGTTGACTCGTCCGCGTCCGCTGACAGCTGAGCCGGGTCGCGGAGAGATATGCTACGAGCTGCCGTGTGCTGTCGTGTTGGGCTTGTTGGCACCGGCGTATCGGCGGCCGCGGCGCGCAGCGAGTTAGTCTCGCTGGCGACGGCACTATCCCGCCCTCTCGAAACTCCAATCGCAAACGGGAGGGCTTTTCTAGAGCCCGTGCTGGACCGCCGGCTCTCGAGGCTCTTGGACAGCGTCTTGCTCACCCCCTCAATACCCGACGCAACGCCGCCCCGACTTCCCGTCCCTGCCCCCGTCGGTCCTGCCCGCCCGTGTGTGTGCCTCTCGGCCATGGCTTCGACGTTGTTGGCCGCCACGGTGCTCTTGGCGAGCCCCGGCGTGGATGGCGCCCCTGGCTTGTCCTCGGCCGCGTCGATTAGATACCAGCGGAGACCATCCGACAGATCAAAAGGATTGTCGTTGTCGTCGTCGTTGAGCGACTCGGATTCGGCACCGCCGCCATTCTTGACTGCTCCCGGGGGGTTCTGGAGCGACTTGGACAGATCCACGACCCGCTCCTGGATCCGCGAGATCCGAGCCACGAGCCACTCGCGGCTGCGCAGCCGGTGCGCCTCCTGCTCCCGGAGAAAGTAGTGCGGAAAGCCGACGTTGAATGCCGCCCAGGCGCCCGTCGTCTGGTTTCTCGTCGGGAGGAAGAGGGCGAGGTCGCCCTCCTTGAAATGCTTGTATGCAATCTTGTCGTGCGCCTCTTTCTGCAGCGTGCGGGCCTTTTCGCGATATGCACGTGCATCGCGCTGCAGCTTGCGGGCCATGTGCTCGACGTCCTTGACGCGGCGATACACGACCTCGCTGAACGCATCCATGTCGAACGATCCCAGCGACGAGATGTAAGCCTCGTATTTTGCGGGCTCGTCCTTCGCATCCGAGCAATTCACCCAATTCAGGAGCTCGAGGTCGGCGCTCGTAACGACGGCAGAGCGACTGTTGAGAGTACCGGACCGACGGAGCGATGAGCTGGGGTCGGAATCGTTGGCGTTTTGCGACGACCGCTCAGACCGGGGAAGTTTTTGAATCGTCATGTTGCTGCCCTGACGAGTGACGGAGAAGCCGAGGCGCTCGAGCAGGTGGGTGAGGCGCTCATTGTGCGAGTATAGACGTTGCGTGAGATCCTTCGCGTGCGCCGTTCGAGTCTCAAACAGGGCCGTAAGGTCCGACAGCTTGGCCTCGGACCGCTGGAGCTTTTCCTTGAAGTGCCGGACCTCCTCCTCCAGGCTGCCTACTTGTGACTGCCGGGATGCAAGCTCCTCGGCCACCAGCGTCATCTTCCTTTCCTCCTCTTCCAGCCGCTTGCGCATGGACTCCGAACCCGTTTCACCAGCGGCAATCTTGGCACGTAGTTGGTCAAGCTGATCGCGGCCGTCGGCCAACTCGCCCTCAAGCGCCAAAACCTTGGCCTTTTCTTCAGCAAGCGCCTCCTGATGGCGAATTGAGGCAGCCTCTTCTTCCGACAGCCGTTCCGCCAGAAAGGCCTTTTCTGCCTTTGTTGACGCCGCGGCCTGGTGTGCGGAATCGAGCTCCACTCGGAGAAGGGAGATGTCACTCTCCAGGCTCTGAAGCCTCGCCATGGCCTCGCTGGCCTTCATCGAGATCCCATCAACGAGATCGCAGAGGTCGTCGGGAACAGCCTCGACTGGAGACAGCTGGCTCCAGAGTTCGTGCAGCGCCTTGAGCTGCACGTCGGCCGTCTCGCTGAGGGCTCCAAGCTTCATCGCCGCCTCCTTGGATTCGTCCTGTGCCGTCTGAATCTGCCGTTCTTGGGCCTCGATTGTTTCGCGCTGCAAGCGCGTTTCCTCGCGCAGGAAATTGATTCGGCCCTCTGACTTGGCAGCCTCATCGCGCTTCTCCCTGGTTAGCCGGTCAACTTCAGCCCTGAGTGCCTGGATCGTCTCATCATAGGAGGCGTTCTCGTTCTCTCGAGACTCTCCAAAGTGCTCGATCTCGTCCTCAGTATCCTCCAACCGTGCCTGCAGGCGCTTGATCTCGCTCTCGAGCGATTTCCGCTCCTCCATGAACTCCCACTTGAGCGCTTCCAGGTTCTCCAACAGATCTTTCTTTGTGGAGTTGGCTTCATCTCTCTGGTTTTTCATGTCGTTGTGGAGGGTGACCTGCCCGTCAAGACCCTTTTCAAGGGCTGCGGACCGCTCCTTCTCGGCGCTCAGCTCGGCCTCCAGCTGCTGGATACGCTGCGCGAGGGCGTCGATTTCTTCCACAGATCGCCTCTGGGCTTCCGGCGCCTGTGGAGATCTGACCGAGATGGCCGAATCACCACGGCTGGAGGCCTGCTGGCTCGGTGCTTGGAAAAGATTGCCCAAGCTCGGCCGCGACGCCTCGGTTTGCCGATGAAGCAGATCCTCGAGCCGCCGCACACGGCTCTCGGCGGTCTTCAGTTTGCTCTCCAGCTTGACCTTGTCGTCCTGTAACGATCTGAGAAGCTCGTCGTCGCCTCGGATCAGCAAGCCGCTCCGGCCCAGAGCGGCCTCGTGGACGCTGCCGTTCTTGAAGGCCTTCATCCGCTTCGTTTGCTGCCTGGTGGGATTGTCCATCTCCGAAATCAGCTTGTTGACGTCTTCGACGATCCGGGGGTCGGCCTTGTTGGTCTGCAAGAGCACCTGAAACTCATCCAAGTCTCTCCTCGTCATGGCCGGCCACCGCTCCTCTTCACCAAGGAGATTGACCTCCAGGCCCGGGACGGCGTTTTCAGAGCCGGCAGATTCGGGCCCATAGGCATCGCCAATCGACTTGTACCACCTCCGGCGCCGCTTGATCTCCTCTTCTTGAAAGAGGGCCATCTCGTTTGCGAGCGTGGACGAGTCCTGCTTCATCTTGTCGAACCATTCGCGTCGTTTGATGGCCTCGGCTACAAAGGAGGCGTACATGTAGGGCACTTGCTGGATCAGCCGCAGGTAGTCAAACGTCGCAAACTCGTCTCCCTGGTTCACGGCGCTGACCTGAGACCTCACAGTATGGCTCAGCGCCGTGATGTCGGTGATGCTGCGCATAAACTCGAGCGATTCCGCGGCCAACGAATTCCTTGCCCGAGTGGCGTAGCGCAGCATGTCGTCCATTTCCAGCGCCCGGTTGCTCAGACTTGGCAACAGGCGCTCCGTGTGGTTCGCCGCAATCTTGGAAGCCTGCAGAACGGCATCTCGGGAAGAGCTCTTGTACTCGAGCGCTGTCTGGTAGTCGGTGTGGATCTTTTTGGCTAGAGCCTCGATGTCGTGCATCAGCTGCTGGGGTTCGCCGCTGTGAGACATGGCCGACCGTTCCACCGTCCTCTCGTACTCGCGAAACAGGTCCTCGGCATCCTGAAACAGGCGAGTAGCGGCCTTTTCGAGGTCGGAAACCCGGTTGTTGAACTTGCGAAGCGCCGTGGGCGCGAGACGGCCGGCCTTGCGTGCTGTCTCGAGATCCACCAGGTCCTCGAGGGTCGCCTGGCGCTGCGGTCGCCCTTTCACATCGCCGGCATCGCGGCCCGTCATGAGCCGAACCATGGCGGGAGAAACAGATATGCTCCGGGCAAGGGACAGATACTGCTCCCACCGGGCTGTCAGCGCGTTGTAATCCGCCTGGGCTTCTGGGAGCCATTTCTGCAGATCCGCATACTTGGGCTCAAGCCCTTTGATGACGGACTCCAGATTGGTTACGGCGGCATCGAGACATCGAAACATGACGTCCATCTCACTGTATCGGTCCTCGGCTGCTGCTGCCATCTGCCGGCAGTCTTCGACCACGTGGAGGGCCCACTCCCATCTGGTCTTGAATAACTCCTGCCATGATGCCACAGACTTTGTGTCTTGTATCAAATTCGGGGCTGAGGAGACGGCGTATCGGCTCGGGACGGGTATTTCGGATCGAGGGGGAGCGCTGGGCGAGAGCGCCTGTGCCAGCCGATTATCGTAGACGCATATTTCCTTCTGTCGCTAGCTGTCAGGTTCCCATGTTGGTGGCCGCGGAATCCATCAGGTGGCACCAACCTCGGTCTGTAGTGTCTGCGCTTTCAGCGGCTTCCCTTGGGGGGTCAAGGTAATAATGCACTGGGGCGGTATCAGAGTCTGCCGCGCCACCGAGGCTTTGAAGTCATCGAGCCTAAGAGGCGTTAGTCAACACGACAACAACTTAGTAGGAGTCCAAGGGGCCACCCACGATGAAAGGTGCGAAGCGTCTATTTCCAGGCGCTGGCCCGTATGGGCGATCAACACCTGAGCTGCCATGTCCAAGCATGCCTTCCGGAATGCGCCGTGTCCTGGTGGGCAGAGTTTCGCGCCAGAAAGCTCACCGGAGGCACGGAGCGGAGGGAGATGAGGTTGTCGATCCCGTGGTGCTGTCTCGGCGCTTCGTCCTCGAGGTCTTAGCGTGACATTCGTTGGCCCGTGGAACTCTCGGTCTTCTCACCGGCCACAAAGGTCGGACAGAAGGTAGGGCGCTAGGAAATAGAGGGTTTTCTAAACAAGAGATCTGAGCTCCGTTTCCGCATCCGAAGGTCTGGGCTGGCGCACAAGGCGAACCACGCGAAGAGCTGCACGTCGTTCCGTGGTTGTCAGGGCGAAGTGCGCTTCAAAGTTCAAGCACCTCGACGGACCACCTCAGGCCCACAAGCCTCACGGCCACGCCAAGACCCCGGCCTGAGCGTAATCATCCGCACTGTGCTCCCGCATGCCCTCAAACACGACCCTGAAAATATCTTGTGGGGTTTTCACTTCCTTCGTAGCAACTTAATATTGTAGTCAAGTTGTTCAGGTCGTCTGACAGTCGACTTGCGCTGGCCGCCAGAACCGACGACCATGTGACATGGTCATTCCCGTCACCATTGCTGCGGGTCGCTGCCCGGGCATCTCTGACCCTGCCAGGCAGCACTGTGTGCGCTTAATTTGTTTACTGTGCAACACACTGTGACTCTCAGCGCGCGGGGCGGCTGACGGGAGCTCGGAGGAACACCCGTGGCCCGACCCACCAAACGGGGCTCCCCTTGCCTCGTCGCGTCGCGCATCCGTTCCTTTTGGCTGCCCATCCATGGATGTTGGGGAGTGACGGAAGAAGTGCTGCATGCCACCATCACCAGCTTCAGCCCAGGCCACGAGGTCCCGCTCCCAGGATGGCCTCGCACACCGTATCGACGCCCTCTCTAGCTCTCTCTGAAGCTGAGGCTGCCGTTTTGGAGTTGTACGATCAACTGCAACAGCTCCAACTCGAACTTGCTCTGCTCCAATCACAGCAGGGCCATGATGCATCAGGTCAGGAGTCAACAGTGCCGCCAGGCGTGTGCGGTTGAGAGACTCGTCCTCGATGCTGACCTCCATGTTAGGCGGTTCATCTCGACTTTCCGGCAACGATCTGGCGCAGGACCAGAGCCGGCTGTTGGACGCAAAAGCCACGCTCGCTTTGCGCGATAGTGTTGTAGAAAACGTTGTGGCACTGCAACCCACATTGAATGCAGTCCACCAGGCGACTCATGCGTCGGTCGTTGAACGGTACGAGCGTCCCTCCCCAGCTGCGCGCCTCAGCGGCGGTCCAAGGCCCGCCGGAGCTGATGATGTAACCTTGAAAGGGAACTGCTGCCTCACATTGAGCAGAGGGATGCTGCTGCGATCAAAGCCGCCACGACGTGCTCCGAGCTGCAGGTCGCGAGAGACCGCCTGGCGGAACTTGAAGTTAAATGTCTCCAGGCCAGTCAACAAAACATCAAGCTCGCTTCCGAGACCCTACTGCTTGCCGGAAAGACTCACGACCAAACGGAGCCGCGCGTTGAAGGCGGGCGGTTTGGCCGGGACATGGCAAATCTGGAAGCCCAGGTCAAGTCTGGCCGCCACAGATGGAGGGTCATCAAGGGGGCAGCGAGCGCCATTGTCGCCGGAAGCGGCATCGACTGGGTCAGAGATGAGCGCCTAAGAAATCTGGTGCTTGATCCGCCAGACTGACGGCAAGCCAAATTGTCAGAGTTGGAGGAAACGGTGGGCTTCGTTGTCGAGACCTGAGTATCCGTAGAAGCTGGCGAATGAGTGGAATTTCGGAGTCAGCAATGCGCAGACGCGATCCCAGTCGGAGATTCCAGCTCTGCTGCGACTGCGCAGTGCGCACAAGCCACTGGCACCCGCAGCTTGTGAGATCCACACACCACTCGCGCAACGCCGCAAACCGAGAGAGACCAGCTGCCCGTCTGGCCCCCCAATGTCTGTAGCCAGCTCAAGCAGCTGGCGAGCGTTGGACGCGTACCTTTTTGAGCTAAACGGTCGCGTAATCGCATGGAAAGCGCAGACTACAGCCCAAAGACGCGCAGTGCAGACGGCACGGGCCCAGAGAAAGCGTGTCTTGGCCACGGTTGCTGGTTGCAGTGAAGGAGGAATGTGGGCATCTTCGTACAGAATAATAAAAGGGGTTGACTGAACAGGAATGACGGAGCCGCGTTTCGGCATGGCATTTTTTGTGTGTAGAAACGGGGTCTCTGAGGTGTGATTGATGTGATTGACCGACCATGCCAGAGAAGGGACGGGAGGCACAGGGGAAAGGGTGCGTGCCTGTTTCCGGCGCTTGCTTGTATGAGGTACCTTGCAGGCAAGATAACTGGTATCCGTACTCTTGGCCTGTACCAGCCCCCATGGGCCGAAGTACCAGTTGGCCTTGAAGCCATCTTCAAGTCTGAAAAAAGACATTCCCGACGATCATCACTCCTCGGGTTCGCGCAGAATACCAGATGAGCTGAAATAACCCGCCAATTTTCTCTTGCCGTCAAACGTAACTCTCTTGAAAGGCAGAACGGGCAGCGCACGCGTTACCACAGTCCAAGGGCAGCTCTCTCCCTGGACGCTCACCAACCCATCCGGATCGCAGGTCTACATATTTACCTGAATTAGATTTGAAGGTAATAGGTCCATGGCATCTTGTGCGAGAGCAAAGCCTGGCGACAGTGACATGGAGCCAGCACGATGTCATTGATGCAAGCTCAAAAGGCTGAGAGCGTATGCCGGGCAACCACGCCTCCAGCGTTTCGTCACGACCCGGGAAAGGGTCCAGCGGATGCAGGATGGCATCGGTCTCACAGCCGCAGATGAAATGAGGAAGCACCACCTACAGATAGGCGACATCAAGACGCGATGCTGAGGATTGAGAGTCCCAGTGGCCTTTTGGCAGCTTTCAGTCCAAGGTGCTTGTACAAGGTACGGAGTGGCTCCGTCAAGATGTACAAAGGGAGAGGGTACCGGGTACTTCGGAACTGGTCTGGAGCAGTGGGACTGCGAGGTCGCCCCTCACAAAAAACGCGGCCCCAAAAAATCAGTCCGTGCTTGCAGCCCTTTTTTGTTATGAGGCAGGAAGGAGGGACTCCCCGCCCACCCCTCAATCAGCCGCCCATAGTAAAATACGGGCAGAGGCGTCCCCCTCCCACTCTCCCAATCTCCCTCCTCTTCTCCCATACAAACTGGCACCGCACTCAACCCTCAGTCCTCTGGTTGACCTCCACACACATACACCCATCTAAGTGAGTACCTCTCTTCGCTGCAAATCTCAGCATACTCTCAAGTACTTTGCTTGAAGCTTTATTGGCGTCGCACGTTTCTTTTTTGTTCCATTGGCACCCATTACCCCCGATTTTTCCTGCGATCCAAGCTCGTGCTGCCGTCGCCACTCCGAGCTTGAGTCCTGGAGCTCGCGCGCCTCTCTCCACTCAAGCTTGCCTTTGCGAGCGCATCTTCGCCTTCATCAGCTCCGCCATCACGAACTGCGCGCATCATACCAACAAATCGCTAATCAAGCACAGAGCTCAACAGAGCACCACAACACGCATCCCACACCTCGGGTCCTATTTACAGTACGTATCACGGTCGCGTTTCGTTGATTTTGAGTTTCGAGTCGCATTTTCGCCTGCCTGTCGTCTGCAATCCCTTTTGCGACGCGACGGCGCCAAGCAACGCGATGCTGCGCACACCAGCTCTGGTCGCGCCGGCGACCCGACGCGTTCGGCATCGCGTTTGCTGTTGTTTGAACACAGCTTCGATGCGCTTTGCAACCCGCCTTTCCACACCCACCGTTGCGCTTCAGACCCACCGTTTTTTGCACACTCTTTTTGTCAGCAACGGTTGCTAATCGAGCTTTACAGTCGCAAAACCGTCACCATGCCTAAGGCGGCTAAGGGCAGGTCTGGCAAGGTTGAGAAGAAGCGGGCCAAGAAGGGTAAGCGATCCTGTCCGATGCGGCGATGGTTTCGGCGCCCATGCAAGGCGCGTTGGGACGCGTCGCGCACCATCAATCGCAAAATAAAACAGAAGCTGACCAGAATCGCAGACCCCAACGCGCCCAAGAGGGGCCTCTCCGCTTACATGTTCTTTGCCAACGAGCAGCGCGAGAACGTGCGCGAGGAGAACCCCGGTGTTTCGTTTGGCCAGGTCGGCAAGATCCTGGGTGAGCGGTGGAAGGCTCTGAGCGACAAGCAGCGCGCTCCCTATGAGGCCAAGGCTGCCGCCGACAAGAAGCGCTATGAGGATGAGAAGCAAGCGTACAATGTAAGTCTCGCGACACCCCCAATCTCTGTTGAAGGGGCTCGACGGCTCATTGTTCCCGAGCAGGCCCAGGCCGACGGCGACGAGGAGGAGTCCTCTTGATCGCCGCCTCCGTATTGTCGAGACATTGCGCGACCGAGGGCGGCCAGTCTTGATGATATGACGTCCGCTCAAGCACGGTACTGCCTTTAGCACGAAGCCTTTCTTTCTCCTTGTATCTTTGGGACGGGCGGTGTTGCTTGGGGCACGGCAAAGGGCTTTTCAGTTGCTTATTCTCTCTCCTTTTTTTCCTTTCATCGTTCTGGCATGGTTTGCGCGAGGTTTGCTACGGTCAATGAAACCTGGGAAGGCAGGATTCCGTTGGGATGGATGAGGTTGATCTATTCTAGGATGGGGTGCAGTAGTGGACCCTACAGCATGTACAACAGAGCCTTTTTTTGATGTTAATCAGGCACATACAGAGCCATGGCAAGCAAGCTGTGATGTCCGCTGCGGCGCATGGGACTGCTCGGTTCAGCTTTGGAGCCTCTGGCCGCCTCCGCCCGCGAGCCTCCCGGATGCGCAACCCGAGTCCCCCACCAATTTCTCGTCCGGCCGGTTGGCCTACTACCTTCCTCGTCACCTCTTTGACGGAGATGCTTCTCAGCCTCAGCCACCGAGTGTCGAGGTCCGGTTCTCAATGTCGTCTTGTCGCTCAGCAATCGAGCACCCGGGCCTTCCTCGCTCAGTCTTGGCCAAGGAGGCAGTCAGTAGGTATTTCGCAGATTTGTCGGTTGGTTCGCGTCGCCCTCTTCGCTGACAAGGTGATCAGAAAAGGCCTTGCCCACGCTCGGAGAACATCTGATGCTCCCAAGAGACGAAGGCAAGTTCACTTCCCAAGAGAAGTCTGGAGCAGCCCCCACAGGCCAGAGGCTCTTCCCGCTACCTCACGCTGCGGGTTCCCACGACCCTGCCACTCGATTGGTCCCCTCCCCGTCAAGTCCGAATTCGTCCAAGTGCCCGGTGCGACAGTGTCCAATGCATGGCTTGGGCTGTCCTTTGCAGCAGCAGAGACAATTGGGTTGGCTTCGTGGCAGTCTCTGACTCCCTGGCTGCCACCCCGCGGCTGTCCCATCGCTGCATCTTCGATTCGACGGCCCGCAGAGGGTTCGGTTGGGTTCCATGACGAGGCGTGACTTGCTGTCCACGAACGAAGCCTTATAAGTCACTCGGGTTCGCGAGAAAGAGGGTCGACGGCCAAGATGCCCAACCTTCATCCTCCGTCGCTAGCGCGCATACCGTACCGTCTTTCATCCTCGGACCGTACGAAGCTCTTGATGTCTTCATCGCCAGTCAGGCGGCTGGCGCACGAAGAGTAACTAGCCCGCTGGCATTTGTCTCTCTACTGACCGAGTCGGGACTTGATCAGGCGGTCACTCGGGTACAGTAAGTCGACCTTGATTTGTTGTCACCCTCTCGGCCAACCCCTCGCCCTCTTTCGCTGCCGCGATGATGAGACCGGGTCGTGCCCGACCTTTGTTGAAAGCTCAACACACACATGGCAACCCGTTCGAGGTCTCGTCTGCTCACTCATCGGCAGAACCGCCCAGTCCACATAAGAACGAAGCTGGCAAGCCCGGCGGAAAGCGCACCACGCGTTTTAACCAACGTGACGCCCGCGACCATTGGCTCCAGGCAATGCCGGCCGCACGGCAAAGCCATGGTGTTCGTGGCTAGCAATGTGCGAGCAACATTGTTGAGACCCGTCGTCGCTGGCAGTCGGATACAGCTTCGTGGCTAATTGTCGAGTCTTCAACCTGCCCTCAACCCGCGGAACGGCGCAAGGATGGAACCACCTGGCCCTGCCAACATCCCCATCGAAACACACCTCCTCCTGGGTTGCTGCCGTGAGGCCGACCAGGCCGATGTCATCTCGCGGGGCCTCGATCAGCTGCGCATGGCGCTTTCACCGTCGCTCCACAGCCATCTCATAGCCCTGGCCGAGGAGATACGAGGCACCAGCAGAGTGCTGCGCGGTCTTGCCGACCGCTCTCAGATGCACATGACGCGCGTTCCTCTCATGACGGACTACCTGAACGTCGTGCTGCCCTGCATCTCGCGGTCTCTCAAGGATATCATGGGCTACTATGAAGACAAGACCTTGTCCAGGGAGATGAGATGGCGCAAGATGTACCACAAGATGACCGAGGAGGCGGGCGGTCTTCCGTTGCCACAGCGCTTCGTGCTCTACAACCACTTTCTGGCGCTGCTGAAGCAGCTGCTCACCAGGTATTTATGGACCGCTCTGGCCTGTCAAGGACACGACTCGGTCTAACAGCAGGATAGGTCTCCGAACTTTGAGCTGAACACGCTCGAGACGCTCCGCACGCGCATTGTCACGCTACGCGAACAGAGGGGAATTCGTGAGCACTCGGCTCGAGATGATGATGGGTTTGTATGGGCTGACACGGTTTCATAACAGCGCCTCCGCCGCAGACCAGTGCCGTGGTCCGCCAGAGTCTGATGCCTCTGGCGGTTCTACAGGATCATGTTCGTCCCTTCCAGCACCAGACGTATGGCAATGGCCACACACTGACCTGGGCACTAGAAGTCGCACTGGGCAGAGCACATCTTTTCCCTCCCCCTTCCGTCGCGGACGGCCTTGAAGCACTTGAGAACGTGAGCGCCTGTTGGTTCACCCTCGTGCCAGCCGAGCGGTCCTAACTGGTGTCCCCCAGGTCCAAATCATATGGGCCGTTCTACCCGTGGGGCCATCTGACGATACCGCAGGACTCGAAGGTCCTTTTCAGGCGGTGAGTCTTCCTCGCCCACGTAGCGCTGCTTGTGCATGCCCGCGGTGATCTGCCATGCCTAGACGGGAAGCTTCTAACCGCCAGAACAATAGGCCTTTCGACAACGACACGGTCTCGATCGTGGTCTTTCTCAGCTCTACCGACAAGTGCCCGTATCTCCTGCTGAGAACGCTGGAGAACAACACGCCGTGGTACTCTCTGTTCGGCGCCCATGAGCTGTGCATCGAGCGCGAAGGAAGCGCGCTGCAGCTAAAGAGGTGGAGCCGCTCGGATCAGTGTAGCAAGCTCTGGGCGGTCTTGTATTTCTTGACGTGGGAAGGTCAGTGGGAGCAATCCTGGGGAGGCGGCGGCGGCGACATGCGTCCACACGGGCAGCTGACGATTACCTCAGAGATGGCGCTGTTCTACTGCAGCTTTGTTGCCTTGAAGGCTCGAAACCTGTTGACCGTCCAGGTGCACCCCAACGAGTTCAAGCTGCGCAGGGAGAAGCGGCTGTTCCAAGCGTACGTGATGCTGTCCCTGTATAAAATCTCACCGTGTTCATGGGTGCAGAGGTTGACGGATAGCCGACCAGCCAAATCGTGGACGACGGCTTCAAACACTCCCTCATCGTTTACGAGGACATGCAGACCCGGGGTTTGCGGCTGCACGCTGCAGTATGGGAGGGCGAGCTGAGACAGTGCCCTGTCTGGACCGCCTTTGGTAAGTGCCGCGTTGCCTTCCCCCCACCTTTGCGGCGCAGCTAGGCTGGCATTTTCAGTTCTGCTCTGATTGGAAACTGACCGTGATCCATCTGCTAGTGACGCATCAGTCCCAGTCGCCGACGTGGATCAGCCGACGCTCGCGGCACCGAGTCTGGCTCAAGGACGTTCAGCTCTATGTGTTTTGCAACACATACCGGCAGGAAAACATGCGGCAGAACAAGTCGGGAGCGTTCGAGATATACTTTGACAGGGAAGAAGGTATGTCCTCCTCTCGCCAACTGATGGCATTGTGTTGATGCTGACCGCGATCGGGCGTAGCGGCCAAACGATTCAAGGAACTGTTTGCGGTCCGAGCCGCCGCTTCGGAGACTTCTGAAATCGAGCACGACACCAGCGGCTCGGGGTAGTTACTACGAGAGAGAGAGAGACTGCTTTCCCCTTTCCACAACTTGGTTCCGAAGCTGTTGCTTGGGGCGTCCAGCATCGACCTGGTGTATTTTTCAACGATGTTGCAATCCAGTGTATGTAAGATACGTGTTGGCCGTATTTTTATGGAATTCGTAGATGACATCATGACCCCCATCTTTAATTGCCCCGCCTGTGAGCTCCACTGGAGATCCCCGGTCGTACGGTACGGTAATGCTCAACCACCAACAAGTGCAGCAGAACAACCTGAAGTATTTCGTCGAGACACTCAGCGACTCGGCCCTCTTTTTGGGAGACTTGTGTTCCAAAACCAGACCACATTCATCCTTCCAGGCTGCCTTCCACTCAGGGGGATTGATGAGAATAATGGCGCAGCTGGCAAGAGTACCACGTCGAGGCGGCACCTGCCGCAGCGCGATCCGGGCCTGCCAATGAGAGACTGAGCTTCGTGCAGCACCCGATAAATAGCCGCGAGATTCACAGCGACATCACCAACACGCCACCAAGAAAATCATTGGCACCCTCTCAGCCCCATTTCATGAGTGTCCTGCGAGTGGGGGAAGCGGCCAGAAGCACATCGACTAGCGTTGGGCAACCCGGAAACGACAGTGGGTCAAGCAGCCCACCTCATCCCCGGCCAGCTTTTGGAGCTTCCACCCCTGTCAATTGGCAATAGTTAGCTGAACGATAACGTATTTCCCTCTCTCTCAGTCTTGTCCTCCTCCACCGCTTCTTCAAGACCCTGAGCTGCTCAACACCTGACTGAGTCAAGAAAGAGAACGAATCCTCATAACCCGGGAATCCAAACGAAGATGGATATCAAGACGGTCGACTTCAAGCCCTTCACAGACCAGAAGCCCGGCACGTACGTCACTGATGACCCCGCCCCCGTACCACTTTACTCCCAGAGCTCGTCGAGCTTGTTGCGCGGCCCTTCACGCCGGGCTTGTTTGCCAAATTCCGCCACGCTGACGACGCCGTCTTGCTTCCCAGTTCCGGTCTGCGCAAAAAGGTCACTGTTTTCCAGCAGCCGCATTACAGCGAGTCCTTTGTCACAAGCATCTTGCTGTCCATCCCCGAGGGCGCTGAGAGTGAGCTCGATGGCCCGCTGAACCACGGCATGGGACGGAGGTGCTGACAGAGTATGCCCAAAGGTGCCTTCCTCGTCATTGGCGGCGATGGACGGTTCTGGAACCCCGAGGTGATCCAGCTCATCGCCAAGATTGGCGCGGCGTACGGCGTCAAGAAGCTCCTGATCGGCCAGAATGGCATCCTGTCGACCCCGGCCGCCAGCCACGTTATTCGCAAGCGCAAGGCCACTGGCGGCATTCTCCTGACTGCCAGCCACAACCCCGGCGGTGAGTGCTCCTGTCTGTCATGAGCTAGCCATCGCGGGCGCCTGACCCCCTGAGCAACAGGACCGCAGAATGACTTCGGCATCAAGTACAACCTCGCAAACGGCGGTCCCGCGCCCGAGTCGGTGACCAACAAGATCTACGAGACCTCCAAGAAGCTCACGTCGTACAAGATTGCCAACATCCCCGACATCGACATCGCCACCATCGGCACCAAGACGTACGGGAACCTCGAGGTCGAGGTGGTGGACAGCACGGCCGACTACGTCCAGATGCTCAAGGACATCTTTGACTTTGACCTGATCAAGAAGTTCTTCGCCACCCACCCCGACTTCAAGATACTCTTTGACGCTCTCTCGGGCGTCACCGGCCCCTACGGCAAGGCAATCTTCGAGCAAGAGCTTGGGCTTGGGCCCGAGTCGGTCCAGAACTGCGACCCGGCACCCGACTTCAACGGCGGTCACCCGGACCCCAACCTCACTTACGCGCACGACCTGGTCGAGGTCGTCGAGAAGAAGCAGATTCCCTTCGGCGCGGCCTCGGACGGCGATGGCGATCGCAACATGATTTATGGTGCCGGCGCCTTTGTCTCGCCCGGCGACAGCCTGGCCATCATTGCCCACCACGCCAAGCTGATCCCGTACTTCAAGAAGAACGGGGTCTACGGCCTGGCTCGCAGCATGCCCACATCCGGTGCGGTTGATCTCGTGGCCAAGAAGCAGGGTCTGGACTGCTACGAGGTGCCCACGGGGTGGAAGTTCTTCTGCGCTCTCTTTGATGCCAACAAGCTGTCCATCTGCGGCGAGGAGTCGTTCGGGACCGGCAGCAACCACATCCGGGAGAAGGACGGCCTCTGGGCCATCGTGGCATGGCTCAACATCATCGCCGGCCTGGGCATGGCCAACCCCGAGGTTGCGCCGAGCATCAAGCAGATCCAGAAGGATTTTTGGGCCGAGTATGGCCGGACCTTCTTCACCCGCTACGACTATGAGAATGTGGACTCGGAGGGCGCCAACAAGGTGGTTGGCGTCTTGAAGGACCTGGTGGCCGATCCCAACTTTGTCGGCAGCAAGGTCGGAGGTACGTATACGTCCCCATCACTCACTGGCTGTGTGACACGCGAACCGCCGGCGCTGACTTGGTCGCAGACCGCACCGTGACGGCGGCCGGCAACTTCTCGTACACGGATCTGGATGGCTCCGTGTCGTCCAACCAGGGCCTGTATGCGTGCTTCTCCTCGGGAAGCCGGATCGTCGTCCGGCTCTCGGGAACCGGCTCGTCAGGCGCCACCATCCGCCTGTACATTGAGCAGCACAGCAGCGACCCTGCCACGTACGACATGGACGCGCAAGAGTTCCTCAAGCCCGAGATCAAGATGGCGACGGAATTTCTCAAGTTCAAGGAGTTTGTCGGTCGGGACGAGCCTGATGTCAAGACCTAGGTGTGTCACCGAGGATCGGAGGGGGCATGGAAAATAATATAGAGCGAATATGAGCCAATTGTTTCTGACCGTGATGGACTCGATTGTCATCTTTGGATCGTGAAGCAAAAATGCATATGGGTAGGCAACGGCCTGGTCAGGACCCGGCATGCTGAAAGATGGCCGATCTGTAATACCTGGCCTCCTCGATGCTCTCGAGTATGTCGTCCCTCGCTTTGTGCAGGCCCTTCTTGCGGGGCGCCGCCGATGCGGTTTGCGGGCTGTTCGGCAGGTGGGCAGTCAGCAACAACTCGGGAAGGCTGCAAGGGAAACGATTGGTACATACCACCACCTTCGTGCGGCCTCCTTGATGCTGCTGATGTCCAGGATACGGTAGTGCAGGTGGTCCAGGACATTTCTGTACGGCTCCTTTCGCAGAAACGCCCGGTCGGCATGCACGCTGTTCCCGGCAAGCAGCGCTACACCCTTTTTGGGGACATGTCGTTGGATGTAGGCCAGGAGGTCGTCAGCCGCCTGCTGCGGCGTCACAGTTGACTCGATGACAGCTGCGGTCAGGCCGCTCTCACCATCTGCTCTCGTTAGCACCCTAGATGCCAGGTAGGGCTGTCACCCCTCCTTCATCCTGATCACCACAGCTGAAGCAGGGAGGGAGTACGTAAGAAAAGACCACATACGGACTCTAGTGCACCACTCGTCCATCATATCCATCCTTTCTCGACTCTGATGCACAACTGTACCCCACCCGGAGTCATCGAGCAGGTTGAGCTGGCCATCGGTGATGAGACAGTATATCTCAATGATAGAGTCCGTGTCCGGATCGAGGCCGGTCATCTGAAAGTAGCAAATAAGCAACACTGCTTGTCAACACGACAAAGGAGAGAGAGGGGTAATAGATGGCACCTCGCAGTCGATCCAGACCAACGCATTATCCTGCCGCTGAGCGCGGCGTGCATCTGAGGTGGTCGACATGGCCCTCGATGCTCGAGTTTGGCGTAATCGGTGGGTTCTGGTTCGTCCAATGGACAAGTCACCTTGGTATACTAATCCAATGAGTATCAACCTGGTTGGTGATTGAATCCATGTGTTACCAGTAAGTCGGGACAATTCAGTTGTTAGCAGACGCAATGGAACGTTACGGCGCACTAACTTGCTGCAGCCACTGTAGCCTGGGCCCACTTCCCTTCCCCTTCCGCGTCTCACTCCAGGCTCCGGCCGTCCGCTCCCACTTCAATGCCGTCGATCTCAAGGCCACCTGCGCACCCCTGGACGGCATTCGAGGCACTCCGTGTAGGTCTTTGAAAGGTACCCGTACTCGACAAGAAATAACCAGCTCCTCGTACCAATCAGACCTGCATCGAGTGCATCACTACTCACTAGGGCCAGGCAGACGTATTTCAACCAGCATAAAGAGACGTTGCTCTCGAGTCTCGGCCACACTCTCATGCCTGTCACCTCGCTTCACAGACTCGACTCAACACCATCTCGAAAGGCTCGGTCTTCGCTACACGGATTTCTAGACAGGTGCACTCGTCTGGGCAAACGCACACAACCGCAGGAGCAACAACCTTCCACGACGTCCACCATGTCACCTCCCGACCAGGCCACCAATGGACCGCGCGTCTTGATCATCGGGGCCGGCTCGCGGGGACAGACCTATGCCAACGCCGTGGCATTATCGACCAGCGGTGTGGTTGCCGCTGTTGCCGAGCCAGACGAATACAAGAGGAACCGGCTCGGCAGGGAGGCGATATGGGGCTCCCAGACGCCCCCGCCCGAGGGCGCAGCTTTCGCCGACTGGCGGGACTTCATCTCGTACGAGAAGCGCCGCCGGACCCGCGTTGAGGCCGGTGAAAAGGACGTGCCACCGGGCGTAGATGCCGTCTTTGTCTGCGTCCAAGACGAGATGCACCGCGAAGTGGTGGTTGCCCTCGCCGAGCTTGGGGGCCTGCACATCATGTGCGAGAAGCCGCTGGCAACCACGCTGCAGGACTGCATCGAAATGTACAGGACGCTGCAATCCAACAAGGTCGCGGGCGGGCAGCAGGCCGTCTTCTCCATCGGTCACGTCCTGCGCTACAGCCCGCACAACATGCTGCTCCGCAAGCTGGTCGTCCAGGACCGCGTCATTGGCGACCTTCTGTCTGTCGTGCACACGGAGCCTGTTGGGTGGTGGCACTTTACCCACAGCTACGTTCGTGGGAACTGGTATGTGTGCCGCGTCTCCTGAGGCAGTCTCTGAGCCGTCCTGTTGTGACAACAGGCGAGGGAGAGTCAAGATGAACTTTTGAGCGTCCTCGCTGACGGTGAGAGGCAGGCGCCGCGAGAGCACGTCGGCTCCCAGCTTGTTGACCAAGAGTTGCCACGACATTGACGTGCTGCTGTGGCTGCTGTGCTCGCCCGCGGATTGCTCGGCCCCGGACTGCCCTCCGCCGCATCTGCCGTCCACGGTTGCGAGCACGGGCTCGCTCCAGTACTTCAAGCGGAGCCGCAAGCCGGCCGCGGCTGGCGCAGCCACCAACTGCCTGTCATGTCCCGCCGAGAGTGAGTGCAAGTATTCGGCAAAGCGTATCTATGTCGGGGGGGAGCTGGCTGGCCTCGAGGCGTTCAACACGGGATGGCCCGTGAAAATCGTCGTTCCCGACATCGAGTCGTACGGAAACTTGTCGGAGGCGAGAGAGGCATTGCTCACCGAGCTGGCCAAGGACTACGACGCCGAGACGCCCGACGCAGAAGTCGCGCGGCGGAACTGGTTCGGCAGGTGCGTCTACGAGAGCGACAACGACGTGTGCGACGAGCAGGTCGTCACCATGACCTGGGAGGACGATCCGCTCCCGGGGCAGAGCAGCCGCAACGCGAAGACGGCCGTCTTCCACATGGTTGCGCACACGAAGAAGATCTGCGACCGGTACACACACCTGTACGGCGTCGACGGCGAGATCTATGCCGACTCGACCACCATCACGGTCGAGGACTTCCGGACCGGCGAGACAACCGTCCACCGACCTGCCGTCGAGAGCCACAGCCACGGCGGCGGCGACATTGGCCTGACGCGCCAGTTCATGCTTGCGGTGGACCGGGTCAAGAACCACGGCTGGTCCACCGACAGGGCGCAGCGGGAGCTCGTCGGCTGCACCCTGGAAGAGGCCTTCCGCAGCCACGCCATGGTCTTTTGCGCCGAGGCAGCGCGGCGCGACAAGAAGGTGGTCGACTGGGCCGAGTGGTGGGCGGCCGAGGTCGAGGCCAAGTCGGCGGAGGCTCGGACGTAGCCACTTGGAAGTTGGCTGCCATATATTTCTCCCAGATGCGTCATCGAGAAGGCATGCCGGGGCCGGAGAAACGGGCATGGGGAACAGGCGCGTCACGAGTCACGACTTGACTGCTAGCTATACCATCAGTTTCGCTTTCTACTTTCCAATGATTCTCTCGATATGGCCAGGTCGTCCGTGGTGCCGAGTATCGCCGGGAATGCATCAGTCTGCCTGATTGTCACGATGTTTCATCGCGGAGCCCATCAACCTCTGCTGCTTGGCCAAACCTGGAAGCAGTCAAGATGTGGCGGACCGACATCATGGCCCAGGGGTTTATTGGACTGAGAACATGCCCTGCCAAGACTGAACTTCCTGAAGATGTCACCCCCGCCAAAAACAGGGATCATGATGCTGACACCCCACATTCGCGCCCGCAGCGGTGCATCCTCCACATCCCTGTGTGCGCCAAGTTTCCAACCTCGAACACCTCTCATCAGTGATTATTCCTAGTGTAGATCCTGCTTCCAGCTTGTCACTGCCAGGTCCGGCGCATTGGTTTGGATAGCTACCTACTTGTCGTCCTTTCTCACCGCTTCCTAAACCACACATCCCGACGCTCACCAGCCTTGCTGTCGCCGCAGTCAAGAAGAACGCTTAATCGGTGAACGGCCACGTGCGATTTCGCCTGCCCAAACGCCCCAGACCGACGACGACCATGGATTCCGCAACACCCGCGCAGCAGAGCGCCGGCGTAGGGGCCAGCTGGGGTGCCTTTCTCAAGGTTCGCAGCATCATAGACACCCCCCCCCCTCCTCTTCCGTCCGAGTCGCCGTTGGCCCTGGCGACGAGACTGGCTGGCCGTGCATTGCTGACTCGCCATGCCAACATAGTCGATTGCGTCCTTCAACGGCGATCTTTCCAGTCTTACCGCGCCGCCCTTTATCCTCTCTTCCACCAGCTTGACCGAGTTTAGCTCGTACTGGTGCGAGCACCCGTCCGTCTTCGCCGCCCCGGCCAAGGAATCAGACCCAGCCAAGAGAGCGCTCCTCGTGCTCAAGTGGTTCTTGACCACCCTGAAGCAGCAATATGCCAGCCGGAGTGAGCAGTATGGCAACGAGAAGAAGCCCCTCAACCCCTTCCTGGGCGAGCTGTTTCTGGGCAAGTGGGAGGACGACGCTGGGACGACCGAGTTGATTAGCGAGCAGGTCAGGTTAGTTCTACTCCCAGCCCCGACCACTGCTGCCGCCGAATTTTGAATGCACCGCTGACTCCGCGGCTCGTCTTCTTCACACGGCAGCCACCACCCGCCCGCGACCGCCTACAACATCACCAACCTTCCCAGCGGTGTCCGATTGGAGGGTTACAATGCCCAGAAGGCCTCGTTCTCCAAGACCATCAACATCAGGCAAATCGGGCATGCCGTGCTAACGGTTCCCGGGCCGTCCGGTGCCGAGCCCGACACCTTCCTGATCACCCTGCCGGCTCTTCACATCGAGGGCCTCATCTTTGGCTCGCCTTTCATTGAGCTGGAGGGCAGCTCCTACATCACGTCGTCTTCCGGCTTCACTGCCAAGATTGACTACAGCGGCAAGGGTTGGCTGTCGGGCAAGAAGAACTCCTTCACTGCTGTTCTGTACCCCACCGGGAAGGAGAAGGACGTCCTCTTCAACGTTTCGGGCCAATGGACCAAGTCGTTCGAGATACACTCTGGCCCCGCCAAGTACAACAGCAAGGACAACCTCGTGGACTCGTGGGATCCCCTGCCCCTCAGCGAGCTCATCGTCGCCTCGCTCGAGAAGCAGCACCCGCTGGAATCGCGCCGGGCTTGGTCCAAGGTGGCTGCCGCGATTGCCAAGGGCGACCTTGACACCGTCAGCTTCGAAAAGGGCAAGATCGAGAATGCCCAGCGCGAGATGCGCGCCAAGGAGAGGGCCGAGGGACGCACATGGGAGCGACGCTACTTCACCGCGCGGAGCGATGCTCCCGACCCGGTCCTGACCAAACTGGGCCCTGCGGTAGGCCTGCCGGAGAACGGTGATGCCGACAAGACTGGTGGTCTCTGGAGGTTTGACTTTGCCAAGGCCGATGCCGCCCGCAAGGAGGCTGCACCGAGTGATGAAGAGGCGCAAAAGCTGGCGAAGGAGTTGCTGGGGCAATGATGGTCTTCCTCTGCCATCTGTCGTTGTGTATACGGGCGGCAACGCTCCGCCGCGTCGGGCAAAAGCCATATGACGAGGCTCAAATCGGCCCGTCTTGAATGGACACGCCGACGTGCTACTTCTGTGTGCGGCCGCATCCGGCGTTCAACTGGCCAGGTAGCAGGCGACCTCAATACATCTTTTGGCAAGCATTTCCTGCGCTATTGCAGCTGTCTCTCAAGCTTACAATGCGGAACCGCCACCCGCAGCAGCCGGGCATCTACCGTTCCACACATCGCGATGTCTGCGGGAAACATCACGCCGCTGGCTGCCGGCCAGTTGGGTGCGCCGCCTTCTGTTTTGAGCGTTGGCCCCAAATATGCAGACCGACTCCCTATCTTACATACCATGGAATACACAGACAGTTTCCCATTACATTCCTTGCCGTCCATTGTCCACACAGCATGTCTAAATCCTCTTCTAGATATGACCCCTGTGCAGCCAGTCTATTCGTCTCACTGAGACCTCTCCATTTCATAGAACAGCATATATACCTCCCGCTGCATGCCCAGCACGTCACGCGTGCTGGCCTCCTTGACTTTGTCGTCACTGATCCGCCACCAACGGGCCTGCTGTTTCCGCTGGTTATGCTTCGCGGCCGGTGTTGGTGCCCGAGTCGATGGTGGTCGGCCATTTTCGCCGACACCACTGGGCGTCCCTGCGCCAGGAGACGGCGATGGCGTGACGCTCTCCCCCGCAAGCGTGCCGTTGCACAACGAGCTGCGCGAGCTCCCTGCAGGAGTCGCCGCTGGCCGCGGGGGTGATGGAGCCAAGTTGGTCTTCGACTCGTTGCTCGGCGCCTCGGGCGTCGGAGCCGGTTTGGGAGACTTCTCCAAGTCATTGCCGGGGGTCTGGGCCCGCGGCGTCGAAACTGGACTCGGCTTCCTGCTATACACGCCCGAAGGCTGGAATGTGCTCGGATTGGAAAATGGCGGGTACATATTCTGTCGCCGGAAGGATTCGTAGTGACCGCTGTGATGGCTCCCCTTGTGCATCACAACGCTGAGCAGCTTGTACTTTTTCGGCTGGAGCAACCCGCCTAGTGGCAGCTCCTCCGGAAAGGCAACCTTGGCCGAGTTCTTTTGTGACGAGTGACTGGCATCAAATATGGACCGGGACAAGTGAATGGCCAGGATCCTGGGAAACTCGGTCATCCGAATGTGCCGCGCTATCCTGCGCTTCGGCGCATACCGCGAGTCCGGAAGTTGGACGTCTTCTGGCGGTTTCTCTGGCTCTGTGTCGACTGCGAGCCGCAGCGCCTTTACGGCGGCCTCGGCCTTCGCCCTTGCGCCATCCGACGCGGCCCTGGTTCTCTCCGACTCGTAATATGCGAGTGCGTGAAGCAGACGACACTTTTCACACTTGAAGTCGTCGATGTATTCGGTCTTGAACATGCCATCGAAACATGCGCCGAGCGTTGTCGATGAGGTCCGAGGTACATTGAGCGTCAGCGTGCAGAAACTCGACGCCGTCGGCCGTGGCTTGAAGCCGCACGTCATGCACTCGATCTGGGACTCAAACCTGCCCTCGAGCGGGAACCCTTCCTCCTCTTCGGCACTCGCCTCCTCCTCGCCCGCCTCGAGCAGACTGTCGCCATCGAGGGCGGCTGCGCGCCTGGCAAAGTGTCTGGCCCGCGATCCGGCATGATATTCGTCGCAAAGTCTCTCGGCGACCACCTGTAGGAACTCCTGAGCATCCTGCTGTTGCCGGCTGATCCGCTGCCCAAATGCATCCTCGAGAGCCCTCACAAATGGCAGCGCCGATATCGTCTTCTTGTATATTGGCCGCTCGTTCAGCGCATCCAGGGTCTCTTTCAAGCTCCTCGTGACGCTGCCTCGCTGTAGCCCCTCCAGTTTCCAACCCGGTATGTCCCTCCCAACGCGCAGCAGAAGTGCCTCGCTCTCGTCGTTCGCCAACGCCCCAATCGGGACGGGCTGGGCGTATATCGATTCGCCATCGAGGCTACGCCGATGCGTCTCCCGGATCAGGTAGAGCCGAAGATCTCCTAGGCCTGCAAGTGCCTGAAGAACCGAGTTGATGAAGCAGTCATTCGCAGGATTCGAGAGTCCGACAGCTCCGTTCTTACGGTTGGAAAAGGCGCCCCTGGCAGAACGTGAGGCGTCGCTGTCGAGAAAGTAGGTCGGCCCAAAGACGTAAATTAGTGTGATTGCCGCCAGGGAGGCTCCGGCAGCGTAGGTCACGACCCGGAGCGTCTTGTCGGGCATCCTCTGACGGCGAAATCTTAACGTTACCGCCGTCGCGGTGGATAGGCGGCGCAAGCACGGGCAGCGAGTACCGTCAAAGGCTGAATCGGCGGGCGAACGGCAGCTGAATTGAACAGACTCCAACTAAAACGAGAAGGACATGCCACCAGGTGGTCGTGCTGGAACGATGCGTAGGATGGGGAGTGTTTGGAACTTGAAAAAACCGCCGGCTACCTCCGGCTATCCGTTCCCTAGGTGGGTCCGGTCTTGGGCAGGTCCCACTCTTTTTCCAGGCCGACTCCAGTACGGAACCACAGCACATATTGAACAGGGACCTACTCGTCGGGGCTTCAAAATCGCCTTCCAACAACCACCAAGTGGGTCAGATGCTCTAATTCGAGCTACAGCAGTTAATCAAGCTAAACATGGAGATATCTTAGCACTTTATACAAATTTACTAGTAAGTTAAAGTATTCTAGCTTAAATATAATTGCCTAGCTATATATATACTAGGTTTTAGCTAAACTAATTGCATTACAGCTAAGGCAGTGTATTTATCGATTATATAAATAGTTCTAAACTTACTTCACTATATTCTTAGTATACTATACTATATTATTCTCTCTATTTAAACTATATTACAAGGTTTTGTTCCTCTATACTAAGCTCAATAATTATTATTGAATAATATAGCTAGCCTAGAGAGTACTCTATCTATTGTATAGTTGTACGAGGAACTAAACCTTAACTAGTATATATAGCTAATGGAAAAGCCCTATAGGTATAGTAGTATATAGACTATATAGAGCAAGCTCTACTTTTAATCTTACTAAGCTCCTTATCTAATCTACAACTCTAACTCTATAGTATAGATAGTGCATATAACGCTCCTCCCTATACTAAGATAAGCGACCTACCTAGGTCTATTAAACTAGGCTAATATTGCTCTAAATTACTTAAAACTACTATTTGTGTTAAAAACTATATTTCTAATACAATACTCTCTTTACTATAACGTTATAGTTAAGGTATATAGCATTAAATGTAGGTACTAGCCTTATAGTATCTATAAGTAAGTGTACAATGTTCTATTCAACTATTTTAAAGAAGAAAAGAGAAGGATATAAAGGATATAAAACTATAGTAAAGAGTTTACTCTTTCTCTAAGTAGACCTAGAACAAGAATATTATATACCTACAAAGGGGAATTTCCTAGGCTCAATATAGAACCTAAGATAGCACCCTAGGCAAAGCTTATAGAGCCTAGCTATTACAAGATAGCTCCTATAATATATATAGGTAGACTTAAAATTAGCTATACCTAGAGGCTACAAGTAATAAGATAGGGGTTATAGGTTAGTCTATACTATACTCCGTATATAGGCTTTTTCCTATATATTATAGCTAGCTATACTTCCTTTCCTCATACAATTATTGCAATTGTTAGCTATATCTAACATTGTCTCTTAGTACTATAATAGTTAGTTGTACCTTTAGTTTATATATATACAAAGTTGTTATAGTATTTTCTACAATTTATTTGTATTTTTAAGCAATTAATTCGGCTAATAAACAGGCTAAGACTATATAGTAGTACCTAGCAACAAAGATTCAAACCCCAAATATAACCTTTCTTAATTTATATAGGAAGAAATAGACTATATCTATATAAAGATATAAAAAAGAGCTATAAGTATAGGAAAGCCTTTATAACAATAAGATAAACTATATATATATAATATATACTACTTATACTACTACTTCTCTTAATATACGTAATAGAATATATTGTCCAAATAATATAATACTATTGTATATTCTAGATAATACTATTGTATAACTAATGTTAAAGCTATTGTAAGCTTTAAAAGGAAGTAGGTTAGAAAACTCTTTACTTTAGATATTAAGATTATTAAAGATTACTATTAAGCCCCTTCTATAAATAAAAAGAGTAACTAATTTACTATAAAGAAGGATATTATAAAGATTAAAGGAATAATTAAATAGCTTACTATAAGGAGTATAGTAGGCCTTTAAAATAGAGGTAAATTGTAGGCTACTATAGTTAAATCCTAGCCTAGCCTTTAGATCTAGCTAACAACTTGCTCTCTAGTACTAGTATATAAGTATATCCTAGTGTACTTTATATAGTAGATCACTATAAAAGAAAAGGAGGTCCCTATAGACCTTGCTATATAGACTCTAGAGTAGACTATCCTTATAGTAAACACTATAAATAGATAGAAGGGAGTAAAGGCTATATAATAATAATCATATTCTTATTACGCTTCGTACTTTACATATACGGACCCTCCCTAATATATAACTAGTAGGAAAAACTATACCCTTAGGCTAGATAAAAACCCCTACCTCGTCCCTAGTATTTACACTAGAGCCCCTATATAGCCATTACCTTAGGAGCTTACCCTCTAGAGGTTAAAACGTTGAAAGTATAAAAACGCGTAAAAACACGTAAAAACGTATAGAAACGCGTAAAAATACGTAGAAACGTACTAAAACACGCGAAAACGTATAGGGGTATAGGGGCGTATATAAAAGTATAGGTACTCGCTATAAATTACCTTCCTCTTTAAAGTAGGTATTTAAACTTTTTCCGCCCTACCCTAACTCTCCCCTTTTTCTTTCCGCTAACTAAACTATTTTAGTAAGTGCCCTCTATCTCTACTACGGTCTATAGCGGGCTGCTATAGCTTACTATATATAGTAGGCCCTAGAAGGATGTATTAGCTCTCTACGTTATCGATATTTCTTCCTTTATACCTACCTTCTATTAACTATTGTAGTGCTTTAGAGGTCTATTACTCTCCTACTTAGATCTATTATAGTATTTATATCTAACGTCGCTACTAGCTATATGTAGCTCTCTACTATCCTTATAATCCTATCTACGTTCTAGAAGAGGTTTAGGAAGATAACTAACTATACCTATATTACCTAGGATCTTATATTATAGTACTTCGAAATCTAGAATAAAGCTAAGTAAGATCCTAAACGCTATTACTAGACTAACAAGTAAATAGCGCCCCTACTATACCTCTATAGTTCTAGGACTAATTCTTATAGGACTTATAAAAAGACTTTCTATACCTACTACCCTTATAACTTTACAGTATAGCTATATACCTCTACAACCTTTAAGGACATTATTACATTATTCTATAACGCTAGTAAGTACATCTATACCTATCGTTATAGGTATTCCTCCCTTTAAACCGCACTATAGTATTCTACTAACTCCTTTATAGTATCCTCTCAAGTACCTATAGCTTATACAACTCTAATAAATATACTAAGATCTAGCTCCTTTAGGAGCTCGTTAGCTACGCAATACGCTTATACAACGCTTTCCTCCTTATTATTAATATCTATATATCCTTTAGCGGCGCTACTATAAGCGGCTATTGTAGTAAAGGTAAGGGTAGTACCTTTATAACTTAGATTAGTCCCCCTCATAGCTATACACGCTACCCACTTTAAGATTACTACGACTTTCCTCTATAACTACTTCTATATATACTATAGTGCTAAGGATATCTATAGCGTACGCTACTACTTTAATAGTTACACTATTTATAAGCTTAATAAAGCTAGGTAGGACTTTATAGGCCTTAATATAGCCTACTTTATCTTCAAGACTATAGAGGAAGCTACTAAGAAGTACTCTCTTACCTTTACTATACTTTATATTACTACCTTTACTATAGCCCTGTACAGTACTTACAATATCGATACTAAGGTACTTAAAAAGGTCCTTACTAAACTCGCTAAAGTTAAAAAGGTCGTTAAAGCTATTAAAAAGAATACTAACGCTTTAATAGATTAGGTATATTCCCCTTTAGCACCTTTATAGTACTTTACTAACTCTTTACTCTAGGTTTCTAATAAGTCTAACGTCGTTTTTTAAGCTAGCTACTACAATACTTCTATAGTCCCCTTTAATACCTTTCTATCTTTATTTACATTATACCTAGCTTCCTTTATAGGCCTCTAGTACTACCCTTAGGGTCTTTATAGCAGCGTCCTAATAGCCCCTAGCTCTACCTTTACAATACTCTTTATAATCCTAGTAGTCCTCTAGTTCGCCCCTAGCTCTAGCCCTTTCTCTCTCTAAAGTACTAGTATACGTTGTACTTTCGTTAAAATAGACTACTATAGTATTGTTAAAGAGCCCGCTATACTAATATACTTTAAAAAGCGCCCCTATATTAACCCTAAGGCCCTAGCTATAATCGCTAGCGCTACTACTATAGGCGTTAACCTAAAGGTTACTTTTAAAGGTAACGATCTTAGTAGCTCTAACGAAGAGACCTCTATATACCTTATATACGTCTAGAAGTCTCCCTACTTTAATAGTAGCTTCCTAGTTATAAACGACGTTACTAATAACAACAAAGGGAAGGAAGTAAAGGAGGAAGAGGCCTAGAGTAAGTCTAGTAAAGAGGAGAAGTCCTTTAAAGAGAAGTAGATAAGGTCCTTAGTATTACTATAGTAAACTCCTAGTAAAGTAGTTAGGCCTATATATTAGTTTTAGCTATTTAGAAGGATTTCCTACTTTAAGTTTATAAATTCGCTATAGAGTATTATTCCTTATTTCCTATTTCTCTTTCTAGTATTTATATATTTACTTTATTTTAGCCTTCTTCTAACTATACTATAAGCTAGAACTCCCTAAACCAGTATAAACCTAGGAACTACCCTACTAGTATATTTACCTTTTTTACTTACTTTAGCTAATACTTAAAGTCCTAGTTATTCCTTAGCTACTTCCTATTATATTCCCTAAAGTATTCTATTGCTAGGTATTTTAAAACGATATATTTAAACATTTCCTTCTTGAACCTATACTAGTAGTATAGTATTACTACCTTTAGAACCTTCTATTAGAATAGGAATACCTTTAGACCTATCTTCTTTATTCTTACCTAGATAAGGAGCGAGCTTCTAGCCTTCGATATAGCCTATATAGGCTTCCTCCTTTCTCCATAGTAGTATATTACCGTCCTATCGAAGGCTAGTTTATAGTTGGCGATTAGGAGGGTACGTTATAGGTTCCTATAGGCGGTTTTAGCTACCTCTATTTCCTACCTTTAAGCCTACTCCTTCCTTATAGAAGTCTCGAGCTACTATTTTAGCTTAACGTTATAGGTCTTCTCCGTACTAAGCTCTAGTAGTAGCCTTTTTAGTCTTCTCCTATTAATACCCTTAAACTATAGTAGTAGAGGCGAGGTTAGTACTCTTACTAGCTCCCTATCCCTTTATAGCGGTAGTAGTACTAGGTAGTCCTTATCTCCCTACTATTTAGTCTACTTTTACTTCTACTTCTCTAAGTTAATAGCTACTAGTAAGGGGTCTCTTCTCTATAGTAGTCCCTTTATCTTGCTCTAGGCTCTTTAGTTTTATAGAATTTCTATAACTATCTTTAGGGCGTATTTTACGTACTTTACCTAGAGGGATGTCTATACGTATTCCTTAAATGTAAATAGCTACTTACTAAAGTATAGGTTAACTAGTAGGTAATAGGTTTCTACTTTAAAGCCCTATACTAGTATTACTTTATAGGCCTTAGCTACAACTTTAAAGTAGTCTATCTAGGTTTTAGTAAGCTTATAGGCGATCCTAACTAGAGGGTTTCCTAGGGGTACTAGGGTATACAAAGTCGACGTGCTATATACTATAGCGCTTTTAATTACCTTTAAATAAACTTCCTTTACCTTTATAAAGGTATACCCCTAAGTTTTCGCTACGAGTTTTCTAAGTACAAATACCTAGGTCGACATTTTCTCTTTTACTTTATTAAAGTACGTATAGAACCTTAGCTTCTAGTCTAGCTAGATCTCAAGGAAATGCGCGCTCTTTATAGGAACTACTATATAGCTATCTAATAATAGGATCTTCTTATTTAAGTTCTAGCTCTTAGTAAAGTAGATAAGCTTACTCTTCGCTAGCCTAAACTTTATACCTCTTTTAATAGCCTAGGTACTATAGACTTTCTATACCCTAGTAAGGTATTATTACTATACTCTATATAGCGTCCTTACAATAGTAAGGACGTTTATATTATCTATAAATCCTACTATAATTGTATCTTCTATATATTAGAGCCTTTTATAGAGGGAGGCAATAAATAGAAGGAAAAGGATTAAAAAGAGGGGAGAACTCTATAGTACTCTAGAAAGGACGTTAAACTTATATAATGTTATACTATTAAAGTAGAGGCTTGCTTTCTAGCTATTAAAGAAGACTTTAATCTATTTTATAGCATATTCTAAGGCTCCTAAGTTGTATAATACTCTAAGTATCTAGCTATAGTATACTCTATTAAAGGCTCTACTAAAGTTAAAGAGAAGTAGTAATATTATCGTCCCCTATCTCTATACCTTATAGGTCACGTTAGTAACTACTTAGATTATAAAGTTAATCAAATAGCCCCTTCTATTACCTATCTAGCCCTTAAGTAGCTAACCTCTTATTTTAGCCTTCTTAATAAAGTAGTTAGCTATAATTAACTTAAGGATCTTCCCTACGCTACTAATAAGGGCGATAGAGCGCTATACTCTAGTGGACTTCTATTTAGTTAGCGATTTTCTAGGTTTTTTAAAGACAATTACCTAGGCTTTATAGAGGCGTCTTAAGAATACTATAAAGCAAGAGCTAGTTGTTATAAGGACTATAAAGGCCTTATAGAGTGGCTTTTTATATACTTTAAAGAAGCTATTAGATAGCCTATCTTCTTTAGGGACCTTATTGTTTGTAGCCCTTCTAAACGCCTTCTAGATATTATTAGCTATTACCTCTTAGTTAAGGTATTCCTAGTCTAGTTAGTCTATATCTTCGCTATAATATCTTAGTTAGCTAGGGTCGAGCTTTAGCTCGACTCTAGGGAAGAAGCGTTCTACTAGAACTTCCGTCTTTTAGTTGTATATCCTTATAGCCTAGCTTTTATTCTCTAGAATAAGGTCTAGTAGCTTAGGCGCTACTACTATAATATAGCTATAGAGCTTCGCCTATCTTTCGATCCTTTAAAGTATATTTAGGTTCGCCAAGGCTTCCTAGATACTTTTACGCTAGTACTTTATCTAAGTAGCTTTAATAACCTTCTACTACTTTCTTCTAGCCTCCTTATACTTCTACTACTTTTACTATATCTTTACTATATACTATACCTAATATATCTTTCTTATTTTTTAAACTATTTTCTTAACTTCGAAGGTCTACTATTAGGCTTATTACCCTATACTTTTCTTTCACCTTAGTATTATAGCGTTTATAATATTAGTAAGCTCGACTATAAGTCTATTAAAGGCTAGCTTAACCTTCCTAAAGTAGTCTATATCCCTAGGCTAGGTTATTATTGTCTTTGTAAAGCCCTTAACAACCTTTTTTAGTATTAAAGTCTAGCTCTAGCCTTTAATAAGCTCGCTATAGTCCCTACGTTCTCTTTTACTATTAAAGGAGATAACTTATAGTAGGTAGTTAGATCCCTCTATATATAGGTTACTATTTCCTTAGTATTTTATAGTAGTACCTTATAACACCTATATAAAGTCTAGAGTATTATCCCTTTTATTTCTAGTCTTATTCCTAACGTAGGGTACCTCTCTTTAGGGGGTTACTAGGTTAAAGTCCTCTTTCTATATAAAGGAGATTAAAGTACCTACTCCCTAGCTCTTTCTCTTTTTATCCTATAGAAGGTAGTAGAGGCTTATATACCTAACTAGAACTACCCGCCCCCTTTTATCGAGCCCTATAAGCTCTTTAAAAGGAGTGTACTACTATTTATCGGTCTCTCTAGGTTGCTATATTAGTAAGTAGACTACCTAGATTATTAAAGGGGTTCCTTAGAGGCTTTTATAGAACGTAATTACTACCTAGTTATCCCTATTCTAGTAATCCTATTCCTTTAGGCTATAGTACTTCCCTATATATACTACTACCCTTAGTTTATCTCCTATACCTAGTACTATCCAATATCTCGCTATCTTTAAAGTATATATACTTCTATTTACTATAGTATAGCCTAGCTCCTAGATTGTAATAATATCGTAGTAGTTATCTTATTTAACTACTATCTTTACTTTATTATAAAACTTACCTACGTTCTATAATAGAATCCGCTACTCCTTTATTAAAGGAATAACGTCTATATCTCTAAGATAGTACTACTACTTTACTCCTAAAAGTTTAAAGGGGTATTTATACTATCCTATATACTATTCCTAAAGAGGAAGCTCTAGATAGTTAGTATTAAGGTCCTAGTTACTAGACTATAGGACTTTGGTCCTACTAGCCTACCTCTTTTAAAGACCCTTCTACGCCCTATAAAGGAGCTCGCCCTTTTCGACTACGTTACCTATATAAACCTGTCTACGTCTATCTATAAAGCGGCGAACGTCTTATTAACTTCCCGTCCTTATAGGGGAGGGGGGGTACTATTACCTCTCTATATCTCCGCGAATATCTATAGGCGTTTGTAGTAGGTAACTATAGCCCGTACCTACTAGGCCTAAATAAGTAGGCACTCCTTTAAGAAGGCGTAGTAGCCCTATAACGTTCCCTCGTTAGTATAGGTATAGGGTCTATACTAGACTAATCTTAGGTCCTTATTAGAAGGGTACTAGTCTTTACTAAACCTAGGGCCTTTATATTATAGGCTACTATACTACCTATAGATCTATAGGTTCCTATAGTTACTAATAAGGTAGCTACTAGTAGTAGCTATAATACTAGATTACATTTACCGCTAGCTTATAGGGCTTGTATTTATATATACCGCCCTTATAGAAGAGGAGGTCCTATATAAATGTCACAGGATGGTCCTGTGACGTGTGTAACTAGGGTTAGGGTTAGTTGTGCCTGGGGGCTGCAAGCCCTGGAGTGGAGCTTGCCCGGTGGTCTGTGCGCCACCCCGCGCATAGGGTTTTCCCTGCGCGCCCTGCAGCCACCCACAGTTCCTCTCCTCGCGCATTCATAGCAATACGACGGCATACCCAACATTGCCTATCACTTCCGTGATATTAAACTTCTCTCTATATTCTAGCTAGATTACTTCGATAAAGAGGTAGCCCCTTTAGGTATTGTCTACCTACCTCCTTTAGTAGGCCTTTACCTAGACTATCTAGACTCCTAGGTTCTACGCTATAAGCGCTTCCCCTAGTAATTCTATATTAAGGCTATTAATACTCTACTATAGAATCCCCTTAGCTAGTACTAGGATAGTACTAAAAGCGATAGAGGCCCCCTATTTAAATACCTTAGTTACTTATCCCTAGTACTCTAGATACTAGTCTCTCTCTTCCTCTTTGAATGTTATAATGTAGTTACTACTATAGATGCGCTAGGTAGCCCTTATACCCTTCCTACCGCTAGTAGCGTTTACCGCTTATACCATTTCCTCTAGGGTACGCTATACTAGGTCCGTAGGGATCTCCTAGGCGCGTACTATAAGCTATTAGATAAGCCGGGCTAGGATGTACTTCTACACCTATATATAGGGTTATACTATAGGCTAGGTCCTATAGCCGTTAGGCTAGCTTCCTACAACGTTCGCCTAGGTCCGTCCCTAGGTAGCTACAAGCTCCTACTATTCTATAGTATTAGCAAAGGTCTTAACTATCTCTTTAATCTCCTTTACATCATCCTTTATTGTATATTAAAGGTTTAGGGGGGGTATTAGGATACCTATATAGTCCACTTCGATTGTAACCACTATAGTAAAAAGTTCCTAGACCTACTAGTAGTTAGCTTTAGTCGTATCTTTATATACTTATACTTTCGTTGTTCTAACTACGAATTGTTGGATACGCTACTTGTATAAGTCTTTAGCTACCTATCTATTAGTTGTAGTAGGTTCATTAGTATTCTAGTGTATTACTAGTGGTTTATCGCTACTCGAGACTACTACGTCCGCTATCGACAACTATCGGTAACGGCACTGCGCCATCATTGCGGGCCTACTGCAGTATCGTCTCTAGGGGTAATCGACCCTAGCGAAAACGAACCTATTGTTGGTTTCAGTTTCTATCGCGTACGCGGCTCCTAGTAGGTGTTTTCGTCCTAGAAGCGCTCCTTTTTTTTATAAGTAGGTAGTGTATTTTATTTTATTGTTTTAAAACTTTGTTTAGAGCTTTAGCGTTAAGAAAAACGTTCCCCCCTTTATATTACTAACTAAGTTCTTAAATCCTATAACGTGGTCCACCATTGAGCGGGACACCCCATTGACCGGGACACTTTTCCCGACCTCACCACTCCAAACTGCTA